>LPNX010904707.1:0-32356 GCA_001517045.1 Pseudotsuga menziesii
ATGAATAGATAGGAAGGTGAAAAGGCTGGTTCTCAACCGCCACATTGGAATGTATAAATAAATGTTTCAGCCATGAATAATATTGAATCGGGAGTTATTACCAAGAGTTGATAAATATATAACACTAAGAATGTGGATGCTACCATGTAGCCAAGCATGGATAAATGAGAGTTTAACCAATGAATAAAAAAACATTTGCACTCTCTTCTATGCTATACCTATCTCTCAACCATTTGATCCTTATCTAAGTGATCCAACCACAAACTATGTGGGTGTTATAACTTTTTTTTTTGTGAGGGTGGATTTTCTTTAAAGTTTTATGTATTTGAAATATTAAATTAAATTTAATAAAGATATGATTGAAATTTTGAAATAGATTTTTTTTAAATCTATTATATTTATTTTTTTAATATAAGATTAAATTGTAATTTTAGATAAAAGTTAGTTATATATATAAAACAAAATGTTAATGTTTCTTTTTTTATATTATTTAATTTAAAAATGTAATTTATACCTTAAAATTGGTTTTATATATTTAAACATTCATTAAATAAAAGTGTTTAAATGTGTATTTAAAGGTATGGAAGAGATGAAAACTAAAATATAAATAATTGAAATCAATAATTAAGATATTTAAAATGCACTTCTTATCTTATCATCTAATCCAATTAGTTATATGTGTTTATGCTAAAATAGTTTCATAAATGTTATTGCCCACAAAAAATAATGTGAGAAATAGATATTAATCATTTTGTTGGTTTTATTGAAACATGTTATACATTATTTTTATTTAAAAAAACACTTTGATAATAAATAATTATATCATGGACAATCTAAAAGGCTAACATGAACTCTTTTGATTTTATGGGCACACACCACTAATTAGTGGAGTTATTATGGCCTTCAAGACTAAACAATGGGCTAAAGTCAACATGATATATATACATGGAAAAACAATCATCACCGTTACTTTTCCTTTCAAGCACTATAATACCAAATTTAGGAAGGACCTTTCGAGGTCCTTTTCATTCTAATTATTATTGGGTTGGTTTTTATAGAATTGGAATCCATTGGAATGGAAAATATGTGATTGAGAGAATTTAAAGTGACTTTTGCTATCTCTAATTACTTTATGTGATGGAAAACATTTAATAATTAAAATAGTGTTTAATTTTTATTATATATATATTCTCTAAAATATATATATATACAATTCATAAAAACCTAAATATTTTTATAAAAAATATTATTAAACATTTTATAATTATAATTTAAAAAAATAATAATAGTTACCCAAACTTTTACACAAATGAGAAGATGCCTTTAATAATTAACTCATAATTATAATAAAACATAAAGTGGAGAATATAGATTTTTTGTTTTGAAATATTTTTTTAATTGAAATTGAATAAAACTATATCAAAATAATAATTAAATAAATATCAACTAATAAAAAAATATATTAATTAATTTATAAATTTAATTTGTATTTATCAAAATATTTGATTTAATATTTTTATACTTCAAAATTTTGATAAATATTATATAAAAAGTAAAAAGTTACAAACTAATTTAAATTCAAACTAAATTTTATTATAATAATTCTAGTTAAATTTCATTAATTTTTAGTTTTAAGATTTAATTAAATTAATTGTAACAAACATTTATTTCCACACAAATGATAGATAATGTGTATATACACTTTATTATAAACTATTTATAATAATAAGTATCATAATATTTCATTAATTTTTGAGACAAATATTAATTACCAAAATAAAATAAAATAAAATAAACACATTTTTATAAATAAAAATTATCGTTATCTATAAATAAAATAATTTTATTTTTCTCAATTTAACTTGTTAAATTATTTAATTATTTAATTTTTCTTAATTATTTTTCACAATATTTCTGTTATTATAAACAACTTATTTTAACTACAAAGTTAATGACATCACCATTCCTTTATAATGAAAAATTTCAATATTTTAAATATGGGCTATTATAGTTATTTAATTCTTGGTTATAGAAATTTAACAAAGATAAATAATAATTTGTGTTTTTTAATATTTATTTTTTAAAAAGTTTTAAGGGAAGCATTCCTATATCATCATAGTTGAGATAAGTTAAAAGATCAAGTTGTACAAAATATTTTGAAGTTGTATTATAATGTGAGTGTATACAAGAAATTCTATGAGAAAGTGATTTTTATATTTAAACAACTTACTCTCATAAATATGAGAAATTTTTCCATCCCACTACACTTTAGGAACTATCCAATGCCTTTTTCCATTAAGGAACTCATGAGAACATGTTCTTATTTTAGAAGTGTTGTTTTTTTTATCTTCATTAAATTAGAGAAGTATTTTTGTTCTTCTACATTATTTATGCTTGATCACCTCCTTATAATATCTTAATTTTGTGATATCCTGTAAATTTTTATCACAACACAACTTCTTAAATTTGGATGTAATAATGCTTTCATATATCACTATTATGTAGAGTGACCTCTTCTTTGATTCTCCAATGATTTATCGAAGAGTTCTCATCTTTACGTGAACCTCTCTTAAGCTACAAGTGGTTTTGAATAGAGTATAAGTCACTCTTTGTAAGCTTCATGTCTCCCATGTTGTTTATCGTGTTCATGTACATTAGGTGTACCTATTCATAGCCATGCTCTCAATGGGGTGAGACTCACTTCTATGAGGAGGACAGGATAGGATGTGCTATTTTTAATTTTGATATTACATGTCATAAGGTTATTTGGGAATTTCTCTATCGTTGTCCATGATTCTCTAGAGATGTTACAACCTCAAAATCCAAATCCATATAAGTTAATAATATTTTATTAACACAATATATTTCCAAAAGATGGAACAAATTGAGCCCTTCTGACATGGTTGATGTGTTCATCCTATGGTCAGATGTGAGTACTGAGCCTTTCTTACATGGTTGATGTGTTCATCCCATGGTAATATATAAGTGTTGAGCCTTTATGACATGGTTGATGTGTTCATCCCATGGTCAGATGTGAGTGTTGGGCCTTTCTGACATGGTTGTTGTGTTCATCTCATGGTCAGATGTGAGTGCTGGGCCTTTCTAACATGGTTGTCATGTTCATCCCATGGTCATATGTGAGTGCTGGATGTGCCTTTCTCACATGGTTGATGTGTTCATCCCATGGTCAGATGTGAGTGCTGGGCATGCCTTTCTGACATGGTGATGGATGTGTTCCTCCCATGGTCAGATGTAAGTGTTGGGTGAGCCTTTCTAACTTGGTCATATATAAGTGTTGAAGAAGATGAAGACCTACCTGGAGGCTAGGACTACAACCAGCATGAAAAAGGACTGGCTCTATATAACTTCCTGTGACGAGTAGAATTGAGATAACACTAGTGATGATGACCCAATGATGATCTAGCAGTCATGATTTAGATCAAGTGATGATCCACACTTGATGATGATTCGGTGATGATCCAGATCTAGTGATGATCCATACTTGAAGATGAAGATGACTTGAAGATGAATATGACTTGATGATGATCCAAATGATACAGAGAAGAAGACTTGTGCTAATAAATTGTGTTGAGAGAATACCTTCCTAGTTAAGAGGGAGTGTTGTTGTATTTGTAACTTTGGAATGTATTCACTTGTATATCTTATGTATTGTACTCCGATGTTTCTATCGGGAAGTATCTATAATGTAATTGATTCATGTCATGCCCCGATGTTCCTCTTGGGAGATTCAATAATGTAAACAAGTCATGTAAAGTCATAGAGTGTAACCCTCCTTATTGATCAAGGGTTAAAGTCCCTGCAGTTGTGGGGCACTATGGTTATTAGACTCTCCTAGAGAAGTTGGCCCTAGTGAGTTATTGTCAAGTCGGTAATTAGTATAAATAGAGAGGGATCCTCTCTATTTAACACACATTCATTCACACTCAGTTGTAGCACATAACTGAGAGAGAAAGAAGAAGCTGGGACAAGAGAGAGAGACACCACTACTGTCGGGAGATCATCTTTATATCTTTGGGTTTTACTTTTGGTGTTGATTCTATCTCTAAGGAAGTTGCAGAGTTTTCTCCTTTATGGTTTCCCCAAGGAAAATAGTTGTGTTCATTGTCTCTTGTGATTGATTGTTGTGCTTGTTATTCTCTCAGATAAGATCCTAATATCATATAGCTTAAACGTTAAAAATATAACAGTTATATCAAAGAGCTAACATGATAGAATATAAATCAGATGTGGAGAATTCAGAGAGTCTACAGGAAAATCCCTCTTCCACAATGAAATCAGCAGCTTTGATAATACCAACTCCCAGTAAAAATGATATTACCGACAAGAAGATTTTTTTAGAAATTGTTGAAATTGAAGATGAAGATTCAGAAGTAACAAAACGACTAAAGGTGGATTAAGAGAAAGAGATGGTTGAGGTTGGAGGTAAAAATATGAAAGAAAAGGTCCATGGCCCAATTTTTCAAATTCAATAATATATCTTTACAGAAGCATAAGAGAGTGGTTCTCGTGATAGTTAAAAATCAAGAAGTGACCTGTATACTAGATATGGACATGACAAAAAAATTTCTTAAGAAAAATCTTTGAAGCTTTATTCGAAAGTAAGGGACATTTAAGATAAGGATATTTCACTTGTCACTATGAATGACTATGTGAAAATAACATTGAATTTGGTAGTGGCTACCCAGGACAGAGTTTCTGAAATGAGACTCAACTTATAGAAAATTACAGTACCTAATAAGATTCATTTACATAAGGAAACAAGAGAAGTCATTTACACTAATTTGATGAATCCTACATTAAATATTTCCAAGTTACAATCTACATTATCAAGGTTGGAAAGTCAATTGAAGCAAGAGAAAGTGGAAAATAAGACATATAAAAAACATATAAAAAAACTTCAAGGTGATCTTTTATCTATGGATAGTGAACGAGATAAAGGGAAAAATACAAACAAGATTCTAGACGAGAAAGAAAACACTATCTATCTATTGAAAAAGAAGCTAAAGATTCTAGCCACTCAGTTTATCTAAGCTTCTGAGTTGACAGTGTTGGAGAAAAAAAAATTATAGTCCCAAGAGTTGAATCATAGTATAGTTAAATGTTAAAACTTGTTGAAGAACAAAGCCAATGGCAGAAGGAAAGAGATTTCCTTATTAATAAAATTGATGTCTTAAATGAGAATCAATTAATTCTAGAAAATAAAAGAGAGGAGAAAGAAAATAACAAATAGGTAGAAATAGGTCATTCAAGTACAGAGACAAACACAAAATTTATAGTTCAATATATGTCACAAGTGAGCTTAAGGGATGAAGAAATAAAAGGATTGAAGGCAGAGAATAAAAAATTGGTTGAAATGATTAAGAGAAAGGAAGAATAAAAAAAGGTTCTTTGAGAATAAGAATAAAGAGCTTCTTGGAAAAAATGAGAATCTAGCAAAAAATGTTTTAGGGAAGTTGCTAGTACAAGGTGCTAGGAATATTATTTGGGATATGATTATCACCGAGGCTACAAAAATGAGACCTTATATAAATTTTATTAAAGACAAAGAGGTGGTAATCAGTGTAGCAAGGAAAAGCTATATAGTTGTGAAAGAAACTTTGGATAAAAAACCAACAGATACAACTTAGAATACTATTAATTTTCTTAATATCTTATCTCAAGAAGAATTGAAAACAACGGGTATTAAGGACATGATTGCAATTATAACTTAGGAAAGAAATATTATTAGGAAACATCATCATATTGAAAGTGTCCAATAAAAGGTACCAAATGTTGCAGCAAGTGAAGTCTTTCAAAGGATTATTCATAGAATTTTTTTAGAAAGGTATTCCTTCTTTCTAGGATGAGGATGGAAAGATGATATCTCAATCTAAATATCATGCTTTATTGGTTAAGTCCAGGTTGGAACATGGGAAGTTTTAAGATACGCTTTAATCCCTGACAGGAAAAGCTATAATTTACATGATGATTATGTATTTTGAGATAGTGGATTTATTTAGAATGATTGGTACCAAGATGCCACCTATTTCTTATGTAGGTCATGTGGAGCTCAGAGTATTGGATAAAGAAATGGAAAATATTGAAGTGCCATATGGAGATCAATTGAAAACCATTGAGAAGTTTGGAAATGAAATATAGGCTACATCAATAAATATTTCCATTCCAAGGATTGATTTGAAGATATATCAATATCCACTTCAAAGTGGAGTTATGATATTTAAAGTTAAATATTTTTATAGTGTTTAGGAATATTTAGTTTCTTAATATTTATGACAGATGCAATAAGCCAGTTACAAGAATCCTATTTTTAGAATGCAGGTATTTAGGTATCACCATCGAGGAGCATTTTGATGTATAAAAGCATTCTTTGTAATGTAATGGGGGTTGGAACCCATGATGGTGATACTCATTTTGTAACTGAGAATTTCAAGTTAATAAAAATTTGCAGAGCCAAGCAAGGATTTTTCCATATTAGAGATTCTCATGTTGTTCTTTTCCAGTCTGTATTTCCTTTTCTCATGTGAATGTTTTTTCCTATTACCTTTTCCATTGTGTTGTATTTCACATTTGAATAAGTTTATGTTGGATCAGAATTCATAATTATATGCTTTGGTTCATAGGATTCAAGTATTCACAAAAAAAATTACTCTAAATTTAATATTGGATTCATCTTTCAGTGCCCATATTAATGGATTGTTCATTTTTCCTCTTTATCACCAGAAAATCAACAACTCAACTATAAAGGAGTAACTATCCCACCTCTATGAATAAATATTGTTAGAAAATACCTGTTTATCTATAACAACTTATGATTTTGACTCCATGCCCAATGATACCCTCTTGGTCCAGCCATTATCATTTTTAAACTTGTTTATCTAAGAATATCTCTCACCATTGAATCTATTTGTTGAGAGATCCCTCTCTAATAGGAAAGAAGCCAACTTTCCTCCTAAATATTTGTTTGTAAGGTTACCTTGGAACTATCCTTCTATTAAGGCCTGGAAAATTGCAAGTAACAACAGTAGGTATTCTCCCCAATAAACGTTCCCAACTAGCTCATTATTGTTTGGTATGGGGAATATTTTCGGTTTACAGTTCGACTACCGTAGATCAAGTAATGATTAAAGTGTTTTACCAGTTACGGCCCAATCCACCGTTGTTGTACAGGATAATACACCTAATAACCGAAGGTCGGGGTTACCAACATACTCAATTACTTGCAGACAATTGACTCTTAAAGTACAGAATAGGAAATAGGAGGGTTAGAAGGACTTACTTGTTAAACGAAGTTTGATCCTTTCTATTCTCTTCCTCTCTGTTCCACTTCCAGAATCTTCAGGATTGCTCCTCTTTCACCTGTCAAGAAACACTCTTCCAGATACAAGATAATTCATGTATATATAAGAAGGTTAGATAAAATATATCATACTGAAATATAAACATTCATCCAATCACAAGACATGAAACACATATGGAAGAAGTAATCTCTTTATTATCAATAATGGAAAGAGTTAAGATTACAACCCAGCGTCTGAGACAAGGACTCCTCTGCAACCAAAGGATTCTGAGTTCAACTACTCCAAATACTTCTGTATAAAATCCACTAGCATAACTTTGCTCTCCAAGTGTCAGTAACCCACACCCTCCCCAAGGCCTGTATTTATATGGGTGAAATAAGGTAGTTCTCGAAGGTTGGGGAAGTTGTGGCAGTTGAGGAAATGAAGTTAAATGACTTAACTAATCTCCAATCAACAAAAGTTTTTATGTTTTAATGTTTGAGACATATGCGCGGGTATGTAGTAAAGAAACCCGCGAATTATTCATGGGTTAGCATAAGAGCAACCCGCGAATACAAGGATGTGCGACTTGTAACAACCGAGACTCACGAATGATGCGCGAGTTGTATAATAGGAAAGTCGCGAATACATCTCAACATGGTTAAATGACAAAGTAACTAGGTGGATGGTGAGAGAATGTATTTCATGATAAACCAAGCTATAGTGTTTTGGGCAAACCTCTATCCATAGGTGTCCTTTTGTGTGCCAACATGAGGGATGTCGACACTCGGACGGAGAGGTGCCACTCAGGTGTATAATAGATGCCCCCTAATGTGTGAGGTCAGAGGGAAGCGATGGCCGAAATACATTATAATAGTTAGCATTGAAGAACTCAGAAATCCAATGGAACAAAGAGAGTACCTAAAACAAATACATAATAATTTCATATACAAAGTTACATCTGAGGATGCTATGTTCAATTTACTGGAACACTAGCTCCTTTACAATATTTGAGTACATCATATGATACGAGTATAAAACCACGTATATTACAAAGGTGGTTCGAAGACACAATATACAATAATTATGAGTCTTCAAAGATCTGGAAGCTGTGTAGATTGATAGAACATAATCTTGCGCAACTTAGTCCATAAGTGTGAACTAAGGTCTTCATAAAGGATCCTAAAGAACCAATACAATCCAAGCCATGTGAATAAGGGTAAGCTGAAGTCGAACATGGAGAGGATTCAATAGTTTGTCAACCAATAGGTGATAATTGACAACTGAAGAAAAGGAATTCACCAATGATGAAAGTGAATCCTGAGGTACGATCGTCAAAAATCTAGGTCTTCGCCATCAGGAAGTACTGAAAATGGAACCATGCGGTGATAAGGAAGGAAACAGATCCTCCAACGGATCACAAGAGTGACTAGGAACTGGGAAAAATAAGGGAGACACAAATAGATACAGATATAACAATGATGGGATCAGGCTAGAGATCAAACATTGGGTATAGTCCTTGAACAGTGACCAAACACAGAGATGACCCAAGGCAGCGTACAACAGATAGATAGAACAACTAGACTTATCTGTCATGTAGGAGACATGATCAGATTCCCCAGGTATAATGGACAAGAGGAGGAGTAAGAAACTCAAAGTGATAGCTGAACACAAGTGTTTACTAAAACATGGATATCGGAATGCAAAGAGTGCTATGTTCAAGGATGACATGCTGCCATTACTGAAAACAAGAGAAAACTTCTTCCTTACCTTCCCTGTTAAATTTTAACGAGTCCAGGAAAGTAAACTCGGTTCCCTCTTCATTTTTTAACAAGCTTGAAGAGATGGGAAAATAATGCTTGATAGTGTCACTGATTCGTGGATTTAATGAGCCCGAACTAGTACATGCTCAACCGATATTTTCACATTTAGAGAGTCTAAAAATGCCAAAGAAGACTCCAGGGGGGTCCTTTTTCGTCCAATTTAGTCTCCTGAGGCCGAAAAAGTATAAACAAACCACAGAAGAAATCTCTTAACTTCCGAAGAAGAAAAGGTGAACCTTTTTCCTACTTAGTCAGGGAGGTCCGAAAAAGGTTAAATTACCACCTACCCAACGCTCCTTCCAAAACAGCATAGTAGCTTGAGTTTTACGAGTGTGATAGAAAGCAAGATCACTAGGAAAGATCCATTTGGTTATGATAAATGGGGCTTACAACAATAAACTCGTTGCTTTGTTCTTTAGTGTTTAACGAGCATGACAAAGACACAAAGTACACTCAGAATCTTTTTCATGTTTGGGTCCAGAGCACGAAAAAGAGAAAACTAAGCTCAAACTGGGTGTTCCTTTTTCGTAAATTTAGTCCCTTAGGTCCAGAAAAGTGATAAACCTATGCCTGAGAATACTCTTCTCAATTCAAAAGAAAAGAGAGTGATCCTTTCTCGTATTATTCCGCATGGTCCGAGAAAGAGATAACCTGCCACCAATGTGGATGCCCGTTCACATATTCTTAACGAGATTGAACGGACAAGATAACTCGACAGTCAAGTCTGTTTCAAGGGAGTCAAACCTGGGCCTAAAGAAACTCCATAAGGACGGGGAGTCCTATAAAAGGATAGCTTGTAAAAAGAGGTTCAGAAGGAGCTCTATTTGGCGTGAAAAATAGCTAAGAGGACACCCCTGGACCTGAAACAGTGGCGACATGAGCAACAAAGGATGACAAAGGCATATAAAGATGATACTCATGGAATAAGGGCCCTAGCCACAGAAGAACAATGGTAGAGACAAGGGACTAATGGCTTATAATACCATAGTCCGTGGAAAAATGTTAAATACTAAGGTTAATGTGGAGTGATAATATGCCAACATGTGTTGGAAATAGTGAAACCACCCTATTTAGAGCAACAACATTCTATAAAAGTTGATAAACCTGTTCCAAGGGACAAAAGTATGGCATTAGTTATTTAGCATTTCAAACTATATGATAAAAACCCACTTTATGAAATATTTTTTCTATAAATAGAATGAAAATTAAAACATTTCATACCATGTGAACTTTTTGAACCATAAAGAGCAAGAATACCCTCTACCTTTGATCGATCGCTGAGGACAATTGGACCGCCAGAATCAGAAACCGTCACCTTCAGGTAACTCTACACCCTAAGCCCTTTAATTTGATCCAAGCAAATTTGAAAATTAATGGTGAATTCATTATTTATGAGCATCCCAAAACTACCACAGTGCGCATTCGTGGGTTGCTGCATAGGAGAGTCGTGAATGCGCATTTCATTCACTGGTTGTCCAACTGGAAAGTCGCGAATGATTCGCGACTTGTCTAAAGGGACAGTCGCGAATGCTGCGCAAAAGGGAAAAGCTTTTAAAAATGTGCAAAATTTTTCAATTTTGATTGTAAAATACTAAATCCAAATTCTTTGTATTTGCCAGGAAAACATGGTTCTGGAGTGGAGAGAGAGAGACCATGAAGCAATGGATCATGCGGCGCTCCAAAGCTTGCCCACCATACAAGCATTAAGGACTTGTGGTTTGCTGAAGTTATTTTGTACCTCGCCCATGCAGGCCTATGTCTGCATATTGGAATTCTTGGTCAATTACTGGGACCATGATTTGGGTATGTTCAATCTTCAGGGTGAGACCTTAGAGCTTACCGTGGAAGATATCTACTTCATTGCCGTGTTATCACAACGGGGAGCACCTGTGAACTTGGAGGGCACTGGCAGGGGAGAGCACCCCTTGAGTGTCCAAAACTATGTTATTATGTTCTGCATACCAGGTACTTAGAATAAAGGGAGCAGTGTTCTCATTGTAGACATCCAGGATTTCACTCTGCAGGTATTGGCCAGTACTATTGTGAGACTTGCAGGGTCATCAGGGTTACATATGGCCACCAGGAATCAAATGAGGGTGGCAGTTGATTGCTTTAGAGGCGCTCTCTATGACTGGTGCTCAGGAATTTCCCCCATCATGAAGAGGTAATTATCTGACTGTAAAAGGGGAAGACACAAGAACTTAGTCTATGCGAGTATACTAGTAGCGTTCTTCTTCTTCAAGAGTGCCAGCTATGAGCCCTGCTAGACCACTATAGGTCAGACATCCACATCAGCCGAGGCTGATTCGATGGGGAGACATATTCCTCCGTCACGGAGGAGGAGACATAGTAGAGAGTGTGTATGACGATGACTTTTATACATGGTGGGAACGATAGCTGCCAGCATTGGATCAATTTCCATACGCCGAGATGGACTTCCGAGGTGATCCCGATATCATTCTCCCTCCAGGAGGAATATGGGGTGATATGGGTAAGTAATTTTTTAATTTTTTATAATTATCAAATTTTTATGAATTTTTCAAATGATGGTGATATACATATGTACAAGTCTTAATCCGATTTATGTGTCAAAATGCAGATATTGGACCAGTCCACCCTGAAGGGAACCCCCTCATGTTCGTGCGTCCAGTTGTAGGAGGAAACCCAATATTGGTCAGAGTACTCGAGGGGAAGCTGGCTAGGCTAACCCAATGAGTTCCCACTATATGGATTGAGCATATCCCTGCGGCCATGCAGGAGTTTGTTGTTGGGGTTCCACCAGTTTGGCTACATCTTTTCAGATGAGTAGCTAGAGCAGTACTTGTATACAAAGATGCGGTCGAGGATGCCAAAGCTGAGGAGGCTGAGGAAGCCAGGGTGCATAGAGATAATGGGGGCCAAGGTGGTCCCAGTGGCCAGGGTGGCCATGCTTAGTTCTAGGGCATTTTGATGGATGATGATCCATATTTTTGTATATTTTGGTATCTATGGATCAGACTCGATCTATCTACAGACAGATTATTTGTACATATATATATATGATGTTGGTTGTCGGCTTATTTACAAGTGTTTTTTATGTGTTTGCTATAAATTTTTATGGAATGTGTGTGAGATGCCAATCCAAAATATAATTAGCATATGCATCAGTCAATGAATTTTGGTTTTGTAGAATATGATTGAAAGTAATAACTTCAAAATGTCTTTCCAGTAAATGAATTTGCATAAACTGACGTAACAAGATAGGATTTTGTACCTGATAAGATCTATTGAGTTGGGAAACTACCAGCTAAGAATCCAAATGGAATTCAAGCTGGGAAATGCCATGTGACAAAGCATCCCATAGGAGCTCAATAACAGCCCTATACTCAACAACATTATTAGAAGCAGGACCAAGACAAGTGCCACCCGCGGCAACAAGCTGTACTGTGGGAGAATAGATAACCCATGCTGCTGAAGCTAGGTTACAAGTGTGACGACTGGTTCCATCAGTGAAACCTACATACATTTCGGAAGACATCTGCAACAACCAGTAGATAATAAAAAACAAAGCTAACAACCTAATGTACATAAAATACATACAATAAAAATACAAGAAAAATTGCTAAGCCTAAGCATAGTACTTCTTCAGGTAGAGCCCATTTCTAGGCTCAGGAAGCTTATTCCCATCATAATCAATCAATTCATATGCACCTTTACTTAATACCTTCAACACGACATAGGGTCCTAACCACATAGCCTTCAATTTTCTTGCCCCTAGAGGTTCTTTATCTTGGTCCCAAAGCAAGACAAGATCCCCTTCAGAGAAAACCCTAGGTTTGACCATTTTATCATATTGAGTTTTAACCCTATTTTTATGATCCTGGTTCGTAGTCAATGCATCTCTACGTTGCTCATCAAGGTGTTCTAAATTTAATAGACATTCCTCAAGCTCAGTCGTATCAGGTAACACATGAATGGCTATTTTCAAAGACGGGATTTCGGATTCAATTGGAGTGACTGCTTCCACCCCGTGAATGAGTTGGAATGGTGAAAAACCTGTGGCAGTCTTAACGTTAGTTCTATAAGCCCAAAGAGAAGGATATAACATGATATGCCAATTAGAACGGGCTGCATCAATCGTCCATTTAAGGATAGTTTTTAGAGTCTTGTTTACAGCCTCAACCTGACCATTTGCTTGCGGATAATAAGGAGAAGAATGTTCTTGTCTAAATCCGAGCATGGTGGTCAATTCCGTCATCATGTTATTTTGAAAATGACTGCCATGGTCAGTGACAATCACTTTGGGGAACCGAACCTTGCAATAATCTGATTGAAAACAAAGAAAGCTGTTGTTTCCCCGTTGTCTCTAAAAGTAGGCATTGCCTCTGCCCATTTCGTAAAATAGTCAACAGCGACAATGATGTATTTGTGCCCCCCAGCTGAGACTGGGTTGCAGGTCATGTAATCAATCCCCCATTTCATGAAGGGGCCTACCGAGACAACAGGAAATAAGGGAGTAGGATGCGACTGTATCTTTCTCGTGTAAAGCTGACAAGGATGATAGCGCTTCACGGCTTCCACACAATCTTTAAATATCGTGGGCCAGAAATAACCAGCACACAATATCTTCTGGGTCATTGCTAACCCAGATAAATGACCCCCACACACTCCACTATGAGAATCATTTAGGACAATATCTTCTTCCTCATGAGTAAGGTAGCGACACAAGACATAATCTACCCCCCGTCGATATAATGTATCTCCTATAATGAGGTAGTTTTTGGCATGAAGGCGTAACTTACGTCGTTCCTCCCTAGAGTAACCGGCAGTATACTTCAAAGTATGGAGATATATAAGAATATCCCTGTACCAAGGATCAGAGGTGGATATCAGGAAGATGTGCTCATCTGGAAATGAGTCCTCCTCAACCACTACATTTTCTTAAGTGGGAAATTCCGCTATTAGCTCAACAAAAACTAAGGACTTTTTAGACTTGGCGGACTGAAAATCCAGGTCAAACTCCTGAAGAATGACTATCCATTTATTAAATTTTCCCCCAACAATCTTTTGGGATAAAACATATTGGAAAGGATTTACATCCGCCACAACTGTAGTGGTCCTCAGTAAAATGTAGTGTCGTAACCTCTGTACAGCATAAACAGCTGCTAAGGCTAACTTCTCGACATGGGAGTATCTAAGCTCAAGTCCAGCCAAAGCACGACTAAGATAATAAACAACATGCTCAACAATCGTATCGTCCTCTAAACTAGAACTACCCCAATGGTCAACTCCGACGTGGCCAGATACAATATAAAATCCCTAGAATAATCTTGTGGACGTAATAAAGGAGCTGATAGCAAAGCTTTTTTCAATGCCTTGAACGCAAGTTGTGCGGTTTCATCCCATACAAATGGGGTGTCCTGCTTGAGCAAGTGCATGAAACCTTTAGTGATCTTGGCATAATTAACGATAAAACGTCGAAGGAAGTTAGACTTTCCTTGTAGGCTTTGAATTTGCCTGAGAGAATGAGGAGAAGGAATATTTACCATGGCCTCAACTTTTAAGGGATCCACTTAGATGCCTCTACTAGAGACAATGAATCCGAGTAATCTCCCTGACTCGACGTAGAAGACACACTTGTGGGGATTCAAGCGAATTTTATAATATCTGCATCGTTCGAAAATTAACCGTAAATGATCTGGATGTTGGATCCTCTTACGAGAATGTGTGAGCAAATCATCTAGGTATGGTTCAATAATGGCTTTTATGTCGTGAAAAGCAAATTTCATGGCTTGTTGAAAGGTAGCCCCAGCATTTTTCAATCCAAAGGGCATTTTCCTATATGCAAATATACCCCAAGGGCAAATAAAAGCAGTTTTATGCTGGTCTTTCGGTTTGATTTGGATTTGATTATAGCCGGAGAAACCATCCATAAAGGAAAAAACCTCACTCCTTGCACATGCATCTATGATCTGGTCAATAAATGGTGTAGGGTAGTTGTCCTTAGGACAGACTTTATTTAGATCTCTAAAGTCTGTACAAACGTGAATAGTCCCTTGCTTTTTATCAACAGGAATAGGGTTGGACACCCATTAAATCAAAGCTATGGGATATATAAAACCAGCTTTCAAGAGCTTTTCAACTTCTGCCTTCACAGCCGCCGCTTTACGCGGGTTCACGGGTCTCAATTTCTATCGAACCGGTTTAGCATCAAGATAGGTTTGGATTTCATGTTGAACAATGGATGGATCAATGCCTGGCATCTCCTCATATGACTAGGCAAAGATATCATGGAATTCCTTGAAAAGAGAAGTGTATTTGGCAATCTCCTCCAAAGAGCAGTTTGCACCTATATAGATGTTTTCCACGACATCTGGATTCACAGAGATATTGATCGGTATAGTGGCAGAAATGTGTTCCATATTCCCCTCAGCAAACACCCCTTCCCTAGGCAAAGGGTTGATAGGTACCTCAACATCTTCTAACAGTCTCACTCTAAACTCTTGGTTTTCTATCTTGCTTAGATCTGGAAGAAAATAGGATCGATGATGAAGATCCTCAAAAATCTTATCACGTCCACTCATAGCTTCCAAAATAGCTTCATCAAAAGGTAAAATGGTATCTAAGAAATATATGGAATGTGAAGAGTTTTCTACCCAAAGGCAAATAGACCTCTTCCAGATCATCTGAGACTAATAAAGGATCTGGAATAGGATCAATAGTGGCTTGAGTGATGGATTGATAGGTCACCTCCACTGCCAATAAGGGCACTTCAGGTTCATGGGGAGTTGGGAGGACCCAAGGATCAGTCCTATCGACAACCGAAGCGATAGACTTACCCACAGTAGTAGAACCAATGTAATTAACCGGGGCTGGAAATATGAATGTACCCATCAATGATGCGTACATTCCAGCCCCCAAGCTCTGTGCAACAGGTTTTACCTGATCAACCAATGGAACAGTGGATTCCTTAGACTCTAAACGGCCTTTTTGGGTAAAATCAAGTTGGTCAACAGTAACCAACTTTCCCTCATGTGGAAAAACCACGACACGAAGAATAGCCAATGCAACAGCAAACATTGCATAAGTCCAATTCCTTCCCAGAAGCAAATTGTAGTCCAAGGGAGCATCAATCACTTCAACTTCAACAGACACTGCTTTCCCTGCCAACTTAAGCTCAAAAGCGGGCAGGATACCATGCGGACAGAAGGATCTTCCATCGAAAGTAGTAAGCAAAGTCTTTGATGGGACCAGCTCTGGGGATCCAAGAGCTTTCCAACAGGCCAGGGACATAACACATGTAGAGGTTCCCTCATCAACAACTGCCCTTCCAATGGTCTTACCACCATGGACGACATCTATTGATAGGGCTACATGGTAAGGCAGGCGAATTTTGACATCAGACAGATTGAATTTCGCCATGAGACTCAAAGAATACATGCTACCTAAAGCCGCCAAGAGAGCATCCCACTAGGTAGGAAAACTCTGAAGCACCTCTAAAGCTGACATTGCACAAGGGGTTTTAGCTAAGTCTTCAACCACAGAGTAGTTAGAAGTAGCCCTAGCATTTGGGTTATGTAAAGTCTTCTTAAAGACACCTTTGGGTATCTTTGGCATAATCTTGGCAGGTTTCTCTATGGTGAGAGGGTTGGAAGGTTCATCTATAGCTTTACCTTCTCATCGGTCTCTTTCTCATAGATT
The DNA here is from genome assembly GCA_001517045.1 of Pseudotsuga menziesii. Lineage (NCBI taxonomy): Eukaryota > Viridiplantae > Streptophyta > Pinopsida > Pinales > Pinaceae > Pseudotsuga > Pseudotsuga menziesii. The sequence goes on from LPNX010904707.1 coordinate 16,802, forward strand.
TTGTTCCTGGTTTGCAACAAAGTCTAGGATCGAACCATGTTGATATAATTAGGGTCAAGGGAAATTTGAGTGCCCCCTGCTATGGTAGAAGTTGAAGTAGAATTCTGTCCTTGGGGAAAAGGATCCTTCAGGACAGCCGGTTGTTGAGCTTTGAGCAGCTTTTGGGCTTGATCCATGAGGGGACAAAGGTGAGTAAGGTGGTCCTCTTGGCACAACTTACAAGGCAACTTGACCTTCTTCTTTTATTTTTTGCCCCCATCAGCATTGTTTGTGGGCTTTGGCTTGTTTTGTTTTCCCTCTCCCTTTTTACCCTTCTTTTTCTTCCCGTCGAGCTACTGATTTCCCTTCTGAGAGGTTTGAGCAAAAAAATTTGCATTTTGGGGAGAGGGGGCAGCCTTTGTTGCCTCCGCCGTAGACTGTTGGATAGACAACTGGTGAAGTTGTTTAGTTAAAGACTCTACGGTGGGAGAGTTGACAGACCCAACCACACCGTCGGCATGGGGTCCAGGCTTAGGCTTCTCCGCCTCATGTGAAGGCCTCGGTGCCTCAAGGATAATCTCATATAAGATCCCAGACTGTGAGTAAATCAGATCTAACTATTGGGCCCTGAGTATGGCATCTTCTTCACTCATAACTCCTGATGTGGAAACATCCTTAGATATGTATGGAAACAATGATTTAAGGAACCATTCTAATAGAAACTCAAAAGGAATGGTGGCTTTGATAAGGCTCTTTCACCTCCTCCACTCTTGGATATGATCCAAGATGTGGGTATCCTTGTTTTGTCTAAAAGTAGACAACAAGTCTGTTATGAAATTGTATCGAACCGGAAGCTGAAAGTGGCTAAGGAAAGCACTAGCCAAATCCCAGAAACTACTAAAGGCAGCAGAAGGCAATTCAATATACCATTTGGTTGTCGTACCTGTCAAGGTCCTCTGGAATAGCCTCAATCTAATTGATTCCTCATTCAACGAGTTGGAAGGACACCATAAGTGAAAAGTGGTGGCATGTGCCCCAGGATCTTCACCATTTTTACCTTAGAATTTAGGGATATCGAAGGGCAACTTGGTGGGAACAGGTGGCCACAAGGGGTCATGCCTCATCGGGTCATTCATCAACTTTGATAAGTTTGGCAAGTTTAAAGTTTCCAGGAAAGGAATTTTGGGCCTAACCGGTGCACTAGATGTGCCAACTTGGGGATTAGAGGGTCCTGCCCCCGAATGCCCATGGGTAAAAGTGGGGTTGCCCCTAGACACTGGTTGTGAAGTAGGAAGGTTGCTTTGAAATGGATTCCATCCATAGGCCACAGGATTTTGGGTGGGAGGTGCAGTGTAAGTGGTTTGGGCCGTCCCCATAGAAGCAGGGGTCTGAAAGACTGGAGCAAATATCCCTCCACTAAACAATGAAAAGGGAGAGCTCGTGTATGGGACTGAAATAGGGGTTTGGAAGCTCTTACCATAAGAGTTGTTGCTCCCAAACTGCACTCCTACATATGAAGGATATGGACCTACGAATGGACTGGATGGGGGAATGTGCCCCCCATTCCAAGGAAATCCTTGGACATAAGCCGAGGATCCTACCGGACCGCTTTGAGTAGTGTAAGGAAAGGAATAAGGAATGGTAGGTATATTGGGGATCCCAGCAACCGTGTTACCAGAAGTACCTCCTATGTTGGAGTGAACCGGTGGTTGAACCACCCGGCTCATTGGAGTTAAAGGTGTAGAAGGAAAAATAGATCTAGGGGCACTAACCGGGGGAGGTAGTACCCCTTCAACTGGAAGGGTTGAGGTAAACACAAAAGAACTTTCTTCCATATAAGACATGACTCTACTCACAGGGACACCTAGCACTGGTGAATAAAATGGTTTAACCTGCACGATCATAGGATCGTTCAAATCAGTCAAGGGGGAGTTAAAATTTCTTGCAAACTTGTTAGTATGCAATTCTTCTATCTCTACTGTATCAAGATTAAAGTGGTTAGCAATGAGTTCTGGTTCACCAAGAACTTCACTTATTCCTACAGGTTCAAATGAACCTTCTGTGTCTAATCTCCGCCTTTGAGGTAAAGGTGGAGGCTCCAATGCAGTGATAGGAGGAAGGTTTCTCAACCTTCTTGACCTTCTAATAGGTTGGTCCTCCAGAATTAAAAATTTGACTAATCACACCCTAAGGCCAATTAAACACAAGTAAATCCATAGAGCATACACTAAAAAATTCCTAAAGTCTCAAGCAATCAAACCAGGGTAAAAGATATACTTTCCCAAAGAAAGCTGATGAACGATTACTTGGCGTCCTTGAGGTGGTTCTTAGGCACAAGTGGAGGAATCACCCATCGCCCTCCTACACTTTCCACAAGGTTTACCTTCCAAGCCCGTTTAAGGTGAACTAGAAATAACCTTCCGGTTTACCTAGGTATGAACCCTAAAAGAAAAGAGACTAAAGGCTACCTTGACAATACCAACAGTCTGGGGGGGCATTCGTCAGCCGAACTCATACGCATGGGTAGGGTAGCTGAGCCCGAAACTCTGTCTAGGAAAAAATCCCTAGATGCGCAAAAGTCTTGGGTTACGTTTTGATAAGGATTCAGAGGGCTATCTCCTATGTCCAAGCCTCCACGCGGCCTAGTGCTTAACTCCCGTTTGAGAGGAGCTTCCCAGATACAGTGATAGAATCAAGGATTTACCTAACGAAAATTTCACTACGTCTGAGTTTATAACTTGTGGGAAGTTTAAAATTCCTAGCCCACAAGTCTAGCCTAAGCTAGTAGGTGAAAGGCCCCTAAAAATAAAACTTACTAGTAAATTTTAATTTATGCGTTTATGTTAGAGGGTTGTTTCTTACTCAAGAGGAAATGGAAGTGATATACTGTATGGTGTTTTGAATCAACAAGAAATAAATGAAAATAAAGGTGCATTCAAGGCAAACTACTACTATAAAATAAACTTCTTTTCATTTTTCAAATATGTATTGATGAACTGAAAGCAATGATAAGAGAAACTAAGCCTATATTTTTGTATTTTTTGAGATAATATTTTTAAAATGAAACAAACACTACTTATGCACAAATCACAATGCAAAAGATTAACTATGTTTTCTTTTCACGTTTAAAAATGCTCAAAAACTACTATGCATCTACAATGCACTCTACTTGAGTAAAGTTGGAACTTATAAACTGTAAAGAAGCAACAAACTGAAGCAAACAGGCAAACTGAAGCAATAGACAACCAATAAAGGAAGGCTAGGAAACCTAGCTTGGGTGCAAACAATGACAAAGAATCACTGCAGACTTTAAAAAAGGACAAGTGACAACTAGCCACTATCAAATGATAGACTGGAAAAATAGAGTCCAAGACCCTGATCACTGATCTGGACCATGACACTTTAACCTAGTACCCAAATAGGCCAAAAAATTCAGAAAGCAAACAGTAAATAAACCAAGTAAAAGAGACTCAAGTTCTTTTGAAAAAGCCATAAGTATGATCACCCAGGGTATTCAAACAAACTACCCAGCACTCATAAGGAAAATCCACTCAGGAAACAGAGATCATAATAAGAAAAGAACAAGAAAACTTTACTTCAAAATCTCAACTTCCAGGAGTATCCGCGACTGTCACTTGGCGCAACTCGTGAATGATTCGTGACTGTCTAGAAAGACAACCCGCGAATGCACAGTAGTATTCATGACTGTCTATAAAGACAACCCGTGAATGCATGTGCAATTTTTCTCAAAAACAAAGAAAAAAATCAAAGGAATTTCAAAAACTGAGTCAAGTGAAAACCAAGATATAAAATCACACACAGACTTCCAAGCAAAGACTGGTCAGGGACAGAAAAAACCTACAGCAGTTTAGGGCTTCCCCAGCAGAGTCACCAGTTCTATTGTACAGGATAATACACCTAATAACCGAAGGTCGGGGTTACCAACATACTCAATTACTTGCATAAAATTGACTCTTAAAGTACAGAATAGGAAATAGGAGGGTTAGAAGGACTTACTTGTTAAACGAAGTTTGATCCTTGCTATTCTCTTCCTCTCTATTCCACTTCCAGAATCTTCAGGATTGCTCCTCTTTCACCTGTCAAGAAACACTCTTCCAGATACAAGATAATTCATGTACATATAATCAGGTTAGATAAAACATATATCATACTGAAATATAAACATTCATCCAATCACAAGACATGAAACACATATGGAAGAAGTAATCTCTTTATTATCAATAATGGAAAGAGTTAAGGTTACAACCCAGCGTCTGACACAAGGACTCCTCTGCAACCAAAGGATTCTGAGTTCAACTACTCCAAAGACTTTTGTATAAACTCCACCAGCATAACTTTGCTCTCCAAGTGTCAGTAACCCACACCCTCCCCAAGGCCTGTATTTATATGGGTGAAATAAGGCAGTTCTTGAAGGTTGGGGAAGTTGTGGCAGTTGAGGAAATTAAGTTAAATGACTTAACTAATCTCCAATCAACGAAATTTTTTATGTTTTAATGTTTGATACATATGCGTGGGTATGTAGTAAAGCAACCCGCGAATGATTCATGGATTAGCATAAGAGCAACTCGTGAATACAAGGATGCATGACTTGTAACAACCGAGACTCGCAAATGATGCGCGAGTTGTATAATAGGAAAGTCGCGAATACATCTCAACATGGTTAAATGACAAAGTAACTAGGTGGATGGTGAGAGAATGTATTTCATGATAAACCAAGCTATAGTGTTTTGGGAAAACCTCTATCCATAGGTGTCCTTTTGTGTGCCAACATGAGGGATGTCGGCACTCGGACGAAGAGGTGCCACTCAGGTGTATAACAATCGTAGGTTTATTTTTTTATTTTTTATCTTTATGTATGATGTGCAAGTGCCTAACTAAATTCAAGCGATAGAGATAACAAGGAGGGTCAAAACATGATGCGTAGGTTCTTACCTCTCGTCTTACCTCTCTCGTTCCTAAATCACAAATAAAGCAAAACTAACTAAGACTAATTAATCTATCCCTAGGGAGCAATACTGTAATTAATGGTGAGTAATATATTGTATAACATGACTGAATAAATTTACAGATTACTGTTAACATTTCAGAACACATGAATATCAACAGAAATATCAACAAAGAGATAGCTCATTGTTAATTTAAAACATTCATTACTCAACTATGATTGTTGAAATTTCACAGAAATAAACAAGAGCACATTGACAACATGAAGGAATCCATAAGTTAGAACGATCTCATAGTTCATGGAAGCAAGTTGAAACTGAAACAATTCATATCCAACTAGCCCATGGCAAACATTTGAAACTCCACAGTGCTTTGTCCAGCCAAAAAGTATAACTCTTTATTATAAGATGAATTAGTTCTCCTTACAATAATATTTCCCAAAGATGGTCTGAAAAAAGGTCCCTACTCCCTAAAAATTTCCTATACTTATACAAAAAGCAAAAACTCTTGGGCTGCCCCTTATTGCCTCTTAAGCTTCCCCAACCTTTCCTTTATAAAATATTTGTCCTTTTTCTTGTGAACTAAAAAGATAAATATAATATATTACATTATTTATCAATATTCCAAAACATTTAACTAGGAAGGACCATATTGCTCGTTCGTGAACTTTTTCCATGCATTAGCATCTGCTGCTATGCTTTCAAACCTAGAAGGCTCAAGGAATCGAATGTTAATCTCATACTTGGTAGCTTGAGTCTTCACACCCTCTATTCTAGAAGGAATCAGGCACCTCTGTGATCCAGGAGGATATTGGTGGACACCCACCTATTCCACTTGGGACACCACCATTTTTTCTTTTAGTTTTCCAGTTTCCTTAATTGTAGCACAATTTACTATTTTTGGTAGTTTTCAGGTCCTAAACTTTCGGAGCCGTTTTGAGGCCCTAAACGACGTTTTTTCGGCATTGAATGGTGGGGAAAATATGAGTCCATTTTGGTCTCAATATTTATTATTTATAGATGTAGTCCTTGAATAGATATTTCTAACGATGTATTATGCGCATCAAACAGAGGTAGTATGCCAAAGTTATGACCCCGGGAAATTGATGTACCAAGTTACCCAATGGGGCCCACATTCTAGCGTTTCACCTCCTAGGGTTAGGTTTTTGGATGTGTATGGTTTCCATTGTTTCTCAATAATATATAGGCCTTCGAGCCTCATTGTAACACATAGTTCAGAGGCATGTAGCCACCACATCTCTTCTCATAGATAAGCTACCAGCACTCTAGCTAGTTTATTTCCATTCTGTCTATAAACAAGTTTCAATTATTTGATTAATGAAATGAAGTGCTATTTCCACTGCATCTTTGTTTCTATGGTTGTTTGTGTATTTTGTTGTGTTCCTGCATAAATATGGATCAGTGGTATCAGAGCAATCTGCTCTTTCTTTCTTGATCCTTCTTTGCATGTCCCCAATGAGGGCGTGGTATAAAGAGTTAGGGATCGATCTGGTTGAACCTTCGCAAGATCAGCCTCGCAAATCCAGATGACCTCCCATGGGGGATGAAAAGAAAGATGAGGGAACAGAATATCCTATCAAAATGTTTCTTGAGGAGGCCCTTAAAAAACAAAGGAACGTGATGATGGATAACTTCGCCCAGATCCTTCAACGACTTCCCACTGGCGGTGCATCTGCATCTAGCAGCCACTCTGGAGGCACAACCCCTTTTAAGGTACAGGTAAACTTTGAAATTCCCATATTTTATGGCCGAATAGATGCAGATGCCATAGATAGATGGTTGAATCTATTAGAAGGATATTTCTCAGTTCATGATTTTTTCGACTGGGAAAATATTAATTTTTCACTACTCAAAGTTGCCCCCCATGTCAAGGACTAAACCTACTGTGAGAGAAAGGACAAGAAGGAATCCTTTCTTTTCTCAGTCGTACCCACTTGGAATTATTTTCAAGATGCCATAAAGGGACAATATTATCCCGTGTGGAGCTATGAGGACAAGTACATACAATGGACTACGCTGCGGCAGCAAAGGGATCAAGATGTGCATGAGTTGACGAATCTGTTCCATACCCTACGCACCAAGTTGGGTATCAAAGATTCAGAGAAACATTTGGTGCTGAAGTACCACAGTTGTCTGCACAGATACATTCAAGAGGAAATGGAGTTCCTCGACATCTCCTTGCTTGGTACGACATACCGGTATACTGCCAAAATTGAGCAAAACTTCAAACAGAAAAAGCGAGACTTTGGACTTGCAAATCAGAAGCAAGCAAAAGGTGCCCCCAAACTGCAAAACCAAGGACACAGCCAAGGCATGGTGACTCAAGACAAATTTCCAAAGCCGCAAGAAAAGAGCAACACTGTGAAGCCGAAGATGGAAGTAGGAAAGTGGTGTGAGTTCCATAAGAGCCCCACTCACAACATAGTGAGTGTTAGGCCAAGCAGTCACTGGTGGCCGAGATAAAGGCTTCTGAATCAGAACCCGAGAAGGGGAATGACAGAGGGAATAATATTATCGATGCAGATCCCAATTCCACCATTGCCACCACGAAGATCCAAAAGGAAGAACTAGAATATTTAGAGGGGGGGAGCATCTTTTCCACTCCCAGATGTGGATAAAGGGTTCCCCGCTACAGTTCATTGTTGATAGTGGGAGCCAAAAGAACCTCATTTCAATAGAGTTCATGGAGTAGTTGGGCTTGTCGTACATAGCACACCTGTTTCCATACACCATTGGGTGGCTTCACCAAGGACAGGATCTCTGCATCAGCCAGTAGTGCCTCCTTCCCTATAGTATCAAGCCCTTCACCGATGAGGTATTATGTGACATTGCTCCTCTTGATGTTTGTGATGTATTATTAGGTCAACCATACTTATGGAAGCGACATTATTTGTATGAGTCCTAACCTCATGCTATTATTGTTACATTGGGAAAAAAGTTGTACAGGATACCAGAGGTACCACCTCCTACCGCTATCTCTTTGATTACTGCAAAAAAATGCAGTAAGCTCATTTCCAAAACCAGAAAATTTGTTTTCTTGATGATCCGCCCTCATGGAAAGAAGAATATCATGGCCAATACCTCCAAATAGGGCCCCTCTGCACGACAAAAACAAATGGACAAGGTCGTGGAGGAGTATCGAAACATATACACCTCATCCACAGGGGTGCCTCTGCGCTGTCAGGTCAAGCACCCCATCGATATGACCCCAGGTGCATCACTGCCCAATGGACTGATATATCGATGCTTTGTTCTGGAGAATAATGAAATCAAGAGGCAAATTCAGGAGCTGCTGCAGAAGGGTCACATCCGACCAAGTTCATTGCTCTGTGGGAGCCCGATTATGTTGGTGCATAAGAAGGATGGGACTTGGAGATTCTGTATTGACTATCGGGTGATGAACAAGATCACTGTCTGGAATAGGTACCCAATCCCATGGATTGATGACATCCTAGACCAGCTTAAAGGGGAAAAATATTTTAGCAAGATTGATTTAAAGTTTGGGTATCACCAGGTACCGATCGAACTGACTGGTGTGTGGAAGACTGCCTTCAAATCCAAGGAGGGCCTTTTCGAATGGTTGGTCATGCCTTTCAGGCTGATGAATGCTCCTGCAACCTTCATGAGGCTTATGGATGACATCTTGCAGCCATTCACCAACTCATTTGTAGTAGTGTACTTGGATGACATCCTAATATTCATCCAGACTTGGGAAGAGCACCTCCACCACATCCGACAGGTCCTCCAAACATTGCGAAAGCACAAGTTGTGTGCCAATTTGGACAAGTGCACTTTTGGCATGACCCAGGTTTAGTATCTGGAATACATCATATTGATGAGTGTGAGGTACATGTGGATCCAACCAAGATCCAAGTCATTCGGGATTGGCCAGCCCCAACTACTCTAACAAAGCTTCACAACTTTTTGGGTCTTGCTAATTTATACCGTATGTTCATGTTGGGATTCTCTCATATCACTTGGCCCTTGAGTCAAGTCACCAAAGGAGGAGTGAAAGAAAAATTCTCTTGATCTGAAACTCAACAGAAGGCATTTGTAGAATTGAAACATTGCCTCTGCTATGCCCCAGTGCTCACATTACCAAACTTGCAACAACCATTTGAAATCAAGATAGATGCCTCTGATTATGCTATTAGGGAAGTCCTTACTCAACAAGGGCATCTAGTGGCATATCACATTGAGACACTATTCGACACAGTCCGCAAATATCCCACTTATGACAAATATATGTATTCCATTAAACAGGCTTACGGACAATGGAAGCATTACATTTTGGGGAAGGAAATGGTCATCCACACAGACAACTGACCCCTGTAGTTCATACATACATAAGGGAAGTTACAGAACGATCGCCATCAGAAGTGGTCCACATATCTACAATAGTTTCATTTGAACATCAAGTACAAGAAGGGAAGCACCAATAATGTTGCAGTCTACCTCAGCCGACCACTGATCGTAGTGATAACCATCGTGCTCAACTCTTGTGGGAACGAGACTTTTGATTGGCCACTTCTCTATAAGAGCGATCTAGAATTCAGCCACACATACAGGATGCTCTTAGAGGGAAACCAAGTTCCAAATTTTCACCTCCAAGATGCACTACTATGTCACATGGGACACCTTTGTGTTCCTTCAAGTGAGTGTTCCAAGATCATTTGGGAAGTGCACTACAATCAGGTTGCAGGGAATTTTAGAATCTAGAAAATTGTGGCAGTACTGCAGAAGTATTTCTATTGGCAAAACCTTTGACAAGACGTCAGGAAGTACATCCGATCCTGCACTGCCTGCACCATTGCAAAACTGTCCATCAAGAAGCAAGGCCTCTATACTCTGTTTCCTACCCCTAGTCGACCTTGGGAATCCATATCCATGGATTAAATGTTAGGCCTTCCTTATACTAAGCATGGCAACAACTGTGTGTTCGTGGTCGTCGACAAATTTTTAGAGATAGCCATAATGGCGGTCTGCAAGAAGAATATCACAACATAAGCCATTGCTAAACTCTTCTTTGAACAAGTGTGGGTACACTTTGGGATCCCACAGTCTATAATCTCAGATTAGGAAAACAGGTTCCTTAGTACATTCTAGTCTAGCCTATGGTCAATGCTAGACACCAAGCTCACAAAGTCCACAACTATCCATCCCCAGACTGATGGCGAGACAGAGGTCATCAACAGAATGATCGTACACATTTTGCGCATGTAAAAATTAAAGCATCCATGCACATGGGATGAGAGCCTCCCCTATGTACATCATAGCTATAATCGGGCCCTCCACAACTCAACCAACCATAGCCCCTTTCAGGTAAGCTTCGGATTCTAGCCACTATGTCCCATTGACATAGCCATGCCATTTGCAACTACTCAAGCTGATTCAATTCATGTCGAGTCTGAAGTTTCCAAGGCGAACAGCTTCATTGAGCACATTCAGCACATTCTCCAATAGGTTCATGACATATTGGAAAGATCCAATGATAAGTACAAGTAGAGGCATGATCAGCATCGGGTGCAACACAACTTCTAGGTGGCCGACAAAGTGTGGCTACATTTGCAGAAAGAGTGCCTCACTAGACCCCACAGCAACCTTCAACCGCTCTGATATGGGCCATACACAATCACCAAGGCTATCGAGGACAATTCATTTGAGCTCAGTATTCCACCATTCCTTGGTCTGCACCCACTGTTCAATGTGGACCGCCTTCGGCCCTACTTTCCACCTCTACTGGACACATCAGACGTGGCAGAACAACTCAGACCAACAGAGTTAAACCCTGACTACATGGAACAAGCCAAAACTATTCATATTATGGACACATAGATCAAGAACACCCACCAGCAAAAGATCCAGCTATATCGAGTTGTCAAAGTAGGCCAACTCCTTCACCAGGGAAAGTGGCTCACTAGGGACCAAGTTCAGCAAAAGTTTCCTCATCTCATGGAGGAACTCAACGCAATGGGGACCATTTCTTCCTAAGGGGGGAGGAATGATCCAGGAGGATACTGGTGGACACCCACCATTTTTTCTTTCAATTTTCCAGTTTCCTTAATTGTAACACAATTTACTATTTTTGGTAGTTTTTGGGTCCTAAACTTCTGGAGCCGTTTTGAGGCCCTAAACGACATTTTTTCGACATCGAATCTTGGGAAAATATGATTCCATTCCAATCTTAATAATTGTATTTTATGGATGTATTCCTTGAATAGATTTTTCTAATGATGTATCATGCGCGTCAAACGGAGGTAGTATACGAAAGTTATGACCCCGAGAAATTGATGTACCAAGTTACCCAACAGGGCCCACATTCTGGCATTTCACCTCCTAGGGTTAGGTTTTTGGATGTGTAGGGTTTCCATTGTTTCTTAATAATACATAGGCCTTTGAGCCTCATTGTAACACAGAGTTGAGAGGTATGTAGCTGCCACATCTCTTCTCAGAGATAAGCTACCAACACTCTAGCTAGTTTATTTCCATTCTGTATGTAAACAAGTTTCAGTTCTTTGATTAATGAAACAAAGTGTTATTTCCACTGCATCTTTGTTTCTATGGTTGTTTGTGTATTCTTTTGCATTCCTGCATAAATCCAAATCACTCTGGTCCTCCAATAAGTGTATTCTCACGGCTTCATGTGCTACTTCATTTTTTAATATCCGTTCATCCAAATCCTTGACCTATTGGATTGCTTGTTCATCCTCATTGTATCTGTCCTATAAATGTTTTAAAAACAGTTCATGTTTAGGTAGCACCTCCAATTTCTTCTCAGCAGAAGTCTGACACTGATTATAGGTTAAGAGCACTCTCCTACAGAATTTGGCACAAGCAGTCTTTGTCTTCTTCACTATCTTTTTAAATTCTTTTGCAATATTACTAGTGAATTAAATTAACTCGTATTCTTGCTTCAATGTTTGCTGATCTTTGATAGATAGGTCTATGGGAGATTCTTTATTTGTTTCTACCCAAACAATTATTCCCTTTAGAATTTCCAATATATCCCGAGTCGTATCCAGAAAATATGAAGTGGTACTTACAATCTCTTCCAGCCTGGTGTCTATCTACTAGACTTTACATCTTTCTTCTTTTATCTGTAATTGTATCTGATGGATCTTTTTCCTAAGCATCAGAGCATGCTCCTTTAAGGGTTGGATGTCATCTTTCTTCTCCATACCACTCTTTAGTGATGCTGTCAATGAATTATTCTACTATTCTAAAGCTTCTATCTGTGTTTTATATGGCTTCTCTTTCTCTTCTGTAGTAGCTTTCTCTATTCCCAGCTCAGTTACTTTGCTTTCCAACCTGCTCTTTTCCTTATTCAATTTTCCAAATGATAACTGAAGATGATATTTCTCAGTCTTTAAACTATGATACTCCATCTATAGTTTTCCCAGCTCTGCTAAGGTAGCTTGAGAATTATTCTCTATATTTTTTGCAGATATTACCAGAGTGTCCTTATCTTCTTGCAAATTCTGGCATTCCATCTTCGAAACCTTGACTTCACCTATCATGTCTTCATATTTTTTTTTTAGATTATGGATTTCATCCCTTTATTTCTTCAAGGTTTCCTTTAGCTGAGATGCTTTCTTCTGTGACTGCTCTAGATTAGTCATGATCTTGTCCATGTTGTCTTCATTTGCTAGAGTTAAAGCTACCCCAACCCTTTCCATTAACAGTGGATCCTTATGAGTACCATGAACTACTATCCTGTATGTCACCATCCTCTCTGGTTTTCCTCCAGTATCCACCTTCTTCTCAGTTCTCTTAACAATCCTCTTTTTTTCTTTGTCATAAAATATAGTATTAAAATCAGGTATTTCTTCCCCTTCGGTAGGCATGAAAGGAATCAAATCAAATTCAGAAGTCGAACCTTTTCCTAACACACTTCCAGAAGGAACAACAGGTTCCAATGGATCAAGATCAGACTGTCCTTGTCCTTGATCTGTAGGATCTTGTCCTTCTTGTACATTTTATCTCAAACCTTCATCAGTTTGATTTGTGGGTTGCTTTTCCTTTTGGGGTTATTTTAACCTGAAGCCCTCACTTTCTGCTTGTTTCTCCTTTATCTCAACTTCTTCTTTTCTTTTCTTTTCTTCTACCTCCTTCTTAGATGCTTCTTCAGTGACTCATTTCTTTTCTTCTTCTTCAATCCTCAACCAATTCTCTGCTTCTTGTACCAATCTGATAGAATCTTCCTCTCTTTTCTTGGCCTCTTCCTCTTCTAGCTTCTTAGCTTTCTTTGCAGTATTTCCTTTTCCATCCACAATTGTTATCTTTTGCTTGAACCTTTTCCTGAGGGAAGTCATGTTCTTAGCATTGCAGAACGTCTCCTCATATTTGCCCCAAAAGTCAGTGTACTAAAAATGAACTCCAACTTCTTTGCAGTAATTAGCTACTTTGTTCTAAGAATCATTTCTATGAAAGTTCATTTCGCCAAAGTGAAAATATTATAATTCTTTAACAAACTCTATTGTGTTTTTTACCTTTGCAAATTTATAACTTCCAATGAAGAAAGGTACTACAGGGTAAACTTCCTTTTTATGTTCAACCAAAAAATTCCCTACTCCATCGATGTATAACTGTCTAACAGCTTCCTTGTGGAGTACATAATATGTAGCATATTTTGGGAGTAGAGAAGGAGCTCTCGAACCACCATACATCCTCACATACAAACCATCCTATGTTAGATAATAACTCCCAAAATATTGTATGACCTTGAATGCTTCCTTTGACATGCAATCGCATTCTGTCAGGAAAATCAGAGTATATAGGGGCATGATGAAATTCTCACAAATCTCCCTATAATAACTGTAATAATTATGATCCCAAAACAAGTTATAAGCTTTGTACACTAGGGTTTGGTCCTTCTCCCAATTGCATTTTAAGGTAGGGAAAGGCTGAGTGCAAAATATGCAATCAATTAAGATATAACTCATGTAGAATTCATATTTCTTCTGGGATACTCCTCCCAAGGATGCACTTATACATGCTGAAATACTATTTGACACTATACTGGCCCAGTTGAAAATAGCTCCTTGTGTAGCAACCAAAAAGATGATCGGTATCCAACCAATCTTGAAACTTTTTCCATTGGCTCTACCAAAAATCTTGTTAAGCATCAAAGCAATAAATCTGTATGGGGGATGGAAAGTTGAGGTATCATACTCTCTCGAATATTTGGTCCTGAAATTCTTTCCTGGAATCATCATCTTCTTTACCGTCTCCACCAGATCCAAACCTACATCCTTTAACCAACCTTCTGTTAGATAGGTATGTGGTGTGGGTAGTTTATATGTCATAGCCACATAGGTAGGGCTATATGCAGCATAACCTTGATTTGTAGTATTTTCTAAGATCATTCTCGTCACATCTTCCCTAGGAAGAATCCAACCTATCACTTCTGAGCATGGAAACAGTTCAGGCCTAGTAGCCACTTTCATCAAAACTAACCTTTCAATATTGGAATAAATCATGGCATGTCTTCAAACCCAGCATCAGGGATATTCTGGCTTGAGATCATTCTGAAAATCTCTTCCCATTTGTATTTCAGTTCTACTCTAGTAGTGGTTTTGGTGTCTTCATAGATGATTTCTAATCTAGTTATTACTTCTACCTCAGGTTCCTCTTTAGCCACCTGGGATTTCTTCTTCCGTCTCTTTGGCATGTTGCTGTAATGGAAATCAACCTGTAACAATCATGCAACATGTTTTAGTCTAACTAACTCTAGCAATTGAGATAGTGATAAACAAGAAAAACATACATATTTTATTCACCTCTTGGACATGCATATTGGCAGATTTATGTCAAAAACCACAGTCTTTATGAATGAGGAATTTAACAAGAAAACCCTATAACAATGCTGCCTCCTCAACCTGCCCAAGCTTCACTTGTCTCAAACCCCTAGTCTAGAAAATATTCTTCATCTCATATAGGTATTTTGATTTATATCAAACCTATTCCACTGTTGAAAATCAACAAAAACTCCCAAACTCAATCAACCTCATTGAACTTCCTAAAAACTGCCACAAACACCATCTTTAAAAAACCCTAATCGACAGAATACCCTCCGGAGTCCCACGAGAAAATATGGCTGTAGGGAAGATGAATTCCTAACCTCAGGCTGACCACAAAATGATCAACGAAAGGGTGGTGTAGATGGTGAAACGCCTGTATGCACCATGCCATAAAACCTCACGCAAGAGACACAGGCATATTCATAATCCTTATCAGCAGACATACTCAACCTTCCCACCAAATGAAATATCAAACAATGGGATAGGCCCTTAATGGAATAAAATATTCAAAAGAACAAACCATAAGAAAGCAAAAAACCCTAACCTCTATGTGGAAACCTAACCTCAATCCATTAAACGGCTTAAAAAGTAACAAACACCACCCAAAAGACGAAATCACAGGTAAACCTACCTGGAAATGGCGACGTGGGTGACCCGGACGAGGCAAAGCTTTCCACAGGTGTAGAGGAGGACAAATTGGATCCTGATATTTGCACGCACACAACTTCTTCGGACGGCTTCAATGGGCAAATGACAAGTCACATGGCATAATATAACATATATATATATAT
>LPNX010904728.1:0-31611 GCA_001517045.1 Pseudotsuga menziesii
AAATGCTAATGAAACTTAGTAAAATCAATGAACAAGACTTGAAACAAATATAAATATTCACACATACTCATAAATTTTGCATGTGCATAAATTTCAAACACACACCTAATGTGTCTCAATATAATACGCTAGAATCTCTAGATGATTCAGACCATCTTCGAGAGCGAACATTTAAAGGTATTTCGGTAGATGTAGGTGTGGTATTAGGGGTCCTTGTCTCATATGTCTCTATACATATTTGACTCAAAGAATGAGTGACCACCTTGTCTCGAACCATCTCCACTATATATCTCCTATAAACATCAAAATAAGCACCAATGAACTAATGTAGATTAGCCCATAAGAAGTTTTTGAGGACAAGAAAAAAAGAATTGAATATACTTATTGTGTATAAAACATAATACGATCAATCCACATCAAGTTATTAATCTTGTGGAAATGCCGATGAGGAAAAAAGAAAGAATTTAGAGCCTTTTTGTTGATGTACTTTGATTCATATGGAATGTGTTATGCACTAGAGCTACTTTAGTGTCCCTATAAGGCTCAGGCTAGAGCAAGTGGTCAAAATATTTTATTGTATAGACTAAAGGGGGATTTATTATATGGATATAATGTTTGAGACATTTTTACCCCTTGGACTGAACATGGGCAGCACCTTTGGTTTTACTCTTAAAAGTACTTGGCTTAGTGGCTTTGTAGACTGCCCCTTTAGTGTGATGAATTCTCCACCATCTAAGGTTTTATGCCCATGGGTTGGTGCTCCAGGGCACACCTTTTTTGGAACAACCTACTATGTAACATGAACAACCAACATAAATTGAGAGAACATACAATTGAACAATAGAAAAAGATAAGATCTTAGAATATTGAATCAAGCTATGCACAATATCATGATATCATTACTCATAGTTATCATGGTAGGAAATTATCCTTGACAAACCAAATAATCTACCTCGAAGAAAATTCACAGAAAAGTGTCTCATTTGTAAACTAAATAACACTAAATGTAAAGGAACATATAGTGGGAATTTTTTACAACCTAGGGGGGTAATAGATTCAAGCTCTTTCTATGTATAGGTTCTAATGAAATTTCTTAAGGTTTTGCTTGGCATGTACAAAGGTTTAAATAGACACAAAAATAAATAATAGAAGAAATCAACACTAGTATACTTTTGCGCATAGATGACAGTCTATAGACTCTAGTTTACAGTTTTGTGCTCTTAGGGCAGATTACAGGTTTTGCTCGAAAGGGCAGTTTTACTTCAAACAGAACAGAGAATGCTCTGGTTTTTTGTATGGCTATAATGAAACAACAAACTGAAGGTATATGTGAAATTGGCCCCATGTGAAAAATCCTTTCTAGAATTGTAATTAGGGAGCGGCAAGAGGGGTTAATTAGGGATTATAGTTGAATAACTGCATGTCATAACTTTTCATAGTTCAATAAAATAATTAGCACTAACATACCATATATTTTTTAAATTTTTTTTGTTGAAATATTTAACTGAATATTTTCCAAAACCGACTCGACCTAGGATATTTTAAATTAAAGAATGCATACAAATAGGTTTAAGTCTTGCGGATTAGTAAGGGATTTAATAGACGGAGGAATATTATTGTTGTTGAGCTATAGCTCAATGTAGTTCTGTTTGTTTGCACCATAACTGTTCGAAAACCCAATTTGTAGTTCTATGTGTTTGCCTAAGATAAATTTTCAAAAAGTATTAACTGTTGGTAAATGTTTAAAACAAAATCATATTGAAAGTTTTTGGTAGATGATGTTGTCTTAAATATTTTCTATTCCAATTTTTAGACTTATTATAAGTTATATTCATATTTTATCTAATTTTTTTTTTTAATTTTGCCTCACCTAGCCCCTGGAATATAATATTTTAAAGAACAAAACAGGCAGAGCCTCAACCTCTGAAAACCAGAAGAGTGGTAATATCACTAGTGAAAGAGGGAAGCGAGGTACATAGCTGCTAGTAACACTAAATTGCTGCTAGTGTAGAGCAGATGTAACACTAAATTGCTACTAGTGTAGAGCTGATGTAACACTAAATTTCTTAGATTAGTAATATGTTATCCCATTGCAATTAGGTATGACATATTAGGCTTAACTCTTACTGTCATTCCATAACTAGTAATAAACTAGTAATAGCTGGTACTAGTATTGAATTAAGTAGATGAAAACAAAACAATGGCAATACATACAGCTAAGAAGTCTTACACTAATTAAGTTAATAATAAGGCAGAAATAAGAGTTTCACTTAGGAATAGTGCTTCTTTAAAAGGATACACAACTTGAAAGAAAGCTAATTTATCTTTATTGCAAATTTAATAGCAATAAAACCAAAATTAATTTCTACTTTTTAACAGAAATTTAATGCAAATGAAAAAAAAAATTTATCTAGACTTTTTAAAGGCCTTGTATTTATGGTAGACAGAATAGGCTTAAGCAAAATTAAATAGCTTACCTAGAAACCGGGAAGCCCACAGACGGATGCCAACAAGCCGTGAAGCACACCCACCACCATGAAGCCATGATGCACCACCAAGCACCACAGAGGCGAAGCACCACATAGGCGAAGCACCACCACTGCGAAGCAATACCATCGTGAAGCACCACCACCGTGAAGCACCACACATGCGTCGCACCACCACCGCGAAACACCACACAGGAGGAGCTATCACATACCCCAATTTTGCAAAAACAATATTATCTTATTTGATTTTATTTAAGGACAATATGTTAAATTTTATGCTAAGTTGTAATTGATGACTTAGCAGAGTGAAGGATATTTAATGTAATTCTGAACATTTTAATTATAAATAAATAAAGGTGGAGACAACAGCTTAGGAGAGATGTTAAAAGAGTGTTTACTGGTCAAATTGGTGGAGGAGACTGGGTGGAGAGAAAATAGACATGTGGCAGCATCCTCAAACCACTTCCAACTATTGCAGGTGGCAACCTCCCTATATTTGGGGTCATGATTCCCCAAGAAAGTGGAATCAAATCAGGTGGCTCAATTAATGACAACTGACCCAAAAGACCTAGGCAATCTTTATAAAAATGCCCATTGAAGAGAGCTAAGGTGGCTCATTCTAGAGAAGTGATCATTCAGGTGAATGTACTTCAGAGAAATTCAATGGAAGGGAATTGTGGAAAGAGTTTGAGGGGATACCTACTAAGTGATCTAGTGCATCTTTTCAGCTGAAGGATCTTACTGCTGAGTGCAGAGTGTTTTACTAAGTCATTGGACTAGTCTATTCTTTGCATGCTCCAGCAGTTCTCAGCCAAGAAGACCAGGAACAGGATCGGGGGTCCTCAGGAACCGTTGTTTGAGTGCTCTCCAGGAGTTGGTAGGGAGGAACGGCCTCCTAACGCTGTTGTTGTCTATCCTAATCAGGTTCTACATTATTTTGTTTTACTATGTTAGATAGTTAAATCTGAAAATGACTATTAAATGAATGTTAAATATTTAGTTCTAACATTTTCTTTAAGAAAATGTTGAGAGATTGAGTAGAATAGATGTGGTTCTGCATTTCATAATAGGAGAGTAATTTAAAAACAATAATAATCTGGTTATCTATTTTATTGTTTTTACAAGATTATGTATGTAAATATACTCGAAAAGAAATAGCAGTAATCTAGTACAGGTAGAAGGATTAATATGTTAAGAAAATACCTTAATAGATAAGATGTTGTGTTTACAGACAATAGATTATTCTTTTTATTCAAGTTCAAATATCTTGGATGTTAAAATGTGTTACATTATAGATATATTCCTTTGTGTATATTTAGTAACTATTTTCAATGCAGTAGAAATATCACAATCAAGTTACTTTGTTACAATCAGTTAAATAAAGAAATAAACTACAAATACTTAGTTTTATTTACTAATAATATCAACTAAACGAAGTCTAACAAATACTGTAAACCAAGTAGGGTGTTATTAAAGTAGTTAAATTATAAAGAACAAACTAAGTTACAGAGTCTATGTATATCTTTTCAAAGAACTCTCAGTAAACTCTATCTGTCATTTATTAAATAAAAACAATAAGAATATGATAATAACTAACATAAAAATAAATATCTATTTATGAAAAGAACTGTTTTAAATTTAAGAAAACAGGTTATACCTGTAAAGGTAAACTACAGATTCGAAACCCTAAACCAATATTATTTTTACAAATGACAAACATTTAAGCTATAATCCAATTACTTGGATTATTTTATTAACAAACAATTAAACTAATATAAATTGTTTACAGTCCATTAAGGACAAATGAAAAGATAAATGTAATGTTACAACTGGAAATTTTCACAACACACCTGTAACACTAATTAAAACAAATTTAACAAGTAACAGAACCTATTAAAAATAAATTGAAAGATTTATTTAAATAAGGGTTTCATTCAGGAAAACCCTAGCTCGTATTCCAGAGCCAACAAATAAATATTACAAATTACTCTATGACTGAGTTACATTCTTAAAATAATTACCGTATTATATACACAAGATAAAATAAATAGTAAAAATTATTTATTCACAGTCGAATAGGGTAAAACCCTAAGTTACATAGAGTCACAAAATAGTATTACTGTAAACCGAGTCTGAGCTTGAAAGAAGTCTTTTTAAAAACCATTGTATTGCATTGACAGGCCATAATGCTGGAAATTTAAACCAAATACAACACCCAGCTCACGGTCAGGACTACCCATCGATGAAGAGAGGGTTTGTAAAAAAAATACAACCCATTAACATTCAAAAAGAAACTTCATAGCTAAAAGCGAAGTTGGACAAGATTCCAAGCTGAGGGTTTCCCCATCGACAACCCTATTACAAGTGGGGTAAGAATTCATTTGTTGAACCGAGGGCTTACCTATTTGAAGCTATGAATCCTTGAAGACAGTCAGCAGCATCTTCTTCACTATTCACAAGAGTGGTCACAGGATTCCTGCAAGAGCACGACTTTGTGTGTTAGTTTCAAAATTCTTTTAATAATAAAAACCTACAGTAAACACAATTTTAATATGAGTATTCTATTTTGATACAAAACTAAATATTTACCTTAATAAAGAGAACGAACAGTCTAGCAATGGGACTGTCACCAACAGCAAAGCGCACACACAAATATCCAAACCCTACAATGATGTAGAAGCACAACCAACAGCAAGTAAAGCTTAACTTATCACCGCAGTGACAGGCCACGGGAAAGATAAGAGGGAGCTACGAACAGGCCGCAAGCCAAGTGCAACAACTAGTGAACTCTCACTTGGTAAAAAACCACAGCTACGAAGGCTAGCAATAAGACTAAATGCAAGAAGTTACAACCACATTAACCCAAGACTCGGAGCAAGCTAGAACAGGAGGAGTACTCACGGTCGCCATGAAAATCTTGCAGAGCAGCCCGAAGGCCAGCGTCAATTGTGGAGGATGAATAGAAAAGGGTTATGGTTGCATTGGTTTTATATCTTCAATACACTGACAGGAGGTGACCATTTTCCCTCAATAATTCAAACCATGCATGGGTCGAGTTCTATAGTTCACCTGCGTTTCAAATAATTCCATTTATTTAAACAATGATTCTTATCAAAACGATGCATAAAACTATAATGTATGCCTTTATATATCACATTGTAAATCATATGTATTTCTTATCATAATGTTTGATAGCTCATCTTTGGCATTTGGGTAAACAATGTTAAGTTAACGTTAACCTAGCGAAAACTATATGGTGCACTAGAAAAGAGAAATCTCTACAATCTTATATATAGAAATCAAGGATTTCATTGATTTTTTCCCCTAAAGTGTTGCACCCACACAGAACGTTTCCATTTCAAGCTTTTTTTACTTCAATAATTAATAATAATAATAAATAATTCATGAAAAAATCTGAATAAATAGTGTTGCACTAGACCCATATGTCCTTTATATGTCTGCAATATTTTATCAAAAATTGACATCATTTACCTCATATATTGTTGCACCCGCACAAACATATGTTATGATGTGCTGAAAATTTGAAAACCCAATTTCACGGAAACTAATTTTATAATCTTTTACACACATTTTTTATGCATAAATGTAATATATTATGAAATTTGATTCAACTACATATATTTTTCATTTTTACTTCATCTTCAAATATGTTAGGGAAGTACCCCTAATTCTCACCTGAAGTCATAGGTTCCAGGTTTATCGAGTATTATGTGCCATCTAAAGTGTCTTTAAAGGAGTCCATTATTGTGCATCAAGCCTTATAGCTTACCTTTGATGAGTTGTAGAGAGGTCAAGGGGTCAGCTCGTCCAGGGTTTCCCTTATCCCTCCTCTTCCTGCACCCACAACATGGAAAAAAGTAAATTCCTTAAACAATGCATTTACCGAACAAAATAATTTACACAGATGTTTTTTTTTAGAACTCTTACCTATTAGCCAGGAAGCGTGCATGGTCGAATTGATGGCGGGTTTGTTGAGGCATAAGGAGTGTGCTGCAAACCAATTTGAAAACCATGGAATCTTGAGAAACCATTAGAAAAGAAAACTTGTGTAATTCCATTAACACTGTGGCAAATATTTGTACCAAAACCCTAAAGAAATTGTCATTGACATATTATAGATTCGACTCTTTCCATTTACAAACCAATGATGAATACACTAGTGAAATATTCATACAAAAACAACAAAAAAGACATAATAAAAACCCTTTGAAACCCTTGCAATATCTCCATATATGTGGAAGGTTGATATTCACTCTCAAGTTAGCTCAAAGCGCCTAAGTCCGCTCTCAACTCGCAATGAGGAAAAATCATTAAAAACTCCAAGTAAACGAGGGTACAATGCCTCCAACTTCATAACTCACGATGAGGACAATAATGGACCAAAATCATTGCAAATCGAAGTATCAATCAATCTTGTACCATGACTTAAAACATCATCACAAAAAACCATGTATTCTGTGAAAAACTGTGGCATAAAACCATAACCAAATCATATTCACATAGAACATGCAAAAAACCTTTTTATTATAACTTATAACCCTTTCTTGATAAATAAATAGAGGGTTTTACACTATAGTGAAAACCATATGTTTTACAAACCTTATACACTCACACTTTAGGATGGAGTACTCACATTGTATACCATGAGCTTAGGCTATGGTAAGGCCCATGGCCTTTAAAACTCTAATAAACACATTCTTACATTAATGGATGGGATCAATAGTATGGTATAGTCTCTCAATCCTTAGGGCTACTAAATCCATAGATAACTATTAAAATAAAAGCAAGGAAACTGTAAAACATCACCTTTGGGTGTAGTTGAACATTAATAACTTACATTAGCATCAATAACTTAAAACATGAGTAAAATGTTGGTTAATTACTGCTAGTCAATGCATGAAAAAAAAATCAATTACGAATTTTGAGGTGTGTTACATATTTCATATATAAAGCAATCCAATTAAATTTCTGAAGATAAGTTTCTAGATAGATAGTTATTAAAGTATTTAATGTTAAGTTGGTAGCTTCTCATAGAAGCGTTTTTAGTTTGTATATATATAGAAGAAGAAGATTGTAAATCAAAGAGATAATTTGAATACTGGATAAAAATAAATAACTCTCGAGAGAGTTCAAGCACTCAAGCTCTGTGTTTTTGGAAAGTGTTGAGAGCCGAAGCTATGTAAAAGGTGAAACATCCATGTAAATTTCCAAGTTTGTATTTGTGGCAATAGTTCTCTCTTGTGTCGCAATAATATATATAAATCCAAGTTAATGGTTGAATGCATGTTTCAATTATGTTTCCTATATTCTGTAGATATACTAGAGTAAACCTTATTTCCATTACCGTTTAGTGAAAGAAACAAAGAATCCATAAATATTTCTCTGTATAAAAGTTTGTTTTTTTACTACAGAGTGTTCGACACAAGACTTAATATTTGGTTATATGATATTGGGACTCTCTCACAATATAGTTGTGTCAAGGTTTACCCCCAAGTTACTAATTGGTGAGAAGTGTTTTTCATATTATAATTCCATAGACTAATAAAAGTTCGACTAAAAGTTGTGAGGTAGAAGTGGGAGTTGGTTGAAACCAAAAGTGTGGTCGAAATAAAAACTCATTGAAGTCATGTAAGTGTTGTCCAAAGAAAAACCATTGGAAGTGAAGTGTTGTCAAGGTAAAAAGGTGTCGGGTCGATGTTAGATAAGTGGAAGTATTGGTGGAAAATAAAAAGAGATGGAGTCTGAGCGGTAACTTGAGTTAACCGTTGCAGTAATAATTTTCGAAGAAAAATCAACAAAAAAATGTTTCAAAGGAAAATACAAAAAATGCTCAAATAGAATTTCCCAAGTTAGAATATTCTCAACCTAATAGGGAAGCATATTAAGGTATGAAAAAATGTTGAAGAAATGAATTATTTTGTTGGATTCATTAGACATTACTTGGGCTAGATATGTGTTCTTTGTAGTGATTTTTTTAGTTACTTATTTTGAATTACTATTTAAAGTTAAAATCATGGGTTGTGACACAAAATGTATCACCCTTCACTTATTTTTAAGTGGAGGGAACATGATTTTCTCACAACTAGAATGATTATGTTTCAAACGCAGAGAGAGTAGTCTAAAATTGTATAAACTAACAACAACCATATTAATAAGATTAATATGTTTGGAATACGTCGACAGGAATATCTTTGACACATTAAATATATTTATTTCCTGAACATATTAATCTTAATAATATAGTTGTTGCTAGTAACTGATGAACAAATTGTCATATCTCCAAAATATTAATTATATAAAAATTATTATATTATAAAATAATATAAACATATAAATTCCCCATACATTAGTAATTGTTATAATGCTTCATACACAATGAAATGTGATGATTTTTTAAGATGAATTCCATAAGTAGTTTGAGAATTTAACTTGATAGAATGTGAAGACATAGGAACACAATAGTTCTAGAATTTAACTTAATAATTGATTGAATCTCGATCAAACTAATAAAATAGAACATTTGGTATACATAAAAAATTGCCCACATAATTACAAATACAACCATTATAAATAATGCTCCATACACATTGAAATGTGAACACTTTTTAAGATGATTGCTATGAATATTTAAGAGATTGTACTCTATATAACATTGTGATAATGGATAAATTCTCAATCAAAGTATTAAAATATAAAATGTGAGAATTAAATAGTTTTGCAATGTAAGCTTAACTTAGCAAACATTTAATCATAGGTAAATACTCATAAATATTAAATATATGTCCATAGAGGATCCCATGTATTCTCGATTGCATGGAGTATATCATCATTTGTATATCATGTAAAAGAAAAGAGACAATTAAAATTAAAGTTATATTCAATGTATTCAACTATTTATCATGAAATTGAAAATATAAATAAGTTTTATTGGAAAAAAAAGAGGGAGGGTTACATTAGTTCATGTTTAGTTGCAATCCATTTAGAAATACAATCAAATGTGAGTAAGTTGTAATAAAATGGAAACATAAAAATAGAAATACAATCAAATGTGATTAAATTGTAACAAAAATATAAGCATAAAAATACATGATTGTAATAGAATAAAACATGAAAAAAAAAAGAATTAAGATTGTATCCAATGAATTATTTTTTTATGAAGCTATAAACTCTTTAATTTTAAAATTTATTAAAACATATTTAAATATAAAAAGTTGGCTTACTATATTGAAAACAAATATCAAAATTTAAAAATGTTGAAATTTTTACTTATAAAAATTAATGTCTATCGTGGTGAATGATTATCAATAAATTATTATAACTATTGTAATATATATACGTAATTATTCTCTATAAGACAACTCAAAACTATAGGTTTACCAAAACCGTCGTGAGATTTTTCTGTGTGGTGCTAATGGAATGAGATAGGAACCAAGAGTTTGAACATTGAAAAAGACAAATAAGATTTTTCCTTGTGGTCCTAATGGAATGAGATAGAAACCAAGAGTTTGAACATTAAAAAAATGAATATTATGTCATCAACTATGACCAAGTCTTCTGACGTTTCATTTACTTGAAAGGATTCTAAATCGTAGTCCCAAAAACTATTTGGAAGCTTCCCATCCATCCAACTCTCGACCCATTCTCTTTATATCAATTTCTTTTCAGTTGGCCACTTACTACAGACTTTGAAGGAGAGTGAGTATTAGGACTGACTCGGAAAATGCCAAGGTGCAAGGATAGCTTGTCCCCCATGAGGCCCATCCCTCCTGCTCACGAATTTTCCAAGAGTGTCATGATATTGTCATTTTTGTTTAGCAGCATTATTACAAGAGAATGCCTCAAAAATATTACAACTAGGATGGTTCTCAGATCAGAGAAGTTGCATTAGCATATCTAGGCTTTCTGTAATGTCCCCAAAAATTGAAAATAAAAATAAAAATTATAGGCTAGTGAAAAACTACCCAAAGGGGATCATTATTACTCATGCAGAATTACATTCGCTACTTATACTTTCGATCTCTTCGGAAACTTCCCTTATTGTCTTGTTAATCTCTTATCCATTTAATGATTATTAGTTCGTTTACTTGTTATGTCTTAATTTTGTTATTTAACCTATTTGTAGATCTTAATTATTACTGTCACTGAATTAATGAATTGTATAGATCATTATTTTACCCCTGCACATGTGTGCTTGGTTTATTTAATAAAAACTAACTTAACTTTGTTGATAGATATGAAGTGGTGGAGTGGCAGGACTAGTTCTCCCATGACGATCTGAGAGGTAAGATATTACTTGGTTACGTGGGCATACTTAGTTCAATCGAACTAAGGCAGCTTTCTCTTTTACTTACGCAATTCATTACATTGCGACGGGATCGGGTGTAAAGTGTGTTTGACCATATTGATCCTAGAGGACCCACTGCTAGTTGTTATGTTGCTTGTCAACTTGGATTTATGACTTGGTAAATGTCATTATTATCAATTTAGATATTACGATTAAATTACCTGTGCATTGATTATTCTTCATTATGGTTTTAAATTCATCATTCTAGATGTCATTAATATCTTTTTTCGTGCTATGTATATTTTTACTATACTTTTTAACATCTCTTATGCTCTTTTATTGGCAGGTTATTATGTTGGTTTGAAGGGTAGACCCTTTGGATTTCTATAGTCATAGAGGTTATCATGGCATACTTTGTATTCCATGATGTTTAAGCCTAAACACCTTGTTACTAAGGTAATTAAAACCATAAGCTCTAAACCTATGGACTAAACATTATCTACATACCTAATCAAGGGTTCTTTGACTTTCAACTAGCGCAACCTATGTCTAAGTATTATTGTAATACTAACATAGTGCAAGCTTTGTAAGATGTTAACATTCATGTTAAAGTTTGGGGTAACATGATATATGGTATAAACCATACGTTTTAGGGGTTTAAGTGCTAGTATGGAGGGTGGCATTAAACGATACCTTGTAACAAGGCTTGACTATGAGAGTGAGTTTGATGATTCCTTAATGGACTTCGGCCTGGTGCATTTAATGCTCATTGAAAAGTGTGACAACCTTCCCGTAGGCTTGGCTCATGATGGATGTGCATTGTATTGTCATTTGGGGTTTCTTCATTTTGGCTCTAAGCAAAGGGATGGCCATGCACGAAACCTATAGACTGTGAGGTAATCCTGCATGAATTTATAAGCCTACACAATGATTTAGTTTACATTTTTTGATAAGATGGCATACTCTGCATCCCCATCTTGTTTTTTGCTTGCAAGTGCCGAAAGGAATGGAGGAGAAGCATGGCTACAACACTGTTGGATCCAAGCGTTGCATTCGTGACCACGGTATGCCTACTAATCAAGCTTATTCTTGTCACCCTTCAACTTTGTGGCAAGATCTACGTTTCGATTGGTTGTTGGGTTGGCGTTTGATGTTGTAGTGAATTTGATTTCGCCTTCAGGCTTATGAATACAGACTTGGTTTCTTTTTAATGTTGAGGCGTTATGCCATGAATCATTTCTTAGGCCATTCGTCTCTGTGTAAATTTGGTTTCAATTATGTAAATCATTAATGTTTTGGTTTTGGGATTTTATAGCCATGGGCTGCACCATTGCTTGCAATGGTGCCATAGCCCATTGGCATGTCTATGTAAAAACCTTGTCCTCGGCCTTTAATGGCGACTGTGTATAGACATTGGCATCTCTGTGTAAATAGATGTAAGTATTGGTTTTATAAATGTAATGGTTAACTTGATATGTGGTGTATGCGATTTCCTTCTGCATTTTTATTGGGCACTGTATTTAAATAGAGTTGGGTTTTTTAAAAGGTAGGGGCATTTGCTTATTTGAATGCTCTACATGTATGGATGCATATAGTTTTTAATACTTGTTCTACCATGGTTTAAACTGTGATGTGCATAGCATGATTTCGCTGTGCTTAAATTGTGGTTAAGGTTGATTTATGTGGGCATTCGCCAGTTGAAGGTTCTGTGTAATACAGTTTTACTTAGTTGAAATAGGGAAGGTATAGACATTGTGGGTATAGGCCATGCCATGAATGGCATGCGCCTTCCCAGAGTATCATGATAGCTTGTATATTACTTGATTTTGGTATTTGGTTCTTATGTGAAAATGGACTGTGTATTGAAATGTTATTTCGCCAAGGCTGTGCTATAGCTAGGGTCTTACGACCTCACTGCTAGCATATGCATCGTTATTTTAAAAGGCATTCAATGTATTTGTGAAATTACAGCTCGTATGCTTAGTATAAAATCGTCGCCTATGTAGCGATATAAATAATAGATTGATATATAGGGTTGATTCCTGTTCAATTCGTTACGATATGGTTTTTATGGTTTTGCCTTGGGTATTGACATCCATGGGGATCGATGTTGTGACCTCTGTTGGCAACTTGTTTTTAATGTAATGTAATGAATGTATTTTAAATAAAAACAAACTGGGATTGCATGCCCACAGGATTCGATTCCTGTTACTGTTTGCAATATATGGATTTATGATATGATTCCTATGTTGTTTTACTATGATATGATTCACTATATAATATATATTATTTAATTTGACAATGGTAATATTTATTGAGTTATTTTATTAATCATAATAAATTCTTTATGCATACTATGTATAAAATACATAGTATTAAAATACTTGTTAACATTTGTCTTCGAGCATCATGTGTCATGATCCCTAGACTGTGACTGACACTTCTTCATGAAGGTCAAGTAGATAGATGGCTTAGGTCTACTAGGATAAACAACTCTAAACATCCTTGCATGTTGGATTTCCCTCATATAACGTGGTATCTCTTCAGTACTTTGATGACAATACATAAATTCCAAATTTCATTTAATCACTTATAAATAAGTATGATGATGATCAATATTTTTCTCTAGCCATTTTCACTCGGAAGTTATTAAATTCTTTTTAGTAACCCCTAGCACTTACCAGAGCCCATACTCAATGCCTATAGCAGGGAGTTACAAACATAGTGCAATTCCAAAGCTTTCGCTTACACTAAATGCTAGGATGTACTTGTACAATACACCTAGAGATACAATGGCCAAAGATCCGATACTCTAGACCTTATGCTCAACACCAACACGGAATGCTCGAGAGCTTATGCCCAACATTTCTAAATTATATTTTCATGTGTTCCAGAGCTTTATGCTCAACACAAAACATTTCATCAATCATGTGCTTCGGGGTCCACTCCCAACACGAGCAACATACATATACATATATATCATCAACAATTGGCTTACTCCCAATATACAAAACAATAATCATGTTCATATGTTGTGGGGTCTTCGACTCAATATAGAATAAAACATCAATATAGTCATCATGATCAATAGGCTCATGCCTATAAATGGTATGTCCAAAATTCAGGATATTACATACCTCCCCACTTAGTACAACACCGTCCTTGTTGTTCTAGGGACTCTGAATGATATCATGAAACAAGGTGGGGTAAGCCTTCTCATGGTGGCCTCATTCTCCCAAGTAACCTCATCTACCTCAAAGTTCTTCCACTGCACTTTCAATTGGACTACAATGCTCTTCCAGAGCTGTACTTCTCTCTTATCAAATATATGCAAAGGCTCAGGGGTGAATTCCCCCTCAGGTTCCACCTATAATAATGACCAACCAATTACATGCTCAGTGTCATAAACATATTTCTTTAATAAAGATGCATGGAAAACATTATGAACTCTTACGTGTGCAAGTAATGCTAGTTCATAAGCCACTGGTCCTTTCTTGGCTAGAATTTCAAAAGGCCCACAAAATCTAGGTGCTAACTTACCACACTTACCCAAGCTTAGCGAGCTCCATTTTGCTTTTACTTTCAAGTAGACATGCTCACCTACTTGATAGTCTTTATCTTTCTTTTTCTTATCCGCATAAATTTTCTAACGGTCGTGTGCCTCTTTAAGGTTTCCCTAGACCTTGGTAACTAACCGTTCCAAGTCCAATAATAGGTCAGGCCCAAACATGAGTCGATTTACCGGACTATCCCAAGTAACTGGGGTCCTACACTTTCATCCATAGATTACCTCGAAGGGACTCATCTTAGCAGAAGCCTGATACTCTTTGCTATATGAAAACTCTACAAGGTGCATATAGTCCTCCCACTTGGTGGGGTTGTTCATTACATACATTCAAAGCATGTATTCAACAATTTGGTTTACTCTTTCAGTCTGCTTGTCCGTCTGCGGGTGATAAGCAGTGCTAAAGTTCAGCTACGTCTCTAATATAGAGAATAAAGATCTCCAAAAGTTTCATGTAAACTTAACATCTCAATCTGAGATAATTGCTTTGGGTATCCCATGCAATCTAAATATCCCTTTTAGGAAGATATCAGCAATGTTCATGGCCTTGTAGGTTGATTTCACGGTGATGAAGTGTGTTGCCTTTGACAGCTTGTCAATAACTACAAAGATGGAATCATTTTGCTTCTTGTTTTTCGGCAAGACAGTAATGAAACCTATGCTAATAACCTCCCACTTCCATTTCAGAATGGGCAATGGCTGTAGCAATCCTGAAGGATGTTGGTGCTCAGCTTTTACTAGCTGTCATTCCTGACATTTCACAATAAACATTGCAATGTTGGCCTTTAACTTCAGCCAAAAAAAGTGTCTCTTGACAGCAGATATCATCTTTTGATATCCCGGGTTCCCTGAGTAGGGTTCCCTATGAAATTCGGTGAGGATGCTAGACCGAATGTCCCCTCCACCTCAAACATACAATCTATCCTTGGACCATAGTAGTGCGGAGTCATCCACCTTGTATTCCTTTTGTTGTTGAAACAACCGGTCCTCCTAGACCTTCTTGTTGATTTCCACATAGAACAGGTCAACCTTGTTGGCCATTCTAATATTCTCATGCAAATCTGCATCAGTTTGACTCAGGGTCACCTCATATATCATATGAGTTCGTTGACTCAAAGCATCGGCAACTTTGTTTTCTCTACCCTTAATATGCTTTAGTTCAAAGTGATACTCACTCATGAAAGCCAACCCTCTGACTTGCCTTGCATTCAGATTGAGTTGATCGAATAAATACTTTAGACTCATATTGTCAATCTTTAGAAGGAACCTCCTTCCCATGAGGTAGTGCCTCCACATCTTCAGAGCGTGGATAATGGACGCTAACTGAAGATCATGTGTGGGATAATTCTTCTCGTGCTCTTTTAATTTTCGTGATTCATAACATATTGCATGATTGTTTTGCAAGAGGACTCCTCCAAGTCCTTCCTTGCTTGCATCCGTGCATACAATGAAATCCCCATTGGGCTCCGCAATCCGCAACACTGGTGTGGTCATCAAAAGCTACTTAAGCCTTTGAAAACTTTCTTCACACTTGTCAATCCATAAGAACTTGTTTTCTTTCTTCTGCAAAGTTGTCATGGGGCAAGCGATTCTCGAGAAGTTCTCAACTAACTTTCAATAATACCCGGATAAACCCAGAAAGGACCTAATGTCAGTGACACTAGTCGGGGTAGGCCAATCCTTTATGGCTCGACTCTTTTCTGGGTCCACAGCTATTTCAGCCTCGGATATGATGTGACCTAGGTATTTTATTTGTGGTTTGTAAAAATCACATTTACTAAACTTAGCATAGAGATGGTGTTCTCTCAACACCTGAAGTACTATGCAAAGGTATTCTTCGTGTTTCTCTTTATTCTTGGAATAAACCAGAATGTTGTCAATAAATACTAGTACAAACTTATCCATATATTTACTGAATATGTTGCTCATCATACACATAAAGTTTACAAGTGCATTGGTTAACCCGAACGACATCACTACAAACTCGTAGTGCCTGTACCTCGTATGAAAGCTGGCCTTGGGAATATCTTCATCTCGGATCCGTACCTGATGATACCTGAATCGCATGTCAATGTTCGAAAATATTTTGGCTCCTCCCACCTGGTCAAACAAATCGTCGATCCTAGGGAGCGGGTTGCGGTTCTTTATAGTAATTTTGTTCAACTGGCGGTAATCAATGCACATCTACATCGTACCGTCCTTATTTTTTACAAAC
The DNA here is from genome assembly GCA_001517045.1 of Pseudotsuga menziesii. Taxonomy (NCBI): domain Eukaryota; kingdom Viridiplantae; phylum Streptophyta; class Pinopsida; order Pinales; family Pinaceae; genus Pseudotsuga; species Pseudotsuga menziesii. The sequence goes on from LPNX010904728.1 coordinate 16,572, forward strand.
AAAATTAGTGCTCCCCAAGGTGACACACTGAGTCATATATACCATTTCTCTATTAACTCCTGCAACTGTAGTTTCAGTTCCACCAATTCTGGTGCACTCATGCGGTATAAACCATATGTTTTCAGCGTTTAAGCACTAGTATGGAGGGTGGCATTAAACGATCCCTTGTAACAAGGCTCAACTATGGGAGTGAGTTTCATGATTCGTTAATGGACTCCAGCCTGGTGCATTTAATGCTTGTTGAAAAGCATGACATCCTTCCCTTAGGATTGGCTCACAATGGATGTGCATTGTATTGTCATTTGGGGTTTCTTCGTTTTGGCTCTATGCAGAGGGATGGCCATGGAGGCAACCTCCAGACTGTGAGGTAAGCCCGCATAAATTTATAAGCCTGCGCATTGATTTGGTTTACAGTTTTTGAAAAGATGGCATACTTCTCATCCCCATATTGGTTTTTGCTTGCAGGTGCCGAAAGGAATGGAGGAGCGGCGTGGCAACAACATTGTTGGCTCCAAGCATTACATTCGTGGCCACGGTAATCTTGCTAATCAACCTTATGCTTGTCACCTTTCAACCCTTTGGGCAGAGGTATGTTTCAAATAGTTGTTAGGTTGGGGTTTGATGTTGTACCGAATTTGATTTCGCCTTCGCTCTTATGAATACAGACTTGGTTTCTTTTTAATGTTGAGGCATTATGCCATGAATCATTTCTTAGGCCATTCGGCTCTCTGTAAATTTGCTTTCAGTTATGTAAATTGTTAATGTTTTGGTTTTGGGATTTTATAGCCATGGACCATTCGGCCATTCGACTCTGTGTAAATTTGCTTGCAATGGTGCCATAGCCCATTGGTACACTTGTGTAAAAACCTTGTCGTTGGCCTTTAATGGTGATTGTGTACAGACATTGGGATCTGTGTAAATAGATGTAAGTATTGGTTTTATAAATGTAATCGTTAACTTGATATGTGGTGTATGTGATTTCCTTCTGCGTTTTTATTGGGCACTGTATTTAAATAGAGCTCGGTTTTTTAAAACGTAGGTGCATTCACTTACTCGAATGCTCTGCATGTATGGATGCATATTGTTTTTAATACTTACTCTACCATGGTTTAAATTGTGATGTGCATAGCATGATTTCACTGTGTTTAAACTATGGTTAAGGTTGATTTATTTGGCCATTTGCCTGTTAAAGGTTCTTTGTAATACAGCATTACTTAGTTGAAATGGGGAAGGTATAGACAGCATGGGTATAGGCCATGCCGTGAATGGCATGCGCCTTCCCACAGTGCTGCGATAGCTTGTATATTACTTGATTTTAGTATTTGGTTCTTATGTGAAAATGGAATGTGTATTAAAATGTTATTTGGCCAAGGTCGTGTTGTAGCTAGGATCTTACGACCTCACTGCTAGCGTATGCATCGTTATTTTAAAAGGCATTTGATGTATTTGTGAAATTACATCTCATATGCTTAGTGTAAAATCATGGCCTATGTAGTGATATAAATAATAGATTGATATACAGGGTTGATTCTTGTTCAATTCATTACGATATGGTTTTTATGTTTTTTCCTTGGGTCTTGAAATCCATGGGGATCGATGTCGCAACCTCTGTCGCCAACTGGGTTTTAATGTAATGTAATGAATGTATTTTAAATAAAAACAATCTGGGCTTGCATGCCCACAGGATTCGATTCATGTTACTGTTTGCAATATATGGATTTATGATATGATTCCTATGTTGTTTTACTATGATATGATTCACTGTATAATATATATTATTTAATTTGACTATGGTAATGTTTATTGAGTTATGTAATTAATCATAATAAATTCTTTAAACATACTATGTATAAAATACATAGTATTAAAATACTTGTTAACATTTGTATTCGGGCATCATGTGTCATGATCCCTAGACTTAACGACACTTCTTCGTGGAGGTCAAGTAGATAGATGGCTTAGGTCTCCTAGGCTAGGCAACTCTAAACATCCTTGCATGTTGGATTTCCCTCGTATAACATGGTAGCTCTTCAGTACTTTGATGAGAATACAAAAATTCAAAATTTCATTTAATCACTTATAAATAAGTATGATAAGTATGATGATGATTAATATTTTTCTCGAGCCGTTTTCGCTCAAAATTCATTAAATTCTTGTCAGTAACCCCTAGCGCTTAGCAGAGCCCATACTCAACGCCTATAGCAAGGAGTTACAAGCATAGTGCAATTCCAGAGCTTTCGCTGGCAACACCAAATGCTAATATGTACTTGTACAATACACCTAGGGATACAATGGCCAAAGATCCGATGCTCCAGAGCTTATGCTCAACACCAACATGGAATGCTCGAGAGCTTATGCCCAACATTTCCAAATTATATTTTCATGTGTTCCAGAGCTTTATTCTTAATACAAATGTAAGTACTCATGTGCTCCAGAGCCTTTCGCTCAACACAAAACATCTCATCGATCATGTGCTTCAAGGTCCACACCCAACACAAAACATTTCATCAATCATGTGCTTCAAGGTCCACGCCCAACACAACCAACATATATATACATATATATCATCAACAATTGGCTTACGCCCAATATACAAAAGAATCATCATGTTCATATGTAGTGGGGTCTTCGACTCAATATAAAATAAAACATCAATATAATCATCATGATCAATAGGCTCATGCCTATAAATGGTAGATCCAAAATCTGGGATATTCAACTTTCTATCTACTGCGTTATCATAGGTATGATGAGGTTATGTTTCAAAAGGAAAATCTGATATTGATTAATAAAATCTAAACAAGTTATTTTTAATATAAAGAATTTTTTTCAATACTCTGTACATTTACTCTGTACATTTACGATTTTAATACATTGTATTTTCAATATTTTACACATTGGAAAAGGATGGCATAGTCAAAAATAAGAAGTTTGTGAGGAAAGGCTTCAATGCTTCAATGTAATACTCACTTCGCATAAATAGCCACTTTATACAGCTTTAGATTCTATAGTTTAGGACCGTAATTGACTAGTTTAAGGAAAATTCTAACTACAGAGATACAATCAAATATTTACAGGGATTCTAGTCTATCTGTACAGCTAGCGGTAGAGACAAATCAATAGCATGAATGTTGGAGAACCAATTTGGAAATAATTGCTCCCAATCGTCAACACTCCCCCTCAAGTTGGTGCGTAGATATCACTCATGCGAAGTTTGTCGAGACAGCCATTAAATGCTTGGTTTGACACTGCTTTGGTCAGCACATCAGCAAGATAGTCTTGAGATCGAACATGAGGAACTTCAATCGACTATGCTTCTAGTTTTTCCTTGATAAAAGGCCTATCAACCTCAACATGCTTAGTTCGATCATGTTGAACTAGATTATGGGAAATATCACATGCTGCCTTGTTATCACAATATAACTTCATTGGAATGACTTGCTTCATATGTAAATCTTGTAACAGATTTATGATCCACAAAAATTCACATATGGTCTTAGCCATTCCTCTATATTCGACCTCAGCACTGGATCTAGCAACTACCTCTTGTTTTTTACTTCACCAACTAACCAGATTTCCTCCTACAAACGTGAAGTAGCCCGATGTAGAATGTCTATCCTCAATTGACCCAGCCCAATTAGCATCTGTATAGCCTTTAACATCCAAGTTATCACCTTTTGTGAATAAAATTCCCTTTCGTGGAGATGAATTCAAGTAGCGTAAGATATGGATGATAGCATTCATATGTTCTTCTCTTGGGGACTACATGAATTGACTGACAACACTTAGTGCATAAGCTAAATCTGGACGGCCGATGTGCAAGATACATTAACCTTCCAACCAGTCTCTAATAGCATTCCTTGTTAGTAGGAGCTTGGTTTGGGCGCACACCTAGCTTCATATTTTCTTCCATAGGGGTGCTAGCCAGACTACATTCTGTCATACTAGTTTCTTTCAATAAGTCTAAGACATATTTCTGTTGTGACAGAAAAATACCTTTCTTTGATCTTGACAATTCGATTCCAAGGAAATACTTCAATTCACTAAGATCCTTTATTTCAAACTCACAGGCAAGCTACTCCTACAGTGCTTTTCTTTCTTCAGGATCATCTCCGGTTACAATCATATCATCAACGTACACAATAAGAGTTGTGGTTCATTCTCCATTATGTATCAAGAAGAGAGTGTGATCTAAGTTACTTTATTGGTAACCAATATACCTCATAAAGCTCGTGAACCTTCCAAACTAGGCTCTAGGAGACTGCTTCAAGCCATATAGAGATTTTTTCAATCTACAGACTTGTTTATTGCCTTTAGTCTGTAGATTACACCTAGGGGGAAACTCCATATATACTTCTTCTTGGAGATCTCCATGCAAAAATGCATTCTTTACATCGAACTGGTGCAAAGGCCAGTCAAAATTCACTGCTATAGATAGTAGAATACGGACTGTATTAATTTTGGCCACTGGTACTAATGTCTCCATATAATCGATTCCATATGTTTGAGTATATCCCTTGGTGACAAGTCTTGCTTTGAACCGTTCGATGGATCCATCAGCTTTGTATTTAATGGTGAAGACCCACCTACATCCAACAGGTATATTCCCTTCAGGCAAGTCAACAACTTCCCACGTTGAATTCTTTTGAAGAGACTTCATTTCTTCATTCATCGCCTCCCTCCATCTAGGATCTTTCAAATCTTCCTGCACACTGTTAGGAATAGCTACAATAGATAATTGATTCACAAATGCCTTACTTTCATTTGACAGTCTGTGGTAGGATACATAATTGCTTATGGGATACTTAGATTTGGCATTGAGAATAGGTTCATAGCTAATTTTGGGTTTCCCTCTTGTGACTTGATCGGGTAACATTTTTGAGGTTCAGATTCAGAATTTACCTGAGGCTCAGGCATGAAATCGACTGGAGAAGAAAATTGGTTAGCTGGTACATCATGAGAGGAGGAAGACACTGATGGCACTTCCATTTGATCCTGAACCTCATTCTCCAAAAATTGTTTCCCATCTGGACAACCACCCCTGTTAGTTACGGTGTCACCATCACTCGAACATTCATCACTAGTTTCCAAATGGTCACATTCACCACTAGTGTCCAAATTATCACCACTTATAAGATCTAAGTCCAATGGATGATGCAAATTTTTCACTTCATCTCTATTCTCCCCCTGAAGTGGAAACTCAGAGGTAGAATAATACATATCGTTTCCATGAAATACCACATCAAGGGTAACATAAATTTTACGAGAAGGGGGGTGATAACACCGATAACCTTTTTGATGCAAGGCATAGCCAACAAATACACACCGAAGGGCACGGGGTTCCAGCTTATTTCTCTTGGTTTTGTGAAGGTGCACAAAGGCTACACACCCAAAAACTTTAGTGGACAGATTCGGTATGGTAGGGGCACTTACAGTATTATGGAGGACATCAAAGGGAGTCTGAAATTGTAGGGAACTAGAGGGTACATGGTTGATGAGATAGGTTGCAGCAATAATGGATTCTCCCTAATAACCGATAGGCATATGAGCCCCAAACAAGGAAGCACAAACAACTTCAAGAAGGTGATGATTTTTCGCTCTGCTGCCCCATTTTGTTGAGGGGAGTAAGGGCAAGTCGTCTGATGAACAATGCCATGTAAATTCAGGTATTGTTTCAAGTCTTGATTAACAAACTCTCCACCATTATCAGTACGAAGAACCTGAATATTATATTGATATTGAGTGGCTATTATTTTGTGAAATTGCTGAAACAGGGAACTAACTTCATTCTTTGATTTCATTAAACAAACCCAAGTCATGCGAATATGATCATCAATAAATGAAACAAACCAACGTGCTCCACTCAAAGAAGAAGTATTTGCAGGTCCCCATACATCAAAGTGAATAACCATAAAAGGTGCAGGACTCTTATTCATACTAATGGGAAATGGGACACGGTGACTTTTAGCCAGTTCACAAATGTCACACTTAAAATCCAAACATTTAATTGAGAAAAAATATTTGGAAACATTTTTTGTAAATATCCAAAAGATACATGACCTAAACGCCTGTACCACAACCAAATTTCTAAATTCTGATGTTTGTCAGACATATCAGCTGAAAAAACTTGAGCCAACTGATTTGAGCTTGCCAGCAGTAGATCAAGATAGTAGAGCTTCCCTCTCCTAGTACCATAACCAATTGTCTTCTGAGTCTGGATGTCCTTAAAAACACAAAAGTTAGGCCAAAATATCACAATACAGTTCAAAGTGAGGGTTATTTGAGAGACAGACAATAAGTTATGATTAAGATAAGGAACAACCAGAACACACTCCAAATTCAAATTTTGGGTAAGAGAAACTGAGACTTCTCCAACCACAGGAGAGGGAGTACCATTGGCTGTGGACACTATATGTTGGTCTCACAATTTCATGGATTGAATATGGTTACTATCAAAGGTCATGTGGTCTGTGGCACAAGAATCAATTATCCATTCATTATGACTAATAGGAGCATAAGTATGAAGAGCCTTACCAACGTTCCCAGAAGTAGCAATGAAAGAAGAGGCTTCCTCAGAAGTGTTGGTGTTGGTGGAGGGCTCAACCACAGCAACAGAAGCATGATGAGTTGACTTTGAATTTCTTTTGCGAGGTGCCTTGGCAGGATCCCACCATTCTGGATACCCAATTAATTCATAGCAACGTGACTTTGTATGCCTGGTTTCTCCAGAGTGGGTACACACATGTTCTGATTTTGCAGCTCCTATTTCATACCTACGATTTTGTGATCTAGATGACCGATTTTGGTCAGTTGCGTGATTTGGCGAACCAGACGTTCGATCTAGTTTTGTATGTGTTTGCAAATGGTGAGGCTTGCATCGACGAGCCACCATTGCAACTGACTCGGAGTGTTCAGCTTCACCATTAAGTACAGCTCGATGAACAACATCACGGTGAACATATGCATAAGTTTCTTCAAGATCGAGTGCAAGATCCTTCCTGAGAATCTCACCTCGAATTTGTTCAAAGTTTACATCTAGTCCATTCAAGAAGATATGCACCTGCAGTCTCTCAACTGATTTTTTATAGGCGACAACATCTTCAAGATCCTTCATGACAATCCTATCACGATGATCTAGTTCTTAGAATATTTATACCAGATCACCATAATAGGTGGAAAGAGGACGACTAACCTATTTGGTGGAGAATTCCCCTTGATTCAGTGCAAAGAGTTGCGATTTTTCTGACCCATCATAGAAAGATTTGGCAAGAGTAGTCCAGATTTCACATGTAGTAGATAGTCTAAGATAGCGCTTCATAACCTCCAGTGACATAGAAGTGAGCAACCACCCTTTGACCTTTTGATTTTCAGCATACCACTTCACATAGGAAGCATCAGTAACCTGGGGAGGAGGTGTTTTACCCATGAGGTATTCAAGCTTCTCACGCCTTGCGATCTGCATTTCCATGATTTGGGACCAGACATCATAATTAACTTCAGTAAGAATGATACTGGTTGTGAAACCGGGGTTTTCTGATTGAACATGGATAACCGGTACAGAAGATGATTCAGGTTGATTTTTAGTCATGATGTGAAGGGTATATGAGAATTCGGGCTCTAAGGTTATGATGATATAGAACGGATACTCATACTAAGAAGGTCAAAAATAAGAAGTTTGTGAGGAAAGGCTTCAATGCTTCAATCTAATACTCATTTGGCATAAATAGCCGCTGTATACAATTTTAGATCCTATAGTTTAGGACCATAATTGACTAGTATAAGGAAAATTCTAACTACAGAGATACAATCAAATATTTATAGGGATTCTAGTCTATCTGTACAGCTAGCGATAGAGACAAATCAGGAGCATGAATTTCAAAGAACCAACTTGAAAATAATTGCTCCCAATCATCAATAGGAATAAGTAGACTATTTGGATTGTTTTAATTTAAAATTAAAATAAACCATTCTAAATATATTTTCCCAAATTTTCCCAATTTTTCAAATTTTCCCAAATCTTTCAAATTTTGGACCTTGCTTTTGATTTTATCTTGCCTGGAATTGTTTGGATTCTTGAACTCTGTCTTTCCTCTGCTACAAATTTGGATTTTCTTGAGTTTGATTTGAGGTCAATTATTTCCTTTGTTTCGGAAGTTGGATGATTTAAATCTGCCTTTGTCACGCCAATGCTTTTAATTGTGGAGTTTGTATATTTTCAAAGCTTAACATTTGCTCTCTCAGTGTTTTGTCTTATCATTATCGGAGGTCAGTGGAAGTTTGAGTCGAAGTTTTAGTTCTCTATGGCGCCGCTATTTCGGAAGTGAAACGAACTAATTTTATCATTGCCCAGCCGAGAGTCTTTTGAACACTTAATGCTTTGTTTTTTTTCGATGATTTGATTTTATCGCTGTCGAAAGTCATTTGACGAAGGAATCGAGGAATTAGTCCTCTATGCCGCTGATGGACAGTCTTGTTATTTGTCAATGCACGTTATCTCTTTTGTTTTATTTCTCAAAACTTTATATTTTTAACTATCAGTGATTTTGCTTTATCACTATCGGAATAATTTTTGTCATTGATCGAAGTCCTTGTCCATTGCCTTACCGACACTGCGGAGATGCTTAGTTTAAAATCGCCGATCCGTAGTCCTTAGTTCTTTCGATCGTCGATGATTTTCTATTGTTGTGAAAGCCGTAGTCAGAATGTCTTTCGTCGCTACGGCTGCGTAGTGAACTATCTCGCCAATGTTTAGTGTGTTCAAGTTTCGATGCTCTATTGAATAGTATTAAGTTTTCCGATACATGACTTCGGCGGCATTTAGTGCTTTATATCGTCGACATTGCGAAAAATTTCATCTTTGTCTCACCGATACTACGGATTGTTTTGTGTCTCGAGCCTCTGATACGTAGCTCTTAGAAACTCCGATCGTCGAAGTTTTCAGTTGATCGCGGAAGCCGTAGTTTGTATGTCTTCCGTCGTTGTGGCTCCTTAGTGAACTAATCGTCCGATGCTATAGAGGTTTCAACTGCCGATTGGTTTCTTTTCCCGTCGTCTTTTTCATTGGAAGGTCTATATATATTCGGACAGGGTATTATTTTATTATTACCCTTGTGAACTCAGTTTTTCTATGTCCCTGTCGAGTCGAACTGTACCAACGACGCTAACTATCGACGGTTTTTAGCATTTGGGAGTGCCGACACTGCGGAAGGATTGAGGACTAATCGTCCGACGCATAGTGCTCAGAGCCTCCGATCACCGACATTATTTTTGTTGCAGAATCCATAGTCTTTATGCTACCCACCGTTGTGGCTGTTTAGTGGATTATTTGCCCAATGCTTAGCGTCTTTTGCTTCCGACTGTCGATAGGGTTTTCCCACCGATTTTGGTGTGCTTTTACTCTATCTTTTGGAGAAAGCTTGGTAGAATGCTTCAAATGCTCTGTTATGGATCTGTTGAATGTGAACTATTTCATTTTCAGCTTATGTCCATTAACTGTGAGATCATTCTAACTCTTTGAACCTATGTTCTTGTTATGACTGTGCTCTAGTTTATTCTATGAAATTTCCATTGTGAGTTATGAAGGTTTTTCATAAACAATAAGCTATCTTGTTGTTCATGTATATCTATTAATGTTCATGTGTTTTGAAATAAGTAACAACTATTTGTGATTTCTCTTAATGCATGCACAGAAATACATTACTCATTGATAAATGATAATCTTGCTCCCTAGGGATAGGTTAGATAGTTAGTTTTAGTTTCTTGCTATGTCTGATTTAGATGCGAGAGAGTTAAGACGAGAGATAAGAACCTGTGCATCACATTGTGACCGCTTCTCGTCTTCTCTATCAATCTGCATTTTTAGATAGGCACTTGCACATCATACTTAAACATAAAAAACTAAAAAATACACACGGTGGACGAGGCCGTAACCGGTAAAACCCTTTATTTTGTTACTTAACCTACGGTAGTTGGACCCTAAACACGGATTCTCCATACCAAACAATAACGGGCTAGTTGGGAACATTATTGGGGAGAATCCCTAACTGTTGTTACCTGCGATTTTCAAGGCCTCAATAGTTATGTAACTCAATTTCTTTTCAGTTGAAGGACAATGAGTACCTCAAAAAATGTCAAGGTGCGAGGATAGCCTATCCCCCATGATTTCCTTCCATAAATTCCAACCTCGAGTGTTGGACGTGAAGCTTCCAAATAGTTTTTGGGACTACCATTTAGAATCTTGTCCAATAAATGAAACGGGGAAGACTTGGTCATAGGCGAGGACATAATATGTGTTTTTTTCAATGTTCAAACTCTCGATTTCTACTTCATAATGGTTCTAGTAAACCTATAATTTTGATGGTTCTGGTAAACCTATATTTTTAAGTCGTCCAATCAATTTATTACATATGTCTATTACAATAGTTATAATAATTTGCTGATAATCATTAACCACTATATTCATAGTAGAAATCTAAATATCCTAAGGGTGGAAATAACAGCTATAAAAAGCACCACAAACTAACATATACAGAGAAATTTATGTAGAAAAATATGTGATTTGGGATATTGATATTCTTGCTCGGAATTATTTTTAATAAAAATGAATCATCACTCAAATTTTTTGATCTAAAAGAGTACAATGAGATATTCACCATGAGAGTTGAAACACGTTGGAATATTCAAAGTCTAGGAAATATGCACCTAATGACTGATAGTGTTGGAAGATTTGAAAACTTATTCCAAACTCTATGGAAAATTGATTAGGAGTTCCTTACTGTCTATGACAATAATACAACATGTGTGCAACAATATATATTGCAAAAGCAACTGATTGATATATATCTGGTGACATCCGTGAAATGATACAAACAAATATTGATCGAAGGCTCCAGTGTCACTAACATGGGAGGCCATATTTTCATCACATTTGAACGTCGTTGTATAATCAGGCCCATCCCTCCTGCTCACTAATTTTACAAGAATAATTACATTACAGAGTGGCAAGATATTGTCATTTCTGTTTACTGTGATCCTCACCGTTTTCCCATCAACATTAGCAGCATTATTACGGGAGAATGCCTAGCAAAGATTACAACTCTAGATGGTTCTCAAATCAGAGAGGCTGCATTAGCATAGGCTTTCTACCTGCTGCATTATCAAAGCTATGATGACGTTATGTTTCAAAAGAAAATTTTGATATGAATTGATAAAAATTGAACAAGTTATTTTAATACAAAGAATTTTTTTTTGGCTTCTTGTTATTTTAAAGAAACAAAGGAAAGCTTATACATACATTGGAAATCTCAACAAACCTCCCCACTTCTATAAATGGTAGGTCTAATAAACCATGAACCACACATCCAAGTAATAATATGTGTCAACCAAATTGAACCTTACCAATTTTAACATAAGAAAGTTGTAGTCAATTATTTTATTTGTTCAAATTTAGCTTTTAATAAAACATTGATTATTATATTTTAATATCTATTTATGTGAAAATTATTTGTATGTCAACAAACACTCAGCTGCACAAATTATTGATTATTATATTTTAACATCTATTTATGTTAAAAATAATTGTATGTCAACAAAGGCTCAGTTGCACATTCAAGCCAAAATATGAAATATGTTTCTAAGAAATTGAACCCCAGTATTTTAAACATAAGAAGTTGTTTTTAATATTTATATAATGAATAATTTTTATAAAGGTTTATAGATTCTGGACACACTTGTCTAGTTTTAGTTTAATTTTAATTTTGGATTACAAAATTTTAGATACATCTATAAAATCAATCTAGACAGTATACTTGTCTCATTCTCTTTAGTAAATGAAAAATCATAAATTGTAATTATAGTAAACTCCAAAATTCTAAGATATATACTATAAGCTTAATTGCACTTTTCTGGAAATATTTGTTTTACTTGAAATATTTTTTTATAATTTTACTTCCATTTAAGGATTTTTATGCCTGAGTAAGTGTTTTCTTCCCACTGGCTAGCACCCGATACCATTGCCATATATGTTCCAGTCCCTTTTTGTACTTGTGAGAATTGGCTCCACTGTGCAATATTGAAGGTGTACATCATTGTTCATTGTTACTGTGGACTGATTATTTCCATATGATTCATTGACGGGATTGGATAAGCAATCATCAAGACTGACTCAGCTGTAGAAACTCCTGAAATCTTAATTCTATACAGAATTTATAAACAAACGCATCACCCAGAAATGGTCACCAGAATAGAAAGGTTATTACAGGCGCTCACTGGGAAGATGAAGAACCTAATTACATGCAATTATGTTGGGCAATTTTGTTAAGAAAATTTTTGAACGAGAGAATGATATCGTGGTGTACGATCCAATACCTTCAATAATGGAGCAAAAAGTTATAGATGCTTTCGACTGCGATTGTCTCTCTGCGTTAACTAAAATGGCTGATGGACAGTGAATAGACCCACTCTATTTTGCATGCCTCACTGCGAATTGTTTCTCGCTGATAGTGTACTGGAACCAAAGTGGACGCCTAGTAATTTGAAGAAGATTATTATACAAAACATAGTTTCGCAGATAATCGTCTCGGTAATAAAATCCAAATCATTATGGGACAGTGATCATATGCTGCATGAAATTCTGCTTCCACAGACAACAATTTCTTTAGACAACACACGCCATTCTTCAATCGACGGAGATCATTTCATGATTTCAGTTAGGGTTTCTTTGACTGGGATGATTCGTTAGACGAATTCCAAACGCAGGACCCAGATATGTTCCCAGCAAATCATGTAGAGAGTGATAAAATTGTTGATGAAATACTAGAGAAAATACGGTGAGAAAAGTAACGCATATACTCCTTTCCATAAAATTCATGGGAAAAATGCATACACAAATGGTCACACAAATGGAAAACGTTATTAGCACAACCCCACATTAGATTGTGATCATTAGGTTCTATTGTTCCAAAGCCATGGAGAAGTAATCGTAATTCTGAATGATCTGGGTCTGTGCCTATTACGTTTCATATTTTTTGCACCATTTTTGGAACCTGCATTTGCTCCATGACTTTTCTTAACATGTGAGTTGTCGGAAGGATACATAAGTAGACTGTTTAAATTGTTTTATAGACATTGTTTTAAATTTAAAATAAAAAATTATAAATATATATCTATATAATTAATAGTTAGTATATAAAACATATAGTAAAATTTAATTGATTATTACATAATGGATAATTACAATTATATATAAAAAATAATTTAAAATTTATTTAAATTAAATAAAATAAACTAATATAAATATTATTAATATTATAAAATATTTATTCAAAATATTATAAATAAAAAGGATCGATCTTTTAAAATAAAAATAACGAGGATTCTTTTAATATCACAAGTTGTAGATACGTATCCCATATATCACCTTGTGATACGTTTTTATCTTTAATCTTTTCCATAGTGTCTTTATGAAATCATTTTGATTGAATATATTTCTAAACCAAAGCCTAGCCAGTAAATCATATTAACTTTGTGAATGCGCAAATAAGGATGCTCAAGAAATCAGTTCAGAATTAACAAATTTATTTTGAAAGCAAAATGTAACCAAATTTAGATACTAAATAATATTTTACCATTGGTAGAGATCATTTCCGAAGTAACACATTTATTTTTAAAGCTTTTGAAAGTAAATGGTAAGCAAATTCAGAAAATAAATAATATTTTTATTTTATTCATGTAAAATGTTCCACCTCTGTACTGTCAATAACCAAGTAGATTGAGGTGGATCACAATAACTCTAGGATTTATAAATTTTAAATTTCCTTTTTACCATATATTAGAGATATATTTTCGAAAGTTTCATAAATCTTTTGATAAAGAGATAACATTGAAACCTTTGAGATAACATTCAAACCTTTTTCACAAGAAATGATAGGGAGAATAAGATTTGGGGGTAAGCTTTTAGCAAATGGAAAAGCCAAAAACATTTAAGGCTACCAAGGAGAAATCTTAAAAATTGGAGGGCTTGTGTCATTTTATACATCCACAAGGGGTCCTAGACCTTGGACTCAAAGCCTCATTATTTCTATTTTCAAAAGTGGTGATAAAAATGACCCCTCTAATTATCAAACTATTATGATTAGCGCTCTGTTAGCTAATCTATATGGTATTATCTTAGAAAATAAGATCAATGAATAGTTGAAAATGGAAGGTAACCTGGATAAAAGGCAAGGAGGTTTTGAAAGGCATCATTCAACCATGGACCACCTCGTTAAGCTTATGATCATTGGAGAGGAATGTATAAAATATAATAAGCATGACCTATTTTGTTGCTTCGTGTATTTTATAAAATCTTTTGACAGAGTGCCTAGAAATAACTTGTGGAATAGGCTAAAGGAGCTTAAGGTTCTCACACCTAGAGGAGATTAAGGTTCCTTTTGAGTTGAGAGCTTCCTCCAAAGGTCATTTCCAAGTGCAAGAATAATGAGGGGTGGACAATTGATATAAATTTAAAATTGAAATTAAACAAGGCTTCCCCTACCATTTTTGGCATTTACATTGATAATATAGAAAGGTGTTTAGAAGAAGGAGTTTATGTCGATAGAATCTTGGTTGGGATAGTTATCATCCTCCTACTTTGTGCTGACGATATTGTTCTTATGAAAATTACGGTAATGACTCATTCTCGTCTCCATAAGCTATTAAGAATTCTTAAATATTTATCATGGGTATATAACATGGCTATGACTAGATACATGATGTACAAGCATAAGATAAATAACATGGGAAACAAGAGACTACCTAAAAAAGTCAACATTTTGTAGCGCATTGATAACAACCACTTATACTATGAAACGAGAACTCGACACAGTTCTCATTTTTCTCTCTCCTAATTTTAGTAGCTATTATTACCTCTGTTTCAAAAAGGGTTGATACCAATATCACAAATTTTCATTTCGAGGCATTTTTTTGGGCCCTTGAATCATCTTTGTCTTAAAGTATTTTTAATTTATATTTTCAAGTGTGTTTTTCAGAAATTGAACAAAAT
>LPNX010904728.1:36021-139274 GCA_001517045.1 Pseudotsuga menziesii
TGATTGAGTAATTATCTGCTAGCCTTCTAGGTCTTGGAATCCTTCCTGTGAATAAGCACCAACTTGTATATTCTCACGCGGTTGGTATCGACGCCCACAAGGATTAATAGAGCGACCCAGAAGAAAGTAGCTCCATTTCAATTTTGGGGTTTTCATTTTAATGCTATTATAACTCTGTTAAAAGACAGTAGGAGTGTTACTTTCTGGCCCTCTCACGGTAGGTCGATTGGTTAGGGTCGGGTTGAGAGCTCCAAATGCTGCAACAGACGCATATGGATCTTTTGCTCACACAGATTTTACTGGTGGAAATGTAGCTGGAAGCCTTGTTCCCTTCATTCACGAGGACTTCATGAATGTTACAGTGCTCAAGGTAGGAGGGAGGAAGAAAGAGAGGGGAGGGAGCAGAGCTCCTCTCCCTTAGCAGCCAAAGAGCCGCCCCTTACTGGTGGCGCGATTCTAAGAATCGCGCCACCAGTAAGGGGCGGCTCTTTGGCTGCCAAGGGAGCGGAGCTGCCTCCCTCCCCCTCTTCCTTCCTCCTTCTTACCTTGAGCATTGTAACGTTCACGAAGTCCTAGTGAACGAAGGGAACAAGGCTAGTAGCTGCATTTCCACCAGTAAAATATGTGTAAGCAAAAGATCCATAAGGCGCGAGGGCCAAAAAAGTAACACTTCGGCTGTCTGTTCACAGAGTTATAATAGCATATAAATGAAAAACCCAAAACTGAAATGGAGCTACTTTATTTCTAAAGTTGCGATTCGCTCTATTAATTCTTGCAGGCATAGAGACCAACCGCGTGCCTGGAAGGGTTGTTTTTATTCAAAACATAGCAAGAAATTTTTTTATAAGCGAAGTTCCTATAAAACAAATTTCAGAAGGTAATAAGAATAGTGATTGATTTTACAACATATTTAATTGTCTAGTAGAATGACAATATCTTTAATCCCTCAGTTGCCTCCTCTGTCCATAACATATTGCATAGTTGTAAAGAAACATATGGCGCAGTTGTAATTTCTTTTAGTTATTCAATATTCATATAAATACATTATACATTATTATTGTTAATTGTCCATTATCAAAATTTCTTTTCTGCAACGGTAATAAACATTTCTCTATGCCTTGCAATTCAGTCGTGTGGAGCATAGGTCTTATCTAACTTCTACTGAATTATCTTGAGCTTGATGCATATGCACTAGAATCAACTGGAACTTTTGCTTTCCTTTGAGCACATTGTGGCATGGGTCAAAGGTGACCTAAGCCATTGTGGGATGTGTAAGCAGCACATCTAACATCAATTTATATTCCATTAAGATAACATCAATTTATATTCCATTAAGATTTGGACAAATTTAGGGCATCGAATGTCTATTTCAATACTAACCTCGGAAGGTATATGCATCACTTGTTTAACGCTGAGATGGATGATATTCACACAAATTTAAGGCATCTACTGTCCATTTCAATAATAACCTCGGTAGGTATATGAAACACTTGTTTAACACTGAGACAGATGAGAGGAACATTTAATCTTTCATCTATTGCTTTTCTTATATTTTGACAGCCA
Organism: Pseudotsuga menziesii; assembly: GCA_001517045.1. Lineage (NCBI taxonomy): Eukaryota > Viridiplantae > Streptophyta > Pinopsida > Pinales > Pinaceae > Pseudotsuga > Pseudotsuga menziesii. Next base: position 37,585 of record LPNX010904728.1, read on the forward strand.
ACGTATTCAAACAAGCACAAAATAACTTCTGCAAAATATATGTTGCTACAATTTGGAAATTACTCCAGTAGGTTCGAGTTTCTTTCTAATCTAGCGTTTTTATAATAAAAAACCTGAAAGAATAAATCCATAACATTTGGTAGTCCCGGGATAGGCGTCTGTGATTCAATATCAGTTCAATTTCCAAGTTTAGAATGTGTTGGTTTTAGGTTAATCAGCTCAAAGACTCATGAAAATTGTAACCTTGGAATCTATTTTCCTAATGGGTAGTTTATTCCATCATTTTGCAGAGCTTAGCACACCATGAATACTTTCTCTAAGGTGCTTTGCAGTTTTCTTATCAATTTTGTGTAGTTACATTAATTGAATCTAAATTTGTATGGGCGTTATTTATGATTTTGCAGTTTGTTTATTATCCTTCATTCTCCAAAAACATAGTAACTAATTACATATATGTATTTTCAACAAATTTATAGGTTTGAAGGAGATCTGTTAAAGAAATTCACCAACAAATTTATAGGTTTGAAGGAGAACTGTTAAAGAAATTCACCATGAGTTTTCCTCCGGATCAATGCTGTCCAAGGGAAATTTCGGCAAGTATATATGAGTTTGAATGGGGAGCCTCACCAGATGCAGCAATAAGTAAAGGACCCACCAAGCACAACTACGCCACCACCACCATCAGCCCTTCCTTGATAGCTATTGTTGTAGTTCTAGGCAGTGCTTTACTCGTGGTAAGTTACTACAAGATTTATTTTGTTTTTTGTTTTTATAGCAGACATATTGATTGTGATTAGCGTCATTGAAAGGAGAGGGAAAGTGGTGGATGTGACAACCGTGTTGTGTAACATGTGTCATCCACCGACGATGGCCCAGCTTCCTTTTGGAAACAACAGAAAACATCATGTCTGCCTTTGCTTCTCTGCAATCTGGATGCTATCCAGATCATATACTTTTCACAGACCTCTCTAAACATTTAGTGGGTTTTGTGGCCACCTTTGACTCAACTAAATGCGATCATGCATATAGTCACCATTGCTCTTTGAATTGTAACGGTGCCCATTTGCAACTAGGGACACAAATTTATTGAAAATTTGGATGAATGTGGATGCAAAATAATGAAAATCATGATAGTGGAAAGAAGAATGAAGGAATTCTGCATGTGTGGCGACATTGGATTCTCAGACAATATCTTTCAATGCAAATCATGCCTTCATATGTTTAAGCACATGTATGTATGTAATCCAGAGGCTCATATTGTTTTCTTGTATCAATTATCTCAATTCCTTCCTCCAGATCTATAGGAATTACTCATGTCATGTATTCAATATCGCAGATAACTCAAATCAGACATGTGATTGGTGTTTGAGAAGTCATGACGAAGCAAACAGAAAAATCCTTCACAGATGTACAGATGAGAAAAATTCTTGCCAAAGGATATTCTTGATCGGCCATGATATGCACGCCATTAAAAAGAAAAAACCTACAGGAGGCGTCTAAATGCCGAATACTAATGGGGTTAATGTTTAATGGCTTAATGGTCAATATTAAAGTGCTTCGCCTAGAGAAAGGGCGCTTGCTAAGGCAAGGCTCATTCTCCAAGTTCTCCCAACCGAACGAGGCTCATTCTCCAAGGTATCCCAAGCGAAGGCCTACCAAGCGAGAAACGTGGAGAGAGGCCAAATCGCTCATTTATTTTTTAATTTTAATAAGTACATGAGGCGGCTCCTCATTCGCTATTGAGAAAACCTGTCCCCTCAATAACACCTTTGGTGTAAAAAAAGATGAAATAAAATTTAGTTCATAACATCTTTAACATTAAGTGATAACCCGTTACATAGGTAGACAAGAGCAAGTAATAGTACCATGTTCATAGTTACTACATGAGAGACTATTTGGCGTCGGATGATGTTTAACCAAGAAATCAGCAGGTATTTAGTGTAGAAATCAAATTCTCCATTTACATGGACATTCATACCATCTATTAAAGAATGCTTCACTAGGAAGAAAGGTTCATTGTAGTGAGACAACATTGTTGGCCATCTCCAAATTTAGTTACAAGCTGTTGGTTACTAGTATATCTTTCTTTTGTTATATAGAAAGTATTTTTTCTTTGATTGATTTAGAAAACAATATTATGTGGATAGACATTTAGATATTTATGTTGATATGCATTTAGATATATCTCATATTTTAGACATGCTTGACCAAAGTGTAACAAGTATATAGCACAGATTCATTTCATGTAGCCGTATCTTTTTACATTGATAGACGTTTATATTTGAGATTTGGGGTGGAATACAACCTATGTTTTTTAATCTAAGGATGAGGATGAGACAAGTACACTCTCGAGATTGATTCTATGACAGTCGTTCAAAATTCAAAATAAACAATTATAAAAAAGGAATATAAAAAATAACTAGTAGCTAACCGATGAATGGATAGCAATGCATGGATAACTCATAGTGAATGGATAACCAACAATTCATGGAAGATAACTAGAAGAATGTGACATAAAAAAGAAAAAGAATATAAAAAATAACTGATACTTGATAAATGTATAACAAGAAAAATGTCAATGATAACATGTAGCTAGGCATGGATAACTCGCGGTTGAACAATTTAACTAGAAGAGTATGAGGACTAAGAAAATATTTTCGATTCCATAACTATCTCTCAACCATTTGATTCCTATCGACGTGATCCAACCACATACTATGTGGGTGTGCTAGTTATGGTTAAATTCATCTTGATTAATTTTTAAATAAGCTTAAGTTAAAGGATGGTTAAAGGAACCCATAACAATTTGTTATTGTTTTTTCATACTAGTTTTTGTTCTTTTTATTTATTAAATAGTATTTGTTTTGTGTTTATATTAACTCTAACAATATGTTATGAATAATGGATATAAAATTATATATTTTATCTTTTGTTTAATAGCCATCTATCTTTACAAAACTAAGTGGTTGGTTGTGTCTATCGGCATTCACTGACCACTTTACTTGTGGCTATGCTAGTATACATACTAGCATAATTTAATATACAAATTACAGATGATTCTCGTGGAATCCTACTAAAACAACTTTACACACTTGTATAATGAATTTAAAAGATTACTGAAGCCATAAATTGATTGTACATTACTGTTTAGATACACCAGCCATGCAGATTTCAAGTTCCAAGGTAGAAAGATTTGGATGAAAATTGGAGGAATTGAAGCAAACTGTCAAAGAATTTGCATAACATCATGGATTCAGAAGGTCTTCTTACAACATTATTTATGTCCAAAGACACAATGGGGTATGGTGATTCTAGTGAATATTGATGCCATTTTTATAGGTAAAATTAAAGTTATGCTTAGATTTTGACACAATAGATTTAGGTCATTTGCATTATTCATTATAAACTTTGAAAAATAAATAATTATATTGTTTTAGTCACACACAAAATATGTTAAAGGTTAGCTACACAAGTTTAAGATGGCAAATTGTAAAATATAATTTATATCTAAAAAATTTGATAAAACTTTTAGTCAAAACTAATTCAAAGGAAATTGACAAATCAATCTACAAGAAACTAGTGGATAGCTTGATCGATTATTCCCGCAAAACCTTAGTTGAGTTGTGCATTTAGAATTTAGAGGAGGGAGGGGGAGATGTTTTAAATTTTGTAAATGTAATGTTGTTGGGGGGTTGGGGAGGGTGTTTAAATATTTTATTTTAATGTTAATGCGGGGGTCACGGGTTGAGGGGTTTAAGTTTTTATTTAGTATATCCAGTCAATCACCTACATAAAATATAGATTCTTATAGGGTGTCGAAATCCATGGATGAGTTTGAATAATTTCACATGAATCACTTTCGATGGTTTTTATTAGTATGATGTTTGTAATTGAAACTCTAAAGGATTTTTTGATCATTTATATGAATAATTTGTTCTTGTAGGGTCTAATATATGGTTCCATTATGGATCACAACATAATTTGCTTGATTTTAAATGGTTACAGTGGTGAAATTATTTATGAAATATTTGTTTTTGTTTAATATGCAAGTTTCAAAAAAGTTGTAATTTATCTCTTGAGGAAAAAAATATTTTTCCAATTTAAGAGTTGATTTCAAAGTTTTTGTAAACAAAAGTATGGTATGTTTAGGCCATGGAACTATTTTTTACCCTGAAAAAAAAACGTGTATACTGGTATCAACACTTTTCTATTTGGGGGGTGTTTTTTGTGTTTTTATGCAAAAATCATCGTTTGTATGGCTAGAGTTCTCGTTCTTAGTATAAAGTTCGCATTTCATAGTATAAGTGGTTTAACGTCAAAAAAAGTTATTACCTCTAAGTTTAAAGAAGAAATTGTGGTGTGAGGAGAATTTAGCGGTTAATAGAAAATTAAGACACTATAAGAAGGTCATCAATATTAATTTTGAAGATCACAAGTATCTCTCTCTATTTCTAAAAATCAATGGGAACAAAAGGTTTTCATTTGTGTGAGTCTATGAGGGTTGATGATGAAAATCACTTTCTCTTAGAATGCCCTACTTACACCCACATTACATATGAGTTTCATAGGATTTGTTACAATACAAACCTTTATAACCTCCTAACTTGTAAAAGCTATAGTGAGCTGGGAAAACTTCTTGGAAAGCCTTTTGACGGCCACATGAACAAAATTTTACAGTAAACCAAGGTTTACTTTATCCTACCTTTAACCAGATTTTTGAACACACAAACACCATTTTATAATAAACCTAGTTTTATTTTATCATTCTTCAAGTCAAATAAACCAAAATTAGTCTTAGTAAACTTTAATCATCCTCATAAAAATCCAGCCAGCCAATTCAACAAACACAAAAAATATATATATATATTCAGTTTGATAAATATCCCATAGCTAAACACTAAATATATCGGTAACCTTGAAAAAGCCACATCAATGATCTTGCAGATGGCATCTAATGACTGCCTGGGGGGCATACACGGTTCTACAAGAAATCTAGGTATGAGGATTGGGGGGCGGCGTATATAATCTCGCTCTGGAAACCAAGTGCTAACTCAAAACATGTTAAATTGAAAGGAATGAAATATTGACCATTAAAGAGATTGATATGTAACCGTATTACCTGGACCACTGAGTGAGAAGCTGAAATAGAAAGAATATTATCTCTGCACAGGATACAGTTGAGTTAAGTACGCCTTCTCTAGTTCCCTGATCAACTACTTCAAATCCCGTGGGAGAGTTTCGTTGGTATCCGATCTCTGCTCACTCACAATTATTGTGTATCCCACTGATGGAAAGACAATCTGACAAATAACTTGAAATCCTCGCTCACAGTTTCTGTTGGGATTCGAGTTCGAGTCACAATTCTGGTGTATCCCGATGCCAGGAATTAAAACGAGAATCGCACGGCCTGAGTGTTGGTAACCAAAGATTGTTAACTTCTTTCTACCGCCATTAGAGGTTTCCGACGCAAATTTAAAGGAAACCGTAGACAAATTCTAATCGTTTCATATGCACTATTATTAAAAACTGATCCTTCCACTCCATGGCGATGAAACGTCAAGCGCTCAAAGATAATAGAAAACGGACGCACATACCTGAAAGAAAACGGGCGCTACCTGGCAGCAATACATGTAAATTCATTATGGTTAAAAATTTTAATGCACCAGAGTTTGTACTAGCTGATGAAGCAAGGGCAGAAGCTAGGGTTCCATGGGGCACTCTTACCCCAGGTGTTAAAACCATAGCAAAAACCTTGAAAAATACATAATGAGAACTTCGAATATTTTGTTATGGCGTTATATATTTATAAATCAAATTAAATTTGTTGTGTAAGTTTGGGTTTGTTTTTTAATAATGTATTCATTAGGTTATATATTTATAAATCTAATCAAAATTCTTATGAAATGTTAGGTTTGGCTTGTGTTTGGTGAGAGGAAAAAAATATATGTATTATAAAAATTAATTAAATTTTAATTGATAATAAGGTAGTTAGTGTTGAAATTTGATGTTTATCTATACCTATTAAGCAAAAACTCCATGATATTTAAATATCTGAATTACAATAAATAGAAAAGTAAATCAAGAAAACAAACAAATTTTTATTTATTTATTTTTATTAATGGCACACTCTATTAAATTGATTAGTCAAAATTACATATAGTGATAAGTTACAAGTATGAGAAAAGTCTTAGTGAAACCACCACCCCCAGCTAGTCAAAATCACAGAATTTTCTCGGGGGAATGATATAGAGAAAGTCCAATGGCCTTGAGTGCCATAAGAGCCAACAATTGGCTCTTAATTTACTATTTCTCGGGGGAATGATATGGAGAAATTCCAATGGTCTTGAGTGCCATGAAAGCCAACAATTGGTTCTTAATTTACAAGTTCTGCAAATTAACAAAGTATTTAAGGTAAGATGAAAAAACAACCTATTACAAAAAGAAATACAATCGAATGTGATTAAATTGGCATTAGATCCTCTTTGGTCACCTAAATAAGGGACCAATAAATATTAGAGAATGGCAACACAAAAAAGAGTAGATCATCATGTGTATATAACATAAAAGATTAAAATTAAAGTTCTATTCAATGTATTCAACTATTTATGAAGAAATAGAAAACATAAATAAGAAAAGAACCAACAATTTATCAATAAACACTTACATTAGTTCATGTTTAATTTCTAATGTTATGCTGCAATCCATTAAGAAATACAATCAAATGTGATTAAATTGTAATAAAATGGAAGCATAAAAATAGAAATACAATCAAATGTGATTAAATTGTAATAAAAATATAAACATAAAAATACATGACATGATTGTAATAGAATAAAACATGAAAAAAAAAAAATTAAGAATGTATGCAATGAATTATTTTTTTATGAAGCTATAAACTCTTTTTGTATCTACCTTAATTTTGAAATTTATTAAAACATATTTAAACATAAAAAGTTGGTCTACTATATTGAAAAACAAATATCAAAATTTAAAAATGTTGAAATTTTTACTTATAAAAGTTAGTCTTTATGAAGCTTTTAAGAAACATAAAAAACTTTAGAAGAATACCTTAAAAAATTAAGTTTAGAATTTAGAATGATAACAACTATATACATTACAGTATAAAACATAAAACTATTATCAACTTAAGTTAACTTAAAAGTTAAATTAAGGCCCATCCAGTGTTGTAACATGGGAGGCCATATTTTCATCACATTGGAACGCCATTGGATAATTAGGCCCATCCCTCATGCTCGCTAATTTTACAAGAATAATTACATTACAGCATGGCAGGATATTGTCATTTATGTTTACTATGATCCTTGTCGCTTTCCTATCAACATTAGCAGCATTATTATAGGAGAATGCTTAGCAAAGATTGCAACTCATGATGGTTCTCAAATCAGAGAGGGTTCATTAGCATATATAGGCTTTCTACTTACTGCATTAACACAACTATGATGAGGATATGTTTCAAAAGAAAATTTTGATATTAATTGATAAAAATTGAAGTTATTTTTAATACAAAGAATTTTTTTGGTTTGGAATCAAAGAAAGTTCAGACATGTATTGGAAATATCAACAAACAATGAACCACACATCTAAACAGTAATATGTGTCAACCAAATTGAACCAGTAATATGTGTCAACCAAATTGAACCGTAGTATTTTTAAGATAAGGAAGTTGTTTTTAATATTTATATAATTAAAAGTTTTTATAAAAGGTTTGTATGGTTGAAGTTATAGGAATAAAATTCTTTCAATGGGTTGTGGAATTAGCCTTTTTTTTTTTATTTGTTCAAAGTTAACTTTTAATAAAACATTGATTATTATATTTTAATATCTATTTATGTTAAAAATAATTGTATGTCAACAAAAGCTCAACTGCACATCCAAGTCAAAATATGAAATATGTCTCTAGAAAATTGAACATCTACTTTTTGATAGGGCTATCCAAACGAGGGGCCCCTATTCTCCAAGGTCTCCCAAGCAAACGAGGCTCATTCTCTAAGGTCTCCCAAGTGAACTAGGCGCATTCTCCAAGCTATCCCAAGCGAACGCCTACCACGCGAGAAACCTGGAGAGAGGCCACATCGCTCATTTATTTTTTAAATTTAATAAGTACATGAGGCTGCTCCTCATTCACTATTGAGAAAACCCGTCCCCTCAATAACACCTTTGGAGTAAAAAAAGATGAAATAAAATTTAGTTCATAACATCTTGAACATTAAGTGATAACCCGTTACATAGGTAGACAAGAGCAAGTAATAGTACCATGTTCATAGTTACTACACGAGAGACTATTTGGCGTCGGATGATGTTTGACCAAGAAATCAGCAAGTATTTAGTGTAGAAATCAAATTCTCCATTTACATGGACATTCATACCATCTATTAAAGCAGGCTTCACTAGGAAGAAAGGTTCATTGTAGTGAGACAACATTGTTGGCCATCTCCAAATTTAGTTACAAGCTATTGATTACTAGTATATCTTTCTTTTGTTATATAGAAAAACTATCTAATGTGAAATTATTTAAACTCATCCATGGATTTCGACACCCCATAAGAATCTATATTTTATGTAGGTGAACGACTCGATATACTAAATAAAAAACTTAAACCCCTCAACCCCTGACCCCCGCATTGCATTACATTAAAATAAAATATTTAAACACCCTCCCTAACCCCCCAACAACATTACATTTACAAAATTTAAAACATCTCCCCCTCCCTCCTCTAAATTCTAAATGCACAACTCAACTAAGGTTTTGCGGGAATAATCGATCAAGCTATCCACTAGTTTCTTGTAGATTGATTTGTCACTTTCCTTTGAATTAGTGTTGACTAAAAGTTTTATCAAATGTTTTAGATATAAATTATTTTTTACAATTTGCCATCTTAAACTTGTGTAGCTAACCTTTAACATATTTTGTGTGTGACTAAAACAATATAATTATTTATTTTTCAAAGTTTATAATGAATAATGCAAATGACCTAAATCTATTGTGTCAAAATCTAAGCATAACTTTAATTTTACCTATAAAAATGGCATCAATATATATCACTAGAATCACCATACCCCATTGTGTCTTTGGATACAAATAATGTTGTAAGAAGACCTTCTGAATCCATGATGTTATGCAAATTCTTTGACAGTTTGCTTCAATTCCTCCAATTTTCATCCAAATCTTTCTACCTTGGAACTTGAAATCTGCATGGCTGGTTCATAAAATATAGATTCTTATGGGGTGTCGAAATCTATGGAAGAGTTTAAATAATTTCACATTAGATGGTTTTTCTATATAACAAAAGAAAGATATACTAGTAATCAACAGCTTGTAACTAAATTTGGAGATGGCCAACAATGTTGTCTCACTACAATGAACCTTTCTTCCTAGTGAAGCCTACTTTAATAGATGGTATGAATGTCCATGTAAATGGAGAATTTGATTTCTACACTAAATACATGCTAATTTCTTGGTTAAACATCATCCGACGCCAAATATTCTCTCGTGTAGTAACTATGAACATGGTACTATTACTTGCTCTTGTCTACCTATGTAACGGGTTATCACTTAATGTTCAAGATGTTATGAACTAAATTTTATTTCATCTTTTTTTACTCCAAAGGTGTTATTGAGGGGACGGGTTTTCTCAATAGTGAATGAAGAGCAGCCTCATGTACTTATTAAATTTAAAAAATAAATGAGCGATCTGGCCTCTCTCCAGGTTTCTCGCTTGGTAGGCCTTCGCTTGGGATAGCTTGGAGAATGAGCCTCGTTCGCTTGGGAGACCTTGGAGAATAATTTCAAATCCCGTGGGAGAGTTTCGTTGGTATCCGATCTCTGCTCACTCACAATTATTGTGTATCCCACTGAGGGAAAGACAATCTGACAAATAACTTCAAATCCTCGCTCACAGTTTCTGTTGGGATTCGAGTTCGAGCCACAATTCTGGTGTATCCCGATGCCAGAAATTAAAACGAGAATCGCACGGCCTGAGTGTTGGTAGCCAAAGATTGTTAACTTCTTTCTACCGCCATTAGAGGTTTCCGACGCAAATTTAAAGGAAATCGTAGACAAATTCTAATCGTTTCATATGCACTATTATTCAAAGCAGATCCTTCCACTCCATGGAAGATGAAACGTCAAGCGCTCAAAGATAGTAGAAAACGGACGCACATACCTGAAAGAAAACGGACGCTACCTGGCAGCAATACATGTAAATTCATTATGGTTAAAAATTTTAATGCACCAGAGTTTGTAGATGGTTAAATTATATTCATAGATTTAGTTGACACTCTTAAATCTTACTTGATAGATGAACAAAAAATCTTACTTGATAGATGAACAAAAAAAATATATTTTATGTGGCACCTTCTCTTTAATTTCAAAAATTAGACGCCCATGGCATAATAATCCATGGCCGAAATGACTTCAATGTCTTGAAGCGCCAACACAATTCTTAAGTGATTAGGATTGGTCTAAGCTTATTGTATGTTGTGAGTCCTTCAAATTGACAATGAATTTATGTTAAATTAAGGACAATTGTCAACTTTCTCTTTTGGTGGATCTGATCACAAGAAGAAATATAAAGTTTTAAATCGAGTTTCATTGCCATCCAAGTCTAGAATGTTGCTCAAATCCAAATCCAAATCGTGGTAGTAAAATGATCTATATACTTTGTGATGCTAGAAGATTAAAAATCGTTCTCAAAGGCAGCACCAACCTAGTCTAAACCACAAATTGTTGTAAGGACTAGCTGATGGAGCAAGGGTAGAAGCTAGGGTTGCATGGGGCACTCTTACCAGGTGTTAAAACCATAGCAAAAACCTTGAAAAATACATAATGAGAACTTTGAACATTCTGTTATGGCGTTATATATTTATAAATCAAATTAAAAATTTTGTGAAAGTTTGGGTTTGCTTTTTTAATAATGTATTCATTAGGTTATATATTTATAAATCTAATCAAAATTCTCATGAAATTTTAGGGTTTTTTTTTCACAGGAAAAAAAATATATGTATTATAAAAATCAATTAAAAGTGAATTTACAATAAGGTAGTTAGTCTTGAATTTGATGTTTATCTATATCTACTAAGCAAAAACTCCATGATATTTAAATATTTGAATTATCCTAAATAGAAAAGTAAATCAAGAAAATAAACAATTTTTTATTTTTATTTTTTATTAATGTGCATACTCTATTAAATTGATTAGTCAAAATTACATATAGTGATAAGTTACAAGTATGAGAAAAGTCTTAGTGAAACCACCAACCCATCCAGTCAAAATTACAGAATTTTCTCTAGGGAATGATATAGAGAAAGTCCAATGGCCTTGAGTGCCATGAGAGCCAACAATTGGTTCTTAATTTACCAGTTCTTGGGGGAATGATATAGAGAAAGTCCAATGGCCTTGAGTGCCATGAAAGCCAACAATTGGTTCTTAATCTACTAGTTCTGCAAATTAACAAAGTATTTAAGGTAAGGTGAAAAAACAACCTATAACAAAAAGAAATACAATAGAATGTGATTAAATTGGCATGAGATCCCCTTTGGTCACCTCAATAAGGGACCAATAAATATTAGAGAATGGCAACACAAAAAAGAGTAGATCATCATTTGTATATAACATAAAAGATTCAAATTTAAATTGTATTCAATGTATTCAACTATTTATGATGAAATGGAAAATATAAATGAGTAAAGAACCAACAATTTATCAATAAACACTTGCATGTTTAATTTATAATGTTATGCTGCAATCCATTTAAAAATACAATCAAATGTGATTAAATTGTAATAAAATGGAAGCATAAAAATAAAAATACAATTAAATGTGATTAAATTGTAATAAAAATATAAACATAAAAATACATGACATGATTGTAATAGAATAAAACATGAAAAAAATAATTAAGAATGTATGCAATGAATTATTTTTTTATGAAGCTATAAACTCTTTTGTATCTACCTTAATTTTAGAATTTATTAAAACATATTTAAATATAAAAAGTTGGTCTACTATATTGAAAAACAAATATCAAAATTTAAAAATGTTGAAATTTTTACTTATAAAAATTAGTCTTTATGAAGTTTTTAAGAAACATAAAAAACTTTAGAAGAATACCTTAAAAAATTAAGTTCAGAATTTAGAATGATAACAACTATAAACATTACAGTATAAAACATAAAACTATTATCAATATCTTAAGTTAACTTAAAAGTTAAATTAACTTAAGTTATGTATACATAATACTTATATAATTATTTTTAAAATAAATAGATATTAAAATATAATAATCAGCCTTTTATTAAATGTTAAATTTGAACAAATAAAATAAGGTTAACCTATTCCAAGTAAATTTTTCTACTTCAAGTCTTATTTAACTATACAAACTTTTATAAAAACCATTAAGTATATAAATATTAAGAACAACTTCCTTATGTTAAAAATAATAGGATTCAATTTAGTAGAGACATTGTGTGGCTAAGGGTTTGTTTTACCATTAACTGAAGTGAGGAAGTTTGTTCAGATACAATTATTTTTAAAATAAATAGATATTAAAATATAATAATGAATCTTTTATTGAAAGTTAAATTTGAACAAATATTGAAATTTGGCTAATTCCACAATCTATTCCAAAAAAAATTATCTAATTTAACTCCTATTTAACCATACAAACATTTTATAAAAACTATTAATTATATAAATATTAAAAACAAATTCCTTATGTTAATAGCCAAATATAACTGTTGCATGTGATTAGGTTCAGTCACTCCAACGCCACAGAGAACCACTTGTAAATGTGAAGGATCTGGGTATGTCCCTATCACGCTTTCTATCCATGCGATTATTTCTGGCATCTGTATTTGTTTCATAATATTTTTATAAAATAAAAATTTATTTTCTTGATAATTTCCTCAACTTTTGTATGAATTTCTACATACCCAGCAATCTCCATGATGCATATCCAAACCCTTTAATCAATAGAAGAAACAGTTAGAATATGCATGTGGAAATACTCTTGTTTACAATGGGAATGTTTGTACATTAAGTATATTATAACATTTAATTGATATAGATAATGAATAATTACAATTATATATAAAGAATAAATAAAAAATAACTTATAATTTATTTAAACAAAATTAAATAGATTAATATAAATATTAATAATATTAATACAATATTTATTAAAAAAATTACACATAAAAAGTATTGATCTTTTTAATATCTACAACTTAAGTTGTAGATAGGTATCCCATATGATATGTTTTTATGTCTAATCTTTTCCAGAGTATCTTTATGAGATCAAGATATAAATTGTAGGCTAGTAACTCTATTGGGATTTTGTTGTAGATAGGTATCCCATATGATATGTTTTTATGTCTAATCTTTTCCAGAGTATCTTTATGAGATCAAGATATAAATTGTAGGCTAGTAACTCTATTGGGATTTTGATGGGATATATTTCTAAACCAAAACCTGAAATCATATAAACTTTATGAATGCCAAAATAAGGATGCTCAAGAGATCATTTCAAAAGTAACACGTTTATTCTTAAAGCAAAAAGTAACCAAATTCAGATAGTAAATAATACTTTTACCTTTGGTAGAGATCATTTCAGAAATAACACATTTATTTTTAAAACTTTTGAAAATAAATGGTAAAGAAATTCAGAAAATAAATAATATTTAGTAAAGGAAAATAAGTTAAAAAAAACAACCTTTTTACAAATTTATAATAAACAATAAGTAACTTTTATGGATCACCTAAAAGTTGACTTCCCAAAGTATACATCTATAAGATGACGTTGAGTTTGAATTTTGAAAGTTTGAATGATATTGAAATATACATTAGGAAAAAAAAATGAATTCAAGAAAATGAAATAGTATGAACATTAGACACTTTTCCTGTGCATTCATGTAAAATGTTCCACCTATGTACTATTAATAACCAAATGGACTGAGTTGGATCCCAATTTTTATTGTAGGATTTATAAATTTTAAATTTCCTTTTCACCATATATTGTAGGATTTATAAATTTTAAATTTCCTTTTCAACATATATTAGAGATATATTTTAAAAAGATTTAAGAATCTTTGAATCTTTTGTCGTGAAGTTGTTTCAATAGCAAAAGATAGTTAGGCTACTATAAGGCAATATGCAGTTGCAGTAGCTTTAGCTTGTGGGCTGTATTTTAGAATGTTCAATCTCAGCAAATATCTTTGTGTTCTTATTAAGAAAAATTTAAAAGCTTTATTTTGCTACGAGCTTTCATTTACAGTTCTGCTATAAAATTCTCTTAGAAGTGTTTAAGAAAAGCATGGGATTGTCAAGGTTGCTAAAGGAATATTCTAAGTATTTAGCTCTCACATGTAGTTTGGCTAGAAAAGTCCTTTGTCTTTAAGGAGGGTTCAAGCCTCCCAATGGAAATCAAGTGATGATCATGCCAAAGTCCTTTTAGGCCTAAAGAAAATTCAAAGGTTTCTCTTTCTCAATTATACTGTTGTTTCAAACCCAATTTTACTAGAATTGTCTTAAATGTCTTTACTTATTGTCTTAAATGTCTTGACTTTCAACCTTCGGATGGATTAGTACTGAGTTGCATATTACGCCATTGGTTGTCATTTTTTTTTCCATTAGAGTTGTTATAGAATAAATAGAGGATAATGGATTTATAATTAAACAAATAGTTTTCACAAAACAATAAGGTACAAGCCTGCCAAGGATGCCAATGGAATATTCTGACTTTTAAGCTCTCATACACAGCTTGGGTGGAAAATATTTTGTCTTTAAGGAGGGTGAAAGCCTGCCAAACCTGACAATGGAAGTCAGATCATGCCAAAGCCCCTTTAGGCATAAATATAATTTAGAGAGTTCTCTTTCTTAATGATACTGATATTTATACCCATTTTTGTTGGAATAGTTTTTCTATAGATTGGATTTCATCCTGTTAGCTTTCATTTTGCATGGGTGTCCACATGTTATTTTTATCACATTTTCAGTAGGGGGTACAGATTGATGCAGATACGAGTGGCCTATGTTCCTTTATACTAGATTATTTCCTCATGTTTGATGATGCTCTATTATTGATAATGATCTAGCATATGGATGTTCATGACATATTTCAGCTAGTAGTTATGGGATATGGTTGATATTGCTATGATATCTTGTGGTTGGTTGTTGATGAGGACGGTACATTCCACTCTCATGTTGCTTGATCATGCCTCCTTTTTGGTGAATAATTTTTGGCATCTATGGTTGATATAGCATCTTGGTAATATGAAGTACATTTTTCTTATGGAATGCTCGACTGGCCTTTGTGGTGGGTCCCCTTTTCCCTTATGAAGCTCTTGCTCATGTGATGATTTCATGATAGGTAATTACTTCTCTATGGGTTCCCTCTCTCTAGCTTATGTATGATGAACATAGAAGTAATACCTCCTGTAGAAGGGCGTGAAAACTTGCAGCAGCAAACCAGTCCTTTAGGACACATCAGAAATGTTACTAGATGGTTTTGAGCTAAAAGAATATTGCATTATTTGCGGGCATGAAGCAATCTCAGTCAACATAAAAGGAAATTTGATTTATTCAGATCCCTACAGTGACTTGCACTTTAGTATGTTGTCATGGTTTTAGTCCACACTTTGGTTCTTGAGATTTGATGGACACCATCTTGAGTGAAAGTGTTCCTCATTAGTAGTTAAAGGAGTGCCTTGTGTGCCATGATTAATGGAAGAATCTAGGCCTACAAATACCCCTGTCTACAACATTATTTTCAAAAGCACTTACTGAATTTTGTTGCTCAAGTATTCTTACATATTTTGCAACCTATAGACCTATGGCAGCTTGGCAGTAAGGGAGATTTAACTCCCCATTATTCATCTAAATCATCCTACAGCAAAACAGTATTCTAGTTTCATCAAAGGGAGGCGATCCACATGGAGGAGGATTTGTACTCATGTCTAGGCTTGTTTTGGTGAGACGTTACTAGTTAGATCTTCTAACCCTATATCAAGGGTATGCAATTACTATTTTGATGGAGCGATCACCTTCTTGACCCCATTTCTTATCAAATTTAGAGGAGCACTCCATCATTTCAGGTTGTTGGTTCTCTTGTTCATGCTTTTGGAGAAGCCATCCCACTTGGGAGAGGTTTCACTTAATTATTAATGGAAGAATCTAGGCCTGCAAATACTCCTGTCTACAACATTATTTTCAAATGCACTTACAACATGATTGCTGAATTTTGCTACTCAAGTCTTCTTACATCTTTGGCAGCCTGTAGACTTGTGGCATCTTGGCAGTAAGGGAGGTTTAACTCCTCATTATTCACCTAAACTAGCCTGTGGAAAAACAGTATTCAAGATTCATCAAAAGCCAGTGATCCACATGAAGGAGGGTTTGTACTCATGTCTAGGCTCATTTTGGTGAGATGTTACTAGTTAGATATTCTAACCCTAGATCAATAGTATGCAATTTTTGTTTTGGTGGAGCGACCACCTTTTTTACCCGATTTCTTTTCAAATTTAGAGGAGAACTCCATCATTTCAGGTTGTTGTTGCACTTGTTCATGCTTTTAGAGAAGCCATCCCGCTTGGGAGAGGTTTCGCTTAATTATTACACATATTTGAGGAGGATAGGTGCATCACATATTTGAGGAGGATCGTTACACATATTTGAGGAGGATATTAGCCTATCTCAGATGCATCCAACCTTCCAAGTTCTCTTTTAAGAGTTGATCTTGATGTCCCTTTCTCCTTCAATCCTTTTTAAGATGAATATGCTATCTCTAGACCATGTCCAGTAGATGTAGGGATTTTCACATCAATATCATGTGCAAGAATCTAGAATGTAGAGGGAGACCCAACATGTGCTGAAGTACCATTAACTTGCACCTCATTTTTATTAAGACTTCTAAATTAGCACCATCTGTAAGTTTTTCCCCATTTGGAGTAGCAGAAGTTGTCTTTCTTCTCCCATGTTTTAGTCTTTGAGACCTTGATTCTATAACTGTGTGCTTAAGGGTAGAGTGCTCCAATACTCCAAAAAAACCATGATTCTAGAAAAAAAACATGCTCTAATGTTAATATTCATCAAGATCAATAGGGAATCAGAGATACTATTCAACAGATCGACAATACATCAAAGAAAGGAACCGAAATGGTTTCAAAGAGTGAATCCCAAGCATTTTTAGACATTTATTCATCCTTCATCCTCTCTTGAAATCATTACCAAATGTTTCTCTTCAGAGAAAATGTGCCACTAAACAAGTGCAACAATGATGACATTTGCTGGTAGAAGAGCTATAATGGGGTCTCCACTATGTGAGTGTTGATTAGACAAGATGCAAGATGAGCCATGATTATGAGTTCCATTCACTGATGTGCGCAGTAACAAGATACTACAAACTAAATTATGGATATGAATTATAGATACCAACCCTAGCAGTTGTTAAGTGACCATCTCTAAAAGAGGCAATTGGGGTGAAAATCGTTGAAGGCATTGAGGTGACCTCAAAAGGCTAGTGATGATACTGTTGAAGATGAGAAGGGATAGGATGGAAAGGATTGTTGAAAACCCTAAAATTTGGTAGAAATGTATCCCTAATTTCTATTGAACTTTAGTTCCCTAGCATTAATTGTTGGATGCATTTTAATCAAATATTTATATACCAATCAATTAATAAGGTTGAAAGCTAGGTTCTGATCAAGGTAAATATTTAGTTTCATTGCTAGTGGTTGGATGTTTTACTAAAACTATACACTATATACCCGATACCTTATTCAAGACATATTGGAATTACTTCTTCAAATCATCTTATAATTGGTTTGAGCCTACTAGTGCCTAGGTTTTTAGACTAAGTTGTGGTCTTGAATCTATGGGTCACCAAAGAAACAAAAATAGAGTATGAATAGGTTTCACTTCCTAAAGAGAGATTCCAGATAGAGCTATGCAGCATGCCACATCTGAAATGGATCTAAGGTCTAAGGCCATCTGAAATGGATCTCTAAAAGCAAAATATACACAAAGAAAGTTGGTTGAGGCATACCCTGCTAGAGAATGGGTTAAGAGAATCATTGTACTATCCTATATTCGATTGGTAAATCTCTTTGTATAGCGAGGAAACACTCTTTAGCAATCTATTTGACTGGTTTAGCCTCTTCTCTCAATTCAGTTCGAGACTAGTAATGCGAGACTTTGGATTTTATTATAAAATATCATATGATGTCATAGATACAAGTTAAGGTATACAATACTCTACCAATTATAAAATAATTATATTTTAGAAGTGGGTATGTGTACTCAACAGTGACAAAATTCTTTTTAAACTGTCATAAAGAAAACACAATAAATTTTCCATTGTATAATTTTGAACATAAAAGATTGTGAAAAATGTAAACATGACACATGAAAAAGACATTGAGATTAAATGTGATGGTTGAAGGTTACTTGGGTACATATAGTGTTGTATTTGTTGCAGTGGTTGATGCATTTTATCACTGTTGGAAGACTATGTTCAAATTTTCAATACCCCCAACACACTATCCAGATTCAATGTACCATTTAACTAGAATGCACACAAAGATATGATGGATTTCCCTCATCCTCACCTAGGTTGTAGATTGCACCTTGCTTCTCTCAATGTGCAATAGAGGAAGCTGGCATTATGTCCATGTGCTTGTGCCAATGAAATTGTTGTAGATAGATCCATTACATAGAATAACTTATAGTTCTTTGTGTATTGCAGTGCTCATGGATTGGGAACGATAGCACTGTCAGCAAAAGAACTAGAAGCATTTCCTTTTTGTGCAATTTCCTATGCATTAACTAGTATATCTAGGTCGTTATTGTGTTCCTTTCTAGCAGTATGCCTTATTCTACTACTAATTGTAGGTTGAGAGAACCTGCAAATCAGTTATTAAAATTGTAATGTACTATTTCATTCTCTAAATACAAGCATCTCCAATCATGTATAGGACTTGTAAACTATTTGTCCTATGGATGATCTAATTGTTATGAATACCATAACCATCACAGCTAAAAATTGTCGTTTGAGGGGAAAAGAAAGTTTTTTCAACATTTTTCTTTAGGGTCTAATTCAATGTTTTCACTCAGATGCTTCAACTGAAGATGAAAGTGATGTGGGGGAGCCCCAAAAATATGGAGATTTGAATCCCGATGACTCTGTACATCCTCTTAGTGACTATCAAAGATCTGCACAATTTTTTCTTCGTCACGCATCAATGATGGCTGCATCAAGGTCAAATTTAAGCCAAGAAGCTTCCAATGTTAATAATCAGTTCGAAAACATCACAGCTATCTACCAGAATCCTAATCCAAAGAGAACAAAAGATGGTCATAAATCAAAGGAGGATTTAAATTCATATGGTCTGAACAATCCCAAACCTTTTAAGAGTTTTGGTATAAGCCAAAAGATAGAAATAGGTGTCACTCTTACCAGTATCACTAGGGAAAGCATTGGTGATTCTAGTGTCATTTCTTCAACTTCCACATATGTACCTAGAAGAATTGCTTTTGTTAGGGTTGCATCTTTGTGTGCATCTGGATTGTGTGATTCAAGGATGCTATCTACAACGAAGGAACTAACTTCTATCAAAGATGCCAAAAGTGATTTTGTTGGAAAACATGATTCCAATAGCATGGTTCAATCTCTTCTAGTTGCATTTCCTATTCATAGAAAGGTTCATAAACCTGGTGTTACTAATGTTGCATTACAATTTGTGGCAGGGATGAAAAACTTAAGCATGTGTTATAGAGATGCCCACCTGCCAAGAACTTTTGAGCATGATTTCAGGATGAATTTATTTTTCAACTCCCTAATTTCTTGGAAATATCCTCTAAGGGACAGTTGGATGATTATGGAAAACTGCAGATATTTATGGCACATGGCATTAGAGAGAATTTGAGGTCAAAAATGGGCCTCAAAAGGACCAAAATGTACTATAAAAATCAACCAATTACATTCTAGTAGATGACATCATCCCCCATGGTTGAGGTGGCATTGCATGAGTTAAGAATGCTTATTTGTCATATTTTCTATGGTGGATGAAAATCCATAGTTAACCAAGTAGGTGGTACAAGTACTTTTAAGTCATAAAGTGAAGTACTCACAATAAAAGTCATTTCACACTTTCTCATAAAATAATATTATTGTTATTTTCAAGTAAAGTACTCACAATTCACTTTCTCATAAAATAATATTATTGTCATTTTCAAGTAAAGTACTCATAATTCATAAAAATGTATTTTCATATTTTTTTATAAAATAATATATTGTCATTTTCATGTTTTTAAATTTTAAATTATATATTCACTCAATTGTATTTAATATCATAATGTCAAACTAATATATATATATATATATATAATCTTGTACTTTTAAAATAAATTAAATTCATGAATGATATTTATATGAAAAAAATATGCTAGCTATGCATATAAATTAAATTCATTTTTGTTTAATTTTATTTACAAGTTCAAGACAAATAAATGTTAAAGGAAAATAAATTTTTGGGAATTTACAATGAATCTTAGTCACATCATTCTAGAGTTATTTTATTAATTTTATTTATAGTCAATTTAGAAAAGTAACTCAACCATGGTTATTTATATTGTGCATAAAAAGTAGTGTAGGAGGTGAGTTGTCATATATACCTACCCCATAAAACCCCTAACTCATAATATTTTAATATATCTTATATTTTTGTAGTACATCTCTTAGGAGGCCCATTTTTGACCTCAAATTCTCTCTAATGTTCATCCATCTGGTGTTTCCTACCTTCAGAAAAACCTAGTGTATTGCTACTTTTCATGAGAAACCATCCCCTATTTGCCTAAGGGAATTGAGGCTCTTTAATTAGAAATTGGCTCTGATTATTAAAGCTCAAGTTAGATTAACTTTTTTCCAGAAAATGTGGAGTTCGTTCCTACTGGGGTACAAGCTGATATGCCCACTTTTTTTGCATTTCCAAGATGAGAATTTCCTTGTCGTCTTGTTGTTAGATTTTTGTAACTCTCTTTGTTATGTGATGTAACTATTTGTTACATAAATATTAAATGATACATTTAAAAGTAAATAAATACCTGGAATTGCAAAATACCAAAATAGCTAAATCCAATAACACTAATTCAATAAAAATATGGGATTTCAGAAAAACTCCAATTATTATGAGAATCACTAAAAACAAAAAACCTAGAATGCAAATCATTGTGCCCCTATATATGTAAATCAATATTCAGCAAGAATATGGAAGACTCATTCAACTCCAATGGAAGCTAAATGTTGGCAGTTGGCTCTTAAAAACCTTTTATATCACATTTCCAGGGGACATTTAAGAATATTCCAAGCAGATCAAATTTCAGCATTTATTTTGATCCCTGAAACATTATTTTAGAGAATCCTTGCTCCCTTCAGGCTCATCCAAGCTAATGCATAAGAGAACTTTCCACTTATAGCTCTTTTTAATCTTTTTTATACAGCATAAAAATTTGCATTGCTTGCATATTTCAAATCGGTGATTCATAGCTTATCATTTTTTATCTACCTAGGCTTGGAGAATTAGCGCCATAAATAACTGCAAAAATTACAATATGCCTCAAGAATTTTCTTACAAATTCTCTAATCAGGTATGTGAAAATTTCATTTTCCTCCAGCAGCTGATGAAATAGTGCAATTTAAAAAATATTGGTTTCTAATGTCAATTGAGATAACATTGCTAAGAATAGTATCTTATAGCCTTCTTCAAACTTGATTAATTCATTAATTTCGCTACCACTAAGGCCAACAGATTCTATTCAAGTGAAAATATACTCATATTTCTTATAGTGGCTATAGATTTCTTCTACCATCTATTTGTTGAAAAAATTGGGTTATAGTTGTCATTGATGTCAAAGGTGTTCATGAATGACAAGGAATAACCAATGGATATGATGGCAGGAAAAACTCAGTGAAAGACTAAAGTAGTGATGGCATGGCATGGCATAGTTGAGGATGTGGCATGACACATATGATGGTGTCCTAATGATGATGAAATAGGGTAAAAGCATGTTAATGCGTCTCACTTTGCGGCAAGAAAATTTGTTCTGTTTTTCTAAACTTATTTAAAATATTTATTATAAAAAATAAAAAATGTGATTTAAAAAAAAAATTAAAATAATTTTAACAATCACTTGTATATTATTTTCATATTCATATGAAAAAGTATTGATTTTGATGTCTTAAAATGATAGGTTTTTGGGTCGCGCTTTTACATACACATAAAACTTATTATTTATATTGATAATTTAATAATAATTAAAATATATCATAAAATTAAATTAAAAAATATGTACAACAATCTTAAAAGTGTCTATAAAAAACTTGTTCAAAAAATTTGGAATTAAGAAAGAAAATGAAGGTAGATATGGGGGGTTGCGGTTTTTTGAGTACTTATGATATGCCTAAAATAATAGTAAATGGCCTCTAAATAAAATGAAATAAATAAGATAAAAACATTTTTTTTTGTTTAAAAAAAATACCATATAAAAGCTCATTTATAATGAAAACTTTTGTTTCAGTACATCATTATCTATTTCTTGATGGATTTGTAGATTTCTAAACAAATACTTTTTGTTCATAAATTTCATTGCTGCAAAATGGGAAAAAGTGAGACACATTACCATGCTTTTACCCAATACTAAGGTGGTGATGGAAAAGTTTCTTATGATGTACAAAGGATAAGCAAAAGATACCATGAAAAAGTTAAAGCAAAGTTAAAGAAGCATAAGTCAAAGTAAAGACAAAATGGCACGATGATGAGTTGGCATAGATGAAGGTAGTGATGACATGGCACGATGATGAGGTGGCATATTTATCTGCATGAGATCCGATGAATGACGATTAGTTTTTGTATAATCCACAAAGAATGATTATCTGCATTAGTTCTAGAATGGACGACTAGAGAGCGACCTACACTAGATCTAATGGTGAAGATCAAGTTTACATAAGTTAGGTGGAAAATCTAAATTTCCGCAAAATATCAAGATGGACGGTCAGGGGTAAATCCACAAGGAAATCAATGATCTAGGAAAATGCGGAAACAAAGTTGCAAAAGGAAATTATGGAAGTCCAAAATAGGAAAGTGTTATTTCACGTCCCCCATGCTACAATCTGCAATGCAAAAACAAAGTTATGGAAGAAAATTGCGGAAGTCCAAAATAGGAAAGTGTGATTCCACATCCCGCATCCCGCAATCTAGAGAGATCGTATGGCTGAAGTTAGTTCCATTAAAATAGATCAATGCTGTGGAAGAAGAATTGCGTAAAGCATCTTGTGGAAAGAAGCTTGCAGAAAGGAAAAAGCAGAAAGTCAACATCCAACATCCTGCATCCCGCAATCTGGAGATCGACAGTGAGGAAAATGCCCTATGAACATCAACAGTGGGGAATCATTGATGAGAAAATCTTGGTGCGTAAAGGCGATTTTGAGGTGGAAATCAATGGTTAGATCGACAGTCCATATTGACTTAGAGATAGGATCAACGACTCTGATTGGATCAAGAAGTTGATCCTACGGAAAGAATTTTGGCAGTGCAGAAGCACCTGCAAAAGTTGGATAGAGGTGTGGAAATGGTTTCTAAGCTACGAAAATGATCTATGAGGTACAGGATCAATGGAAGAACGTGAAAGGACATTCTGAAAGGTGTGATCTTAAGATTTGAAAGGGAGAAACAGTGAAAGGTATGTTTGTTCAGTTTGAAGAGACACAACTGTTGAAAGAACCTGAAATGGTGAGAAGTATTTAAGCAGCGGCCTTAGTAAGAAGGAGAATGTCTCTGCAGTTCAAATCACATGATCAGAATTAGAGACCAAGGGTGTGACAAAATTTAGTGGGAGAGAAATCATGAGAAACATATCAAGGTAGCAAGGCGGCACTAAGGAAGGAAATAGGCCTACCGAAGGTTGTTTCCTCCTTTCAGTTGTAGTTGATAAACCAGGGGGTTGTAGCCTCCTTCCAATTGGCATTGGTAAATAGAGTGTTGTAGCATCTTTCCAGTTGTAGCTGATAAACCAGGGGGTTTTAGCTTCCTTCCAATTGGCATTCGTAAATAGGGTATTGTAGCATCCTTTAAGCCATAGCTAATAAACTAGGGGGGCATAGTCTCCTTCCAATTGGTATAGGTAAATAGGGTGTAATACCATCATTTTCTGTAGGAGCAAGAAAAACTATTTGTAAATAATAATTTTGCAGTAATATGACGTATTTTTTGTTTACCCTATTGGGATTCCACGTTAAAATTGTGTTCTGTGTATTCTTTTTTTATGTATTTTTAAATATATATTTAAAAAGTGGTTAAAATAGTAAAAAGATAAAAAAACTTATTCCCCCCCCCCCCCCCCCACTCTCAGTATTGACCAATAAAGCAACAATTGGTATCAAAGCGAGTTCCTTCAGCGCAGTTTAACCACTGGAAGGTAGATCATTTATATAACCACCATGGATCAACAAGAAGGCTTGGCCACTAACAGACCTACACTATTTACAGGAGAAACTATGCATATTGGATTGTAAGAATGAGGTGTCATATGATGTCCCTCGGATGGAAGGTTTGGGAAGCAACTGAAAAAGAACATAACATAGGAAACCTATACCCTACAGACACACTTGAACAAGGTGAATATGAAGTAAATTCCAAAGCCCCAAATGCAATCTTGAGTGGATTAACTAACATTGTGTTTACAAAGGTTATGCAATGCACTTCTGCCAAACAAGCCTGGGATAAGTTGAAGATTATCTATGAAGGAGAATCTAAGGTCAAAGAATCCCAACTGCAAACATCTAAAGGTCAATTTGAAAGCCTCAAAATGAGACAAGAAGAGAATATTGGGGAATACCTTCTTCGTGTAGATGAGGTGGTTAATGATGTTAGAGGTCTTGCAAGAAAATTGAAAGAAAAATAAGTGGTAAGCAAGACACTAAGACTCATTACCAATGAGATATGACTCAAAGGTTTCCACCCTAGAGGAACGAGATGACCTTAAAATAGTGATAATAGATGAGCTCCATGGAATTCTCACTGAGTATGAGATGAGAATTGGACTAAATGAAACCTCAAAGAAAGAAGCAGCGTTTAAATTATTTTCCAAAAATCAATCAGAGAATCTAGATGATGAGGAAGCCCTCTTTGTAAGTAAACTTAAGAAAGGCACTAGGAAATAAAAAGGTAAGCTACCTTTGAAATGTTTTAACTATGGAAGGATTGGACATTTTTCCCATAAGTGTTCCTACCCAGAACAAGAGGAGAGTGACCATGAAGAATCATGTTGTCATAAGGGTAGAAAGAAGTATAAAGAGAAAAATAAGAACTTCTATTCCAAATAAGAAAGTGAAGATGAGGAAATGAGTGAAGATAATGAAGTCCTGTTTTTAGGAACATCAAAATCAGATGAGGAATCAGAAGTGGACATAGAAGCTAAATACATGGTTGATTTATATGAAATTGAAAGATGTAGGAAAAGAAACAAATATTTGAAAGAGAAACTATCTAAATACCAAGAAGAGACAAATCAGATTATTACTGATTTGAGAAACCAACTTCAAAAGGCCAAGAAGAGTGAGGAAGATCTAGTAGTTCTTCTCAGGAAGAGAATTTGATATTCTGAAAAAAAATGAGAAATATATTGCTCGACTTAGAGAAGGGGTTGATGAAAAAATCATCAAATCTAAGTTTAAAAATAGCTCAAAGATTTTGGATGACATTCTGAACATTCAAAGATCATCCAGTGACAAATTTGGTTTAGGGTTCATTAAAGAAAAGAAGCTAGAGAGTTTCCCACCCACTAATCAGAGAGGAAGTACAAAGAGCTATGTTGAAGTAATGAAGATTCATGTTAAAAAGGAAAACTGAAAAGAATATGTTTTATATTGTCATAACAAAGATAGAACTTGTGAGGAGCTTAAGAGACAAGTAATAAATAGAAATCAAAAAATATTTTTGGGTCATTGTTATTCCTGTAATAACTTTGGTCATAAATCCCTGAAATGCAAGGCTTATGAAAATGTTCATGAGTACAAGAATGATGCAATTAAAAATCCAAATGAATTGTCAATTGAAATGTGATGCTCCAATAGAAGTTCAGAGACAGTGGAAGAAAATGGAAGTTAGGAAACAGAGAGACCAAATACCTCACGTGGATAAAGAAAAATTTCATGGTTATTGTCATTACTATCATAAGTTTGGTCACACAGTGGCTGACTACAAAGTCATGGGAGAAAAAAAATGGATGAAAAGGGAACAGGACACCAACGCAGAGCATGGTGAAGGACAAGTAAATAGTACACCTCCTGAAAAGGTGTGGATGAAAGAATTAGAAGTGTCAAAAGAAACAAAACTTTCAACCATAAATGAATTCTCAATAGTTGATGTTGAGAATAATGAGGTCATAGATAAAAAATACACTGATCATGAGGGAAAGCTACTTAGTGATGTAGAAGAATACACTGATAAAGATGAAGGTGATGATTGTGGGATATTTTTTTTAAAAGGTCTCTCATGATTTAAATAAAACCATGAAAATGACATTAGAAGGGATCTTATAATCAAGGGGAGTTAAAGTCAGAAAATTCCAACTGCTATCTAAGAAAAATTCAATTGGTATCTAATGTTGAAGTATATTGAAATCTATATTCTTCAAAGATGATGGGTGATAAAGGTTGGTGTATGGATGACATAAGAGAAAGCATAAAGTAACGTGAGAACAAAAAAATGTGGGAGTCATGAATACCATGATATTTGCAATCAAATAGAAGATAAATATGATTATGTTCACTTAGTATTTGAAGTCGTGACACATAAAAATTGTTGATAGTAGAGGAAAACTCAAGTCTAAAAGAAATAAAAAATCCAGTCTATTGATAAGGTAGCAGGCTAAGTTTAGCATTGAGAAAGGAAAAGGTTGAGGTTGTGAGTATTTGTGTCTGAGATAGTGAGACCAGAGAAACTATGTAATAAACTGAAGTAATCTCTGTGTTGAGGATCTGAAGTTATGGGTCTCTAGACAATTGATAATATAGATTTCAAATCCAGAAGAATCCTGCAGTATATGTTAGGCTTTTTTATGAAGATCTAAATGCACAGGCTTAAGGAATTCTGGTAAAAGCGGAAGCCAGTTAACTTACAAGAAGAATAGACCATTAGATATGGCAGCATGAACAAATTTTTTTTTTTTTAAACATGTATCCTAGAACAGAAAATAGAGAAGTGTTGGAAAAAATGTTGAGTGTAAACTCTGTCACAAAAATGTTGGCAAAGGAGAAGAAGTACAGTGACAAGGGGAGTACATGGATCTACCAATTAAGCTATCATTCAAGAACATGAAATGTTAAGATAAATGATAATACATTGGTTAAATAACCAAGTTCATTTAAAGGGGAGATATGATGACAGGAGGAGTTGTCAAAAAGAAGAGAGACAGGAAATCTTATACCAAAATAGGTGTAGCATTGGCATAACAGGTTATCCTTTGTCATTGTTGTCAAAGGGGGGGAATGTTTACAGGTTGTCATCAATTCCAAAGGGGGAGATTGTTGACAAATTTGGGTTATAGTTGTCATTCATGTCAAAGGTGTTCACGAATGACAAATAATAACCAGTGGATATGATGGTAGGACAAACTCAGTGAAAGACTAAAGTAGTGATGGAATGGCATGGCATAGTTGAGGATGTGGCATGACACATATGATGGCATCGCATGGCATAATTGAGGATGTGGCATGACACATATGATGACATGGAATATGATGGTTTCCTAATGATGATGAAAGACTAAGGTGGTGATGGAAAAGTTGCTTATGAAGTACAAAGGATAAGCAAAAGATACCATGCCAAAGTTAACGCAGCATAAGTCAAAGAAAAGACACAATGGAATGATGATTAGGTGGCATAGGCGAAGGTAGTGATGACATGGAATGATGATGAGGTGGCATATTTATCTGCATGAGATCCAATGAATGAGGATCATTTTTTGTATAATCCACAAAGAATGCAGATCCGCATTAGTTCTAGAATGGACAGTGAAGTAATGACCCACACTAGATCTGACGGTGAAGATCAAGTTTACATAAGTTAGGCAGAAAAGAAAAAATTATGCAAAAGATCAAGATGGACAGTCAGGGGTGAATCCGCAAGGAAATCAATGGTCCAAGAAAATGCGGAAACAAAGTTGCGGAAGGAAATTGCGGAAGTCCAATATAGGAAAGTGTGATTCCACATCCCGCATTGCGCAATGCAGAAACAATGTTGTGGAAGAAAATTGTGAAAGTCCAAAATAGGAAAGAGTGATTCTGCATCCCACAATATGGAGAGATCACACGGCTGAAGTTAGTTCCTCTAAAACATATCAATGGTGTGGAAGAAGAATTGCAGAAAGGAGCTTGTAGAAAGGATATTGTGGAAAGAAGCTTGCGAAAAGAAGCTTGCGAAAAGAAGCTTACAGAAAGGATTTTGCGGAAAGGAAAAAGAGGACAATCAACATCTCACATCCCGCATCCCAAAATCTGTAGATCGACGATCAGGAAAACGCCCTACGAAGATCAATGGTGGAGAATCATTGATCAGGAAATATTGGTGCGTAAAGGCGATTTTGAGGCAAAAATCGATGGTTAGATCGATGGTCCAGATTGACTTAGAGATAGCATCAACGACTCTGATTGGATCAGGAAGTTGATCCTGCGAAAAGAAGTTTAGCAGTGCAGAAGCACCTGCAAATGTTGGATAGAGGTGTGGAAATGGTTTTCAAGCTACAAAAACGATCTCTAAGGTGCAGGATCAATGGAAGAACGTGAAAGGACATTCTAAAAGGGTGCAACAGTGAAAGGTATGTTTTTTCAATTTGAAGTGAAGCAGTTGTTGAAAGAAGCTTAACAATTGCCCAAGTTAAGTAGCATCCTAAGTAAGAAGGAAGATGTCTCTATAGTTCAAATTGCATGATCATAATCAAAGACCAGTGGGTGTGATAGAATTCAGTGGGAGAGAAATCGTGTGAAACATATCAGGGTGGCAAGGTAACGCTAGGGAAGACAACAAACATGCAGGGGGTTTTGCCTCCTTTCAATTGTAGCTGATAAACCAGGGGGTTGTAGCCTACTTCCAATTGGCATTGGTAAATAGGGTGTTGTAGAATCCTTTCAATTGTAGCTAATAAACCAAGGGGTTGTATCCTCCTTCCAATTGGCATTGGTAAAGAGGGAGTTGTAGCATCCTTTCATTCATAGCTGATAAACCAGGGGGTCATAGCCTCCTTCCAATTGGTATTGGTAAATAGGGTGTAATACCATCCTTTTCTGTAGGAGTAGGAAAAACTATTTGTAAATAAAAATTTTGCAATAATAGGACGTATTGGTGGTTTACCCTATTGGGCTTCCACGTTAAAATTGCGTTCTTTGTATTCTTGTTGTTATGTGTTTTTAAATGATAGATTTAAAAAGTGGTTAAAATAGTAAGAAGATAACAATATTGAGTCACCCCCCCCTCTCAATATTGAACAATAAACTAACACAATTGTCTACTTCCATTGCATCTGCAAATGGATAGAACTCTCTCAGTGTGGCACAAAATTTATGTTATCCCTAACTTAACTCGGATTATACTTTAATGTATATAAACTAAAGGCTTAACTGGTTCTGGGAAGTGTTCCTAGGTCAAAATTTTAAAATATAAGTTCCTGGGTCAAACCCAATTTTACTGGAATTGTCTTAAATATCTTGACTTATTGTCTTAAATGTCTTGACTTTCAACCTTCCGATGGATTAGTACTAAGTTGCATATTAGGCCATTGGTTGTCATTTTTTTTGCCGTTAGAGTTGTTATAGACTAAATAGAGGATAATGGATTTATAGTTAAACAAATACTTTTCACAAAACAATAAGGTACAGGCCTGCCAAGGATGCCAATGGAATATTCTGACTTTTAAGCTCTCATACACTGTTTGGGTCGAAAATATTTTGTCTTTGAGGGTGAAAGCCTGCCAAACCTGACAATGGAAGTCAGATCATGCCAAAGCCCCTTTAGGCATAAATATAATTTAGAGAGTTATCTTTCTTAATGATACTGATATTTATACCCATTTTTGTTGGAATAGTTTTTCTATAGATTGGATTTCATCATGTTAGCTTTCATTTTGCATGGGTGTCCACATGTTATTTTTGTCACATTTTCAGTAGGGGGTACAGATTGATGCAGATACGAGTGGCCTATGTTTTTTTATACTAGATTATTTCCTCATGTTTGATGATGCTCTATTATTGATAATGATCTAGCATATGGATGTTCATGACATATTTCAGCTAGTAGTTATGGGATATGGTTGATATTGCTATGATCTCTTGTGGTTGGTTGTTGATGAGGACGGTACATTCCACTCTCATGTCGCTTGATCATGCCTCCTTTTTGGTGAATAATTTTGGCATCTATGGTTGATATAGCATCTTGGTAATATGAAGTACTTTTTCTTATGGAATGCTCAACTGGCCTTTGTGGTGGGTCCCCTTTTCCCTTATGAAGCTCTTGCTCATGTGATGATTTCATGATAGGTAATTACTTCTCTATGGGTTCCCTCTCTCTAGCTTATGTATGATGAACATAGAAGTAATCCCTCCTGTAGAAGGGCGTGAAAACTTGCAGCAGCAAACCAGTCCTTTAGGACACATCAGAAATGTTACTAGATGGTTTTGAGCTAAAGGAATATTGCATTATTTGCAGGCATGAAGCAATCGCAGTCAACATAAAAGGAAATTTGATTTATTCAAATCCCTACAGTGACTTGCACTTTAGTATGTTGTCATGGTTTTAGTACACACTTTGGTTCTTGAGATTTGATGGACACCATCTTGAGTGAAAGTGTTCATCATTAGTAGTTAAAGGAGTGCCTTGTGTGCCATGATTAATGGAAGAATCTAGGCCTGCAAATACCCCTGTCTACAACATTATTTTCAAAAGCACTTACTGAATTTTGTTGCTCAAGTATTCTTACATATTTTGCAACCTGTAGACCTATGGCAGCTTGGCAGTAAGGGAGATTTAATTCCCCATTATTCATCTAAATCATCCTGCAGAAAAACAGTATTCTAGTTTCATCAAAGGGAGGCGATCCACATGGAGGATTTGTACTCATGTCTAGGCTTGTTTTGATGAGACGTTACTAGTTAGATCTTCTAACCCTATATCAAGGGTATGCAATTACTATTTTGATGGAGCGATCACCTTCTTGACCCCATTTCTTATCAAATTTAGAGGAGCACTCCATCATTTCAGGTTGTTGGTTCTCTTGTTCATGATTTTGGAGAAGCCATCCCACTTGGGAGAGGTTTCACTTAATTATTAATGGAAGAATATAGGCCTGCAAATACTCCTGTCTACAAAATTATTTTCAAATGCACTTACAACATGATTGCTGAATTTTGCTACTCAAGTCTTCTTACATCTTTGGCAGCCTGTAGACTTGTGGCATCTTGGCAGTAAGGGAGGTTTTAACTCCTCATTATTCACCTAAACTAGCCTGTGGCAAAACAGTATTCTAGATTCATCAAAAGCCAGCGATCCACATGAAGGAGGGTTTGTACTCATGTCTAGGCTCATTTTGGTGAGATGTTACTAGTTAGATATTCTAACCCTAGATCAATAGTATGCAATTTTTGTTTTGGTGGAGCGACCACCTTTTTTAACCCATTTCTTTTCAAATTTAGAGGAGAACTCCATCATTTCAGGTTGTTGCTACACTTGTTCATGCTTTTAGAGAATCCATCCCGCTTGGGAGAGGTTTCGCTTAATTATTACACATATTTGAGGAGGATAGGTGCATCACATATTTGAGGAGGATCGTTACACATATTTGAGGAGGATATTATCCTATCTCAGATGCATCGAACCTTCCAAGTTCTCTTTTAAGAGTTGATCTTGATGTCCCTTTCTCCTTCAGTCCTTTTTAAGATGAATATGCTATCTCTAGACCATGTCCAGTAGATGTAGGGATTTTCACATCAATATCATGTGCAGGAATCTAGAATGTAGAGGGAGACCCAACATCTGCTGAAGTACCATTAACTTGCACCTCATCTTTATTAGGACTTCTAAATTAGCACCATCTGTATGCTTTTCCCCATTTGGAGTAGCAGAAGTTGTCTTTCTTCTCCCATATTTTAGTCTTTGAGACCTTGATTCTATAACTGTGTGCTTAAGGCTAGAGTGCTCCAATACTCCAAAAAAACCATGATTCTAGAAAAAAAACATGCTCTAATGTTAATATTCATCAAGATCGATAGGGAATCAGAGATACTATTCAACAGATTGACAATACATCAAAGAAAGGAACCGAAATGGTTTCAAAGAGTGAATCCCATGCATTTTTAGACATCTATTCATCCTTCATCCTCTCTTGAAATCATTACCAAATGTTTCTCTTCAGAGAAAATGTGCCACTAAACGAGTGCAATAATGATGACAATTGCTGGTAGAAGAGCTATAATGGGGTCTCCACTATGTGAGTGTTGATTAGACAAGATGCAAGATGAGCCATGATTATGAGTTCCATTCACTGATGTGCATAGTAACTAGATACTAAAAACTAAATTATGGATATGAATTATAGATACCAACCCTAGCAGTTGTTAAGTGACCATCTCTAAAAGAGGCAATTGGGGTGAAAATCGTTGAAGGCGTTGAGGTGACCTCAAAAGGCTAGTGATGATACTGTTGAAGATGAGAAGGGATAGGATGGAAAGGATTGTTGAAAACCCTCAAATTTGGTAGAAATGTATCCTAAATTTCTATTGAACTTCAATTCCCTAGCATTAATTGTTGGATGCATTTTAATCAAATATTTATATACTAGTCAATTAATAAGGTTGAAAGCTAGGTTCTGATCAAGGTAAATATTTAATTTCATTGCTAGTGGTTGGATGTTTTACTAAAACTATACACTATATACCCGATACCTTATTCAAGACATATTGGAATTACTTCTTCAAATCATCTTATAATTGGTTTGAGCCTACTAGTGCCTAGGTTTTCAGACTAAGTTGTGGTCTTGAATCTATGGGTCACCAAAGAAACAAAAATAGAGTATGAAAAGGTTTCTCTTCCTAAAGAGAGATTCCAGTTAGAGCTATGCAGCATGCCACATCTGAAATGGATCTAAGGTCTAAGGTCATCTGAAATGGATCTCTAAAAGCAAAATCTACACAAAGAAAGTTGGTTGAGGCATACCCTGTTAGAGAATGGGTTAAGAGAATCATTGTACTATCCTATATTCGATTGGTAAATCTCTTTGTATAGCGGGGAAACGCTCTTTAGCAATCTATTTCACTGGTTTAGCCTCTTCTCTCAATTCGGTTCGATACTAGTAATGCGAGACTTTGGATTTTATTATAAAATATCATATGATGTCATAGATACAAGTTAAGGTATACAATACTCTACCAATTATAAAATAATTATATTTTAGAAGTGGTTATGTGCACTCAACAGTGACAAAATTCTTTTTAAACTGTCATAAAGAAAACACAATAAATTTTCCATTGTATAATTTTGAACACAAAAGATTGTGAAAAATGTAAACATGACACATGAAAAAGACATTGAGATTAAATATGATGGTTTAAGGTTACTTGGGTACATATAGTGTTGTATTTGTTGCAGTGGTTGATGCATTTTGTCACTGTTGGAAGACTATGTTCAAATTTTCAATACCCCCAACGCACTATCCAGATTCAATGTACCATTTAACTGGAATGCACACAAAGATATGATGGATTTCCCTCATCCCCACCTAGGTTGTAGATTGCACCTTGATTCTCTCAATGTGCAATAGAGGAAGATGACATTATGTCCATGTGCTTGTGCCAATGCAATTGTTGTATATAGATCTAGTACATAGAATAACTTATAGTTCTTTGTTTATTGCAGTGCTCATGGATTGGGAATGACAGCACTGTCAGCAAAAGAACTAGAAGCATTTCCTTTTTGTGCAATTTCCTATGCATTAACTAGTATATCTAGGTCGTTATTGTGTTCCTTTCTAGCAGTACGCCTGATTCTACTACTAATTGTAGGTTGAGAGCACCTGCAAATCAGTTATGAAAATTGTAATGTACTATTTCATTCTCTAAATACGAGCATCTCCAATCATGTATAGGACTTGTAAACTATTTGTCCTATGGATGATCTAATTGTTATGAATACCATAACCATAACAGCTAAAAATTGTCGTTTGAGGGGAAAAGAAATTTTTTTCAACATTTTTCTTTAGGGTCTAATTCAATGT
The DNA here is from genome assembly GCA_001517045.1 of Pseudotsuga menziesii. NCBI lineage: Eukaryota > Viridiplantae > Streptophyta > Pinopsida > Pinales > Pinaceae > Pseudotsuga > Pseudotsuga menziesii. The sequence continues at coordinate 71,912 of LPNX010904728.1, forward strand.
TTTCACTCAGATGCTTCAACTGAAGATGAAAGTGATGTGGGGGAGCCCCAAAAATATGGAGATTTGAATCCCGATGACTCTGTACATCCTCTAAGTGACTATCAAAGATCTAGGCAATTTTTTCTTCGTCATGCATCAATGATGGCTGCATCAAGGTCAAAGTTAAGCCAAGAAGCTTCTAATGTTAATAATCAGTTCGAAAACATCACAGCTATCTACCAGAATCCTGATCCAAAGAGAACAAAAGATGGTCATAAATCAAAGGAGGATTTAAATTCATATGGTCTGAACAATCCCAAACCTTTTAAGAGTTTTGGTATAAGCCAGAAGATAGAAATAGGTGTCAGTCTTACCAGTATCACTAGGGAAAGAATTGGTGATTCTAGTGTCATTTCTTCAACTTCCACATCTGTACCTAGAAGAATTGCTTTTGTTAGGGTTGCATCTTTGTGTGCATCTGGATTGTGTGATTCAAGGATGCTATCTACAACGAAGGAACTAACTTCTATCAAAGATGCCAAAAGTGATTTTGTTGGAAAACATGATTCCAATAGCATGGCTCAATCTCTTCTAGTTGCATTTCCTATTCATAGAAAGGTTCATAAAACTGGTGTTACTAATGTTGCATTACAATTTGTGGCAGGGATGAAAAACTTAAGCATGTGTTTTAGAGATGCCCACCTGCCAAGAACTTTTGAGCATGATTTCAGGATGAATTTATTTTTCAACTCCCTAATTTCTTGGAAATATCCTCTAAGGGACAGTTGGATCATTATGGAAAACTGCAGATATTTATGGCACATGGTTCATCCATCTAGTGTTTCCTACCTTCAAAAAAACTAGTGTATTGTTATTTTTCATGAGAAACCATCCCCTATTTGCCTAAGGGAATTGAGGCTCTTTAATTAGAAATTGGCTCTGATTATTAAAGCTCAAGTCAGATTAACTTTTTTCCAGAAAATGTGGAGTTCGTTCCTACTGGGGTACAAGCTGATATGCCCACTTTTTTTGCATTTCCAAGATGAGAATTTCCTTGTCGTATTGTTGTTATATTTTTGTAACTCTCTTTGTTATGTGATGTAACTATTTGTTACATAAATAATAAATGATACATTTAAAAGTAAATAAATACCTGGAATCGCAAAATACCAAAATAGCTAAATCCAATAACACTAATTCAATAAAAATATGGGATTTCAGAAAAACTCCAATTATTATGAGAATCACTAAAAAAAAAAAACCTAGAATGCAAATCATTGTGCCCCTATATATGTAAATCAATATTCAGCAAGAATATGGAAGACTCATTCAACTCCAATGGAAGCTAAATGTTGGCAGTTGGCTCTTAAAAACCTTTTATATCACATTTCCAGGGGACATTTAAGAATATTCCAAGCAGATCAGATTTCAACATTTATTTTGATCCCTGAAACATTATTTTAGAGAACCCTTGCTCCCTTCATGCTCATCCAAGCTAATGCATAAAAGAACTTTCCACTTATAGCTATTTTTAATCTATTTTATACAACATAAAAATTTGCATTGCTTGGATATTTCAAATCGGTGATTCATAGCTTATCATTTTTTATCTACCTAGGCTTGGAGAATTAGCGCCATAAATAACTGCAAAAATTATATGCCTCAAGAATTTTCTTACAAATTCTCTAATCAGGTATGTGAAAATTTCATTTTCCTCCAACAGCTGATGAAATAGTGCAATTTACAAAATATTGGTTTCTAATGTCAATTGAGATAACATTGCTAAGAATAGTATCTTATAGCCTTCTTCAAACTTGATTAATTCATTAATTTTGCTACCACTAAGGCCAACAGATTCTATTCAAGTGAAAACAAACTCATATTTCTTATAGTGGCTATAGATTTCTTCTACCATCTATTTGTTGAAAAATTTGGGTTAAAGTTGTCATTGATGTCAAAGGTGTTCACAAATGACAAAGGAATAACCAATGGATATGATGGCAGGAAATACTCAGTGAAAGACTAAAGTAGTGATGGCATGGCATGGCATAGTTGAGGATGTGGCATGACACATATGATGGCATGGAATATGATGGTGTCCTAATGATGATGAAATACTAAGGTGGTGATGGAAAAGTTTCTTATGATGTACAAAGGATAAGCAAAAGATACCATGGAAAATTTAAAGCAGAGTTAAAGAAGCATAAGTCAAAGTAAAGACAAAATGGCACGATGATGAGGTGGCATAGATGAAGGTAGTGATGACATGGCACGATCATGAGGTGGCATATTTATCTGCATGAGATCCGATGAATGAGGATCAGTTTTGTATAATCCACAAAGAATGATTATCTGCATTAGTTCTAGAATCGACGATTAGGGAGCGACATACACTAGATCTAATGGTGAAGATCAAGTTTACATAAGTTAGGTGGAAAAGCTAAAGTTCCGCAAAATATCAAGATGGACGGTCAAGGGTAGATCCACAAGGAAATCAACAGTCTTGGAAAATGCGGAAACAAAGTTGCAAAAGGAAATTATGGAAGTCCAAAATAGGAAAGTGTCATTTCACATCCCCCATACTACAATCCGCAATGCAAAAACAAAGTTGTGGAAGAAAATTGCAGAAGTCCAAAATAGGAAAGTGTGATTCTGCATCCCGCATCCTGCAATCTAGAGAGATCGTACGGCTGAAGTTAGTTCCGTTAAAATAGATCAACGCTGTGGAAGAAGAATTGCGTAAAGGATCTTGTGGAAAGAAGCTTGCAGAAAGGAAAAAACATAAAGTCAACATCTAGCATCCTGCATCCCGCAATCTGGAGATCGACAGTGAGGAAAATGCCCTATGAACATCAACAGTGGGGAATCATTGATGAGAAAATCTTGGTGCGTAAAGGCGATTTTGAGGTGGAAATCAATGGTTAGATCGACATTTCATATTGATTTAGAGATAGGATCAACGACTCTGATTGGATCAAGAAGTTGATCCTACGGAAAGAATTTTGGCAGTGCAGAAGCACCTGCAAAAGTTGGATAGAGGTGTGGAAATGGTTTCTAAGCTACGAAAATGATTTATGAGGTACAGGATCAATGGAAGAACGTGAGAGGACATTCTGAAAGGTGTGATCTTAATATTTGAAAGGGAGAAACAGTGAAAGGTATGTTTGTTCAGTTTGAAGAGACACAACTGTTGAAAGAACCTTAAATGGTGAGAAGTATTTAAGCAACGGCCTCAGTAAGAAGGAGAATGTCTCTGCAGTTCAAATCGCATGATCAGAATTAGAGACCAGGGGTGTGACAGAATTTAGTGGGAGAGAAATCATGACTAGAAACATATCAAGGGAGCAAGGCGGCACTAAGGAAGGAAATAGGCCTGCCAAGGGTTGTTTCCTCCTTTCAGTTGTAGTTGATAAACCAGGGGGCTGTAGCCTCCTTCCAATTGGCATTGGTAAATAGAGTGTTGTAGCAGCTTTCCAGTTGTAGCTGATAAACCAGGGGGTTGTAGCTTCCTTCCAATTGGCATTTGTAAATAGGGTGTTGTAGCATCCTTTCAGCCATAGCTGATAAACTAGGGGGGCATAGTCTCCTTCCAATTGGTATAGGTAAATAGGGTGTAATACCATCATTTTCTGTAGGAGCAAGAAAAACTATTTGTAAATAATAATTTTGCAGCAATAGGACATATTTTTTGTTTACCCCATTGGGATTCCACGTTAAAATTGTGTTCTGTGTATTCTTTTTTTATGTGTTTTTAAATATAGATTTAAAAAGTGGTTAAAATAGTAAAAAGATAACAATATTGATTCACCCCCCCACACCCGCCCACTCTCAGTATTGACCAATAAAGCAACAATTGGTATCAAAGCGAGTTCCTTCATCACAGTTTAACCACTGGAAGGTAGATCATTTATATAACCACCATGGATCAACAAGAAGGCTTGGCCACTAACAGACCTCCACTATTTACAGGAGAAACTATGCATATTGGATTGTAAGAATGAGGTGTCATATGATGTCCCTCGGATGGAAGGTTTGGGAAGCAACTGAAAAAGAACATAACATAGGAAACCTATACCCTACAGACACACTTGAACAAGATGAATATGAAGTAAATTCCAAAGCCCCAAATGCAATCTTGAGTGGATTAACTAACATTGTGTTTACAAAGGTTATGCAATGCATTTCTGCCAAACAAGCCTGGGATAAGTTGAAGATTATCTATGAAGGATAATCTAAGGTCAAAGAATCCCAACTGCAAACATCTAAAGGTCAATTTGAAAGCCTCAAAATGAGACAAGAAGAGAATATTGGGGAATACCTTCTTCGTGTAGATGAGGTGGTTAATGATGTTAGAGGTCTTGCAGAAAAATTGAAAGAAAAATAAGTGGTAAGCAAGACACTAAGAATCATTACCAATGAGATATGACTCAAAGGTTTCCACCTTAGAGGAAAGAGATGACCTTAAAACAGTGACAATAGATGAGCTCCATGGAATTCTCACTGAGTATGAGATGAGAACTGGACTAAATGAAACCTCAAAGAAAGAAGCAACGTTTAAAGTATTTTCCAAAAATCAATCAGAGAATCTAGATGATGAGGAAGCCCTCTTTGTAAGTAAACTTAAGAAAGGCACTAGGAAATACAAAGGTAAGCTACCTTTGAAATGCTTTAACTATGGAAGGATTGGACATTTTTCCCATAATTGTTCCTACCCAAAACAAGAGGAGAGTGACCATGAAGAATCATCTTGTCATAACGGTAGAAAGAAGTATAAAGAGAAAAATAAGAACTTCTATTCCAAATAAGAAAGTGAAGATGAGGAAATGAGTGAAGATAATGAAGTCCTGTTTTTAGGAACATCAAACTCAGATGAGGAATCAGAAGTGGACATAGAAGCTGAATACATGGTTGATTTATATGAAATTGAAAGATGTAGGAAAAGAAACAAATATTTGAAAGAGAAACTATCTAAATACCAAGAAGAGACAAATCAGATTATTACTGATTTGAGAAACCAACTTCAAAAGGCCAAGAAGAGTGAGGAAGATCTAGTAGTTCTTCTCAGGAAGAGAATTCGATATTCTGAAAAAATTGAGAAATAAATTGCTCGACTTAGAGAAGGGGTTGATGAAAAAATCATCAAATCTAAGTTTAAAAATAACTCAAAGATTCTGGATGACATTCTGAACATTCAAAGATAATCTAGTGACAAATTTGGTTTAGGGTTCATTAAATAAAAGAAGCTAGAGAGTTTCCCACCCACTAATCAGAGAGGAAGTACAAAGAGCTATGTTGAAGTAATGAAGAGTCATGTTAAAAAGAATATGTTTTATATTGTCATGACAAAGACAGAACTCGTGAGGAGCTTAAGAGACAAGTAATAAATAGAAATCAAAAAATATTTTTGGGTCATTGTTATTCCTGTAATAACTTTGGTCATAAATCCATGAAATTCAAGGCTTATGAAAATATTCATGAGTACAAGAATGATGCAATTAAAAATCCAAATGAATTGTCAATTGAAATGTGATGCTCCAATAGAAGTTCAGAGACAGTGGAAGAAAATGGAAGTTAGGAAACAGAGAGACCAAATACCTCACGTGGATAAAGAAAAATTTCATGGTTATTGTCATTACTATCATAAGTTTGGTCACACGGTGGCTGACTACAGAGTCATGGGAGAAAATCAAAGGATGAAAAGGGAACAGGAGACCAACGCAGAGCATGGTGAAGGACAAGTAAATAGTACACCTCCTGAAAAGGTGTGGATGAAAGAATTAGAAGTGTAAAAAGAAACAAAACTTTCAATCATAAATGAATTCTCAATAGTTGATGTTGAGAATAATGAGGTCATAGATAAAAAATACACTGATCATGAGGGAAATCTACTTAGTGATGTAGAAGAATACACTGATAAAGATGAAGGTGATGATTGTGGGATATTTTTTTTAAAAGGTCTCTCATGATTTAAATAAAACCATGAAAATGACATTAGAAGGGATCTTATACTCAAGGGGAGTTAAAGTCAGAAAATTCAAACTAGTATCTAAGAAAAATTCAATTGGTATCTAATGTTGAAGTATATTGAAATCTATATTCTTCAAAGATGATGGGTGATAAAGGTTGGTGTATGGATGACATAAGAGAAAGCATAAAGTAACGTGAGAACAAAAAAATGTGGGAGTCATGAATACCATGATATTTGCAATCAAATAGAAGATAAAGATGATTATGTTCACTTAGTATTTGAAGTCGTGACACATAAAAATTGTTGATAGTAGAGGAAAACTCAAGTCTAAAAGAAACAAAAAATCTAGTCTATTGATAAGGTAGCAGGCTAAGTTCAGCATTGAGAAAGGAAAAGGTTGAGGTTATGAGTATTTGTGTCTGAGATAGTGAGACCAGAGAAACTATGTAATAAACTGCAGTAATCTCTGTGTTGAGGATCTGAAGTTATGGGTCTCTAGACAATTGATAATATAGATCTAAAATAAAAAAGAATCCCGCAATATATGTTAGTCTTTTTTATGAAGATACAAATGCACAGGCTTAAGGAATTCTGGTAAAAGCGGAAGCCAATTAACTTACAAGAAGAATTGACCATTAGATATGGCAGCATGAACAATTTTTTTTTTTAAACATGTATCCTAGAACAGAAAATAGAGGAGTGTTGGAAAAAATGTTGAGTGTAAACTCTGTCACAAAAATGTTGGAAAAGGAGAAGAAGTACAGTGACAAGGGGAGTACATGGATCTACCAATTAAGCTATCATTCAAGAACATGAAATGTTAAGATAAATGATAATACATTGGTTAAATAACCAAGTTCATCTAAAGGGGAGATATGATGACAGGAGGAGTTGTCAAAAAGAAGAGAGACAGGAAATTTTATACCAAAATAGGTGTAGCATTGGCATAACAGGTTATCCTTTGTCATTGTTGTCAAAGGGGGGGAATGTTTAGAGGTTTTCATCAATTCCAAAGGGGGAGATTGTTGACAAATTTGGGTTATAGTTGTCATTCATGTCAAAGGTGTTCATGAATGACAAAGGAATAACCAGTGGATATGATGGTAGGACAAACTCAGTGAAAGACTAAAGTAGTGATGGAATGGCATGGCATGGTTGAGGATGTGGCATGACACATATGATGACATGGAATATGATGGTTTCCTAATGATGATGAAAGACTAAGGTAGTGATGGAAAAGTTGCTTATGAAGTACAAAGGATAAGCAAAAGATACCATGCCAAAGTTAACGCAGATTTAACGCAGCATAAGTCAAAGAAAAGACAAAATCGAACGATGATTAGGTGGCATAGGAGAAGGTAGTGGTGACATGGAATGATGATGAGGTGGCATATTTACCTACATGAGATCCAATGAATGAGGATCATTTTTTGTATAATCCACAAAGAATGCAGATCCGAATTAGTTCTAGAATGTACGGTGAAGTAATGACCCATACTAGATCTGACGGTGAAGATCAAGTTTACATAAGTTAGGCGGAAAAGAAAAAATTCCGCAAAAGATCAAGATGGACAGTCAGGGGTGAATCCGCAAGGAAATCAATGGTCCAGGAAAATGCAGAAACAAAGTTGCGGAAGGAAATTGCGGAAGTCCAATATAGGAAAGTGTGATTCCACATCCCGCATTGCACAATGCAGAAACAACATTGTGGAAGAAAATTGTGAAAGTACAAAATAGGAAAGAGTGATTCTGCATCCCACAATATGGAGAGATCGCACGGCTGAAGTTAGTTCCTCTAAAACATATCAATGGTGTGGAAGAAGAATTGCGGAAAGGATCTTGTAGAAAGGATATTGTGGAAAGAAGCTTGCGAAAAGAAGCTTACGGAAAGGATTTTGCGGAAAGGAAAAAGAGGACAATCAACATCTCACATCTTGCATCCCAAAATCTGTAGATCGACGATCAGGAAAATGCCCTACGAAGATCAATGGTGGGGAATCATTGATGAGGAAATATTGGTGCGTAAAGGCGATTTTGAGGCAGAAATCGATGGTTAGATCGATGGTCTAGATTGACTTAGAGATAGGATCAACGACTATGATTGGATCAGGAAGTTGATCCTACAAAAAGAATTTTAGCAGTGCAGAAGCACCTCCAAATGTTGGATAGAGGTGTGGAAATGGTTTTCAAGCTACGAAAATGATCTCTAAGGTGCAGGATCAATGGAAGAACGTGAAAGGACGTTCTGAAAGGGTGCAACAGTGAAAGGTATGTTTTTTCAATTTGAAGTGAAGCAGTTGTTGAAAGAAGCTTAACAATTTCCCGAGTTAAGCATCAGCCTAAGTAAGAAGGAAGATGTCTCTATAGTTCAAATTTCATGATCATAATCAAAGACCAATGGGTGTGATAGAATTCAGTGGGAGAGAAATCGTGTGAAACATATCAGGGTGGCAAGGTAATGCTAGGGAAGACAACAAGCATGCAGGGAGTTTTTCCTCCTTTCAATTGTAGTTGATAAACTAGGGGGTTGTATCCTACTTCCAATTGGCATTGGTAAATAGGGTGTTGTAGAATCCTTTCAATTGTAGCTAATAAACCAGGGGGTTGTAGCCTCCTTCCAATTGGCATTGGTAAAGAGGGAGTTGTAGCATCCTTCCATTCATAGCTGATAAACCAGGGGTTCATAGCCTCCTTCCAATTGGTATTGGTAAATAGGGTGTAATACCATCCTTTTCTGTAGGAGCAGGAAAAACTATTTGTAAATAACAATTTTGTAGTAATAGGACGTATTGGTGGTTTACCCTATTGGGCTTCCACGTTAAAATTGTGTTCTTTGTATTCTTGTTGTTATGTGTTTTTAAATGATAGATTTAAAAAGTGGTTAAAATAGTAAGAAGATAACAATATTGATTCACCCCCCCGCCTCTCAGTATTGAATAATAAATTAACACAATTGGCTACTTCCATTGCATCTGCAAATGGATAGAACTCTCTCAGTGTGGCACAAAATTTATTTTATCCCTAACTTAACTCGGATTATACTTTAATGTATATAAACTAAAGGCTTAACTGGTTCTGGGAAGTGTTCCTGGGTGAAAATTTTACAAGTTGTAAGCAATAAGAGATGGTTGCACTAAAATCATGTCATTCCATTTACAGTTTTGAGTGCCACACCGTCTCCCTATATGACTGAATTCCTAGAAGTTAGAATAACAAATGAAACTGCTACATAGCCTATGTGAATAGCTTACATTAGTGAAATTGGAAAGGTCAAAGAAGATTGTTTACACCTCCCCCACTTGAAAAGAAAGGATCAAATAATGTAACCCATGTGATTCCCTAGGCTATCCAACTAACATGAAAGAAGATGAAATTATAAAAAGTATAACTCAAGCTTACCAAAAGCATCAAGTGAAGCAAGAAGTACTTCTCTTGGCATAAGGCTGAAAAATTTCAAGGCTGGTTTCGAATTCTCTACTGACCCTGTTATAAACCTTGCTAGTTTGAAACTTTGACCACTCCAGACAAAATACCCATAGCTATTGTCTTCGACATCCTTGAAACTCTTTTTCCCCTACACCCAATAACCAGATGTGAGTTCAATTTACATGATCACAATAAAAAAGTTGGAGAAAACGTTAATCTAAAAGAAATTAACCTACAGAGGAAAAAAAATTACAAATATGTTTATAACTCTATCCACTATTTCCTAGGAAACATACCTAAAAAAAAATACCTTGCGGATTGAACCTAAAGTATAACCCAAAAATAAAATAAGCTAACATGGACTAAATGCAAGAAGAAAAATAGGGAATACCTTACGCATAGATCCTTATAACAAACCAATGAATCTAATATTACCGAAATGAGAATAATGAATGAAATATGATACCACAGTTCATAAGCCAAAATGCTAAAACAGATTTTAAAAATAAGAGCAGATGAAACACATGCATCACTCTTAGATTGACAACCCATTAATTGAAAAGGTTAAAGTGGCCTAGAAAAACACCCATAAGATATGCTTGATGTCAAAAATCCATAAGAGTAATCTTATGTGACATAGTGGCTTCCTTGGATGAGAAGGCTCAGTCATTAAGTGCATTGTCTCTCCTTAGTCCAATAGGCCAGTTATGGGTATTATCCAAGGCACTCTTTTGGGTTGTTAGAAGGTGACTAAAATAGATACATTCATAGAGAAGGTGAGTATCACCTAAATTCTATGTCAATCACCTATATCCATTTCATTTTGCATGTTCAAGAGTTATTTCATGATGACAATCTTGGTGTTGTTTGGCCAGGATGTATTTATGAATATTTTACTGTGATGGGAGGATTTTGATGGAAAAATACCTACTCCAATGATTTATAAGCCAAGACCAATTTGGATTCAAAATAAAGTATTCAACCCAATTATTCTGGAGCAGATTAATCTTATAATATATTCTCCATGGCATCAGAGTCTGAATCAAGATTTATTAAACCAGAAGATATTGTTGTATGTATTGAGAAAGGAGAAGTTATCTTAGGCACGCTCTGCAATAAAACCATTGGAACTTTTTCAAGAAGGATTATTCATGTGATTTGGTATATCTTCATGTTCAGTTTTGTTTTGGTTTTCCTTTTTGTGCAGTTTTTCATGTAGGATAGCATCTACGTTGTGAAGATATATGTTTAGTGTAAGGTGATAGAGACCTATGTAAGAAAAAAGAGGATTAAAAAAGAGGCAAAGTCAATATAAGTTGTGATCCCATGGAGAACCGACAAACCTAATGTTGCAATGCTACAGAAGGATCGCAAGGTGAGCGTTGTGGTAAAAAAGTTATCAAGTGGAAGACCCCAAAACAAATCTTGCACAAAACATGCCATCACACTATTGAAGAGGCAAGCATAAAAACAAGATAAGGTGATAGACCCCTATGTAAACAAAAATATGATAAAAAAAGAGGCAAAGTCAATATAAGTTGCGATCCCATGGAGAACCGAAAAAATTAATGTTGTAATGCTACAGAAGGATCGCAAGGTGAGCGTTGTGGTAAAATTTTTATCAAAGGGCAGTGGAAGTCGCCAAAGAAAATCTTGCACAAAGCATGCCAGCACACGATTGAAGAGATAAAAATTGTTCATGAATTATTCTATACCATTGAATCATTGGCATATCAAGAGTGATTTCAATATAAATATAACTTTCATTAATTTATAATATATATTACTTTATTTAAAGGTATTGTGTTGTATTAACCCTAACCGATGCCAAATATTCCACTATCTTGGCATCTTGCCCTCAATCAACCTCTAAATTTCCTGATCCAAAAATAACACACAAGACATCTCTAGTCAAGGGTTCACAAATCACACAAGATCATGATTGAGATTGCAAAAGTTATTCCAAACCGCCATCAATGTTATGTGTATGTTTGAAAATCATAATATACGTGTGCCAAACACCATTACAACAACTAGCATGTTAGTTTTGATGGTTTCTAAGATTCCAATCTACAAATAGCATACTTGTAATATTAGGTATAACATCATAATGGGAAAGCAGGAATCTAAGGGAAAGTCAAGAGTGAACTGAGTTTTTAATCCACTGGGTAAATGTAAAAATTAAGTGTAATTATTTAACAAACAGTTAATAAAAGTAAGTTCTATTAGTCCTTCTGTAACATTCTTAGCACATGCACTATATTCTAGTTATTTCTTTGTATTCAGTTTCACATTTGATATTAGTTCTGTATTACTTTGCGTAAACACCTTAAAGAAACCAATGGTCAAAAACATTGGGATTCATAAAAGTTACAAGTCTAAAGACCACAAAGATATTAACGCCTAAATCTTTTGTATCAGAACTATATAGGAAATGCTATGGTATCAACGGTAATCTAGTGCCAGTTAATCCCAAAGCATTTTGATATCATGGTTGTAATTTAAATCCTATAGGACACCTGAAAACATGTATGATAAGAATTCAAATTCAAGTTGTAATGAAAACACATTAGATTGAAAATTTTAAGTCAATTGTTTCAAAGCGATTCAAATTCCTTGGAAAATTTCCACAAAAAATGCTACCAAATCAAATGATGGTCTGTACAAAAATCCAGTATAATGTCGAGGAGGAATGAATCCAATCAACTAATCACAAGAACATTTTGGGTATCAAAGATATAGATGAAAGACAATAGAAACATATATATGCATATAAACTTCCAATGAATTTGGCATTCTAGCTACAATATTGAATAATTTAGTATGTTACCTGGGGTTAGAAAAAAATTTATTAATTTGAATCAATTTCCATATGCATAAGAAATATAAATTCAAATTCAAAAAAATAAAAGACCTGTTGATTTTGAATGACAAAATCTTCCTCTAGTGAAGGTCCGAGTAACTCCGTCATTGAAGCATCACTAAAGTCATAGCATATATGTTCTAAAATGTCTTTGTCAGCAACAAACCCCAATGCTTGAAATACCGTATAATGCCCAATAGAGTAGCAACAATTGCAATTAAAAATAATGTTCTATCCCAATGAAGTCACGTGACGCTTCTACCCACCCTCACACCCAAAATATTCATCCCCAAATCCCTCATCCACCAATCTTCATTCCCAAAACCTTCATTATCCAAACCCTCGTGCTTCAATTCCACATTTTACTCAACTTCCAAACCACGGTTTCCTTCTTCGCCAATTCCTAAATCCATCCATTCATCAAATTCCATGAATTATCCTCCTTTTCTCTCAGTGATTCAAAATCTAAACCCAATAAACTATCTTCAATGTAATAATGGTTTTGAGATTCAATTGTCATGCCCTAGTTGTGGATCAACGAGAAAATGAAGGTATCAGACTCCAAACAATGTAAAACCTATACGCAAACCCCATTCAGACCATTTTCAACATATGCTGATGAATTCAAGGATACATTAACCTTCTCTACATACCCGATAGCACCAACAAATCCTCTCATGTTGCAGCTGTGTGCAATATGGAAAGCCTGGGCATGTGTTCACCGTCAAGTAAGCCTCAAACAATGGTGAAAAGGCTTGTTCATGTACCTTTGAACAATAAGAAACATTTATCCTCAATGTTGCCCTTCTTGATGGCCGCAAATGACCTTAAACAGTTGTGGAAGGCCTTGTTCATGTACCTTTGAACAACAAGCAACATTTGTCCTCAATTCTGACCTTGATAAGGTATCCTAGGTGAAAATTTATCCAACAATTGGTAGTCTTGTGCACAAGAAATGGCAGCAAGGAAGTTTTATGGGACGCTGATTGTATGTTCTCATCGCTTGGCCAGCACTCAACCCAAAATTCATAATACTCTGTATGTTTTTAATATGGTATTATGTAAAATTACAATACATTTTTTGTAATGATATACAAAATTGTATGTTTTTATTACTGTATTATGTAATATTATATGTTTAATGTGTTTTTAATATGATACTATGTAATATTATAATATATTTTTTGTAATAATATTAAAATTTGTAGGCTTTTAATATTGTATTATATAATAGTATAATATATTTTTTGTAATAATATAAAAATCATATATTATAAACTTTTAATTTCTCGACAATTTGTACTCAGGTATCATTGGGTGTCGTCAAGAGACCTCGTGACATCGTTTGCTCCCTTCTCTAGATGAAGAGCTTAATTTGGCATACTCCCTCTGTCCACCAGTCCACTTGTGGGTCCACTCCGCCGCCTATGCCTTGACACAAGATCCCTGAATCTGCTTTTGTTAGCATGCAGTTAATGCATTGATTTTGAATGTCCTGAATATCCCTACCCCTCGCACCCAGAATAGAAAACTCCATCCTTCTTTGGAACTGCACTAGCATGGAGAACTTTGAGCCATCCTCAATTCCTCACCCTGCATCCCTCTCCTATGAACTCTTGGCTTCTCTCGGCCCCTAAGAACTCCCAGTGTCTCTCACCCCCTGAAAACTCAAACATCCTCAACTGCGGTGATCGACCCATCATACGAAGATTCACGCCTTCGTTGCCTCCCCTTCTCTTACTTCCTCAAACCATATTCCTTTCATATGTAGTGAATCAAGGGACCCCAACTCAACAAGTTCTAAACTTTTGTCAGCTATATACTATTATAATATGGGTAAATGACCTAAACTTTAATAGTTAATAGTATTATGTATATTTGGCAAGAGAGTGTGTGCTTTAGGTTCAATTGATGCATTTAACTTTGTTGAATTCATGGGAATATTTACCACAATAAACTTCAGTATCTTAGCGAAGTTGATCCTTTAGTATGTGTAGCTAGGAATTTTGCACCTCCTGTGGACAAGAGTTGTTCCTCTAGTCTGAATGGTTCAGAACTAGAACAAATGGTACACGACAAGATTTGAAGACATTCCCTAGAATGGGTGGAGATATGGAATCATGTCTCTTTGATGTACTAGTATATTTGTTTCCTGGAAATATGATCTTTCATGGATGTACCTGCATAGTCACAAGAAAACAACAAACAAGATCAAACAAAAACAGAATATAATCAACTATTCTATATTCATGACTAAAGAATTCAATAATAAAACATACGATAATGACACAATATATTTTATGAGAAGGGAAGCAATTTTACATTAGATAATAGAGAAGAATTTTACAACCTATGCCTTAGTGTCGATGTACTCCTTCAAAAATCCAACATCTCGTCCCCAATAGCTCCAACTTTCTCCCTCAAGCTCTCTCAACTGATATAGGCCAAAATCTCAAAGCAACAGCATGACTTTACTCTCTCCTCGACCATGGAGATTGAGCCTAATTTTATAAGCTTGGAATGGATAGAGATGGTTGAGATATTGGTGGGTGAGGTGGATAGGAGATTCTAAAAGGATGGATATCGAGCCCAACTAGACCTAATGATCAGGGATAAGGGTGCCACAAAGCCTTCTTTCGAGAAGCTGCATGAAAACCTATATTTTTCACTTTTTACCAAGGGCACTACTTCTTGCTCACCATGATAGATTGATGTTAGGAACAAAGGATATGCCACCGCTTAATTTTAATCCATTACAGGCAATGCTGAAGAAGGTACCTCTTTTTGACTAAAGGGTAGAGGCGGTGCTATATTTTTATATGTGGATTTGATGTCTGAACCAATATTCTTGTTTCACAATTTGGGATTAAGGGAAAGTACTAAAGTTGGGGATCACATCACATGTTGATGATGAGATTTAGGTATAACATAATGCCCCCCAAAGCATGAGGATAGAGGGATATGATAGGAGAGAGCTTTGAAAGAGAAAGTTATCACTTTGAGGCAAGAATCAGCTTGATCAGAGATCATCAACTAAGCATCTAGAATACATCAATACTTTTGACTCATGAGCAAATGTGTCTTCATCATGGTTGCAGACCAATACAAGGCAGATCCATTAGATAGATAAACAAACATGGCTACTAGAATACAGCGTATATCCATGTGATAGAGGACTCAAACTTGAACATAGCTATAGACATACAAGGTAGATCTATGTCATACAAATGCAAATTTGAGCATAGCCACAACCATACAAATGTGGATCCATGTTGGTACTTCATACAATATAGTCCATCGCAACTTGGGGAGAAAGCTATGAGTGCTTTTCAACATTTCAACACTCACCCAGGGTCTTCGTCTCATCTTCCACATAAGTACGATTCTATCCATGTGATTAGAATGATCTAAAGTCGAACATGGTAGAAACCACTTGATTACCGAAGTCGAACATGTGAACCGTTAACAAGTGCGAGGGAGATCACCATTGATGTCAATGATTCCCAAGGTACCCTAGTACAATCTACAAAGTGTGAATAAATGATTTGATGTCAAACACTCAGTCAAATCTCTTGATCAAAGGTCAATGATGTGAACCTATGTCGAGAGAGAGATAATCTGTCATTAAGGCATACAGATCTCAAGGTACTAAACTTGTTTCTAAGACTAATTCCTGGATAATGAGCTAATGTCGACAGAATAGTCTCACCGAATGAGGGCCATGATGAATCCCACATCGATGACATGAAACTCAGAACAAAGTTTTGGAATGTTGTAGATCATGTAACCATTGGACTGATTCAAAAGTACTAACACAAAGGTTGTTTTAACTGCATAGGTAAACTCCTAACTTCCTTTTGAACATCGGGCAGCATGACAAAAGACTTGGCAGCATTGAATCGATGAGGCGAAACATGATACAACAATGGACAATGCATTCTTTTAAAGACTCAAAAAGGTGATATGACTTGTGAAAGTGGCTCAACTCAGAGATAACCTAATTTACCTAATTTACTGAATGAAATGCAGACAAGTGCCATGTTCAAAGGTGACAACAAAGTTCCATATTATTTGCAAAAATGAATTGATTCCCTTCCCTTAATTTCCCCATCATGATTGATGAGTGCCTATTTTTTCGTTTTTACAAGTTCAAAGAGGGTAACAAACACTCGTTATAGCTCATCCGAAGACAAGTCCATTCTCATATTTTTTATGAACCTGAGAAAGGAGGGGTTCATTCCCAAAAAAGGGTCTCTCAGTGTTTAGTTTAACGAGTCCAATGAAAGTTAACTCGGTATCGTTCACGTTTAGAGAGTCTAAATGAAGGTGGAAGAAGACTCCAAAGGGTCCTTTTTCGTATGATTTAGTCTCTAGGGCCCGAAAAAGTATAAAATAATACCCAAGAGAAATTTTCCAGTCACAATTGGCTGGAGCATTCTTTTTTCGTAAATAGTCGATCTGAACCGAAAAAGAGATAACCTATCATCGGAGAGACGAATATTCAAATAATTTTATGAGTATGAATAAGACAGGTAATCAACAATATTTTCATACTTAGGGAGTCCGAAAAGATTTTAAAAGGAGACTCCATTAGGTCTCTTTTCACGATGAAGGGTTTTACTAGTCTAAAAAGATTCAAAAAAAAGACTCGAAACTTTGATACTGAATTTTGAGAGCGCGATCAAAGTATCGAAACGAACTCTCAGATACTTTTTCTGTTTTTGAAAAGCATGAAGAAAGTAAAAAATGAACTTCCCCATAGACTTCACTCCTTATTATTTCCCCTGCAAGACTTAAAATTGACCATTAGTTTCACAAAATATTCAAAAAATGATTTTTATAAACTATATAAAAGGGTATTTTTATAAAAAATGATTTTAAAACATTAAAAACCTTAAAATAGGCTATAAAATCCAAGTAAAATAGTAAAAAAAATATTTTATTACTATTTACCATACCTTGAGAGCATTTTGGGAGATTTCGCACCAAAACTTCAGTTGGAGATTACGAGAGAATCCACTGTTTGTTTTTCGCACCGTTAGGTTTAGGTAAAAGCTAAAACTCTTCTCTTTCTTTTCATGGTTTCCAATTTTTAATTTTCATGGTTTTTTGAGATCATAGGCCAAACCTAAATTAGGAAATGCGGGCACCTCTCCTAGCCCTTACAGGAAAGGTGGTGCTCAACAGAAACCGTGTTTTTTCAGTTTGAGACAGGCGATGGCACTGCTCTATCTTAACTGGATAGAGGCAGTGCCGGACGTGGGATTCAAAAACATTTGACCTGGCCAAAATAAAATTTTATAAACAATTTTGATGATTGGAAATGCTTCTAAATGGATTTTAAATTTTTTTTGGCGGGTTTATTGGATCAATAAATGGTTACCTGGAAAGAAAGAAAAACTGATGAATACCATGCCACTGCCGCAAGAGAAGTGGGTTGTTTGGGTTCCCTATAGGGTTGTGGCCTTCTGAATTTCTTTCGGACCCCCAACATGGTTTCATATCCCCTCTTGCTGGAATATATCCTACAAATGTCGAACCCAGAGCAACAATACTTTGAGGTAGGACCTCATGTTTTGACCATAGAGGTGGAAGACATCTACTTCTTGACAGGGCTATCCAAACAAGGGGCCCCTATCTCTCTTACTAGTTCCTGAGGAGGGGATGTGACTACTCAGGAGTTGATCAATCATCATTGTCAGCCTGGCACAAGAATTTCAGGTAAGAAGATTCCCATTAGGGTTGTGGTGGATATGCCACTTCACATTATCCTATTCATTATGCATAGGCTGGATGGAATCCAAGGGCCTCATCAAGCATCCCAGACACATATGTTGTATGCTTTGGAAGCTATGGCACCTACTATTTTCAACTAGGTAGAGCCACTTCTTCCTATTTTCAAGGACCAAATGACAAAATGTCAGCAAGGAGAACTAAAACAGTTTGGTTATGGGTCAATTTTAGCCTACTTCTTCTTCGAGAGGGTGCCTCTCATGAGACCCCAGGTGATCTTCACTGAGCTTAGGTTTAGATACCCACGCATGCTGAGGTGGGTTGAGATTATGGCCCACACATGAGGTGGTAGGGCTAAGCTGAAATTCGAGGCCGCTTTCTTCTATTGGTTGCATGACCAGATCCTCATGGTATAGGATTATTCCTACACAGGCAGTGATTTCAGAGGTGACTAATCTACCATTACCACTTGGTGCTCAGTGGGGAGATCTTGGTAAGAAGAAAAAATCCTAAAATGTAGATCATGTTTTTATGTTTTCATATTTTATATTTTTTATGGGTAGTAAAAAGACCTAAAATTTACATGCAAATGTTGGTGGTGCATGGACTGGATGATCCTCTCTTATGGATAAACGAGATGGGGATCAATTTGTTCACAGAGGTTATTACCACCTTACTGAGCTGGAGGAGAACTTATAGCGGTTGACTCTTAACATTCCTGACACAGCGATAGATGACCTCTCCATGAGGTATCAGAGACACACTGCAAGAGTGTCGGGTTACTTCAGTCGACTGCTTCACATGGTAGCATGGGCCATCATGTGCTATCATCAACATCATTAGATGGTGTACTGCATGATGTACTACTAAATGCTAACTAGCTTCATGGTTTTGTATGATTTTGTATTTCCTGAAAGCCACATTTCTTCAGATGAGGTCTTGTTACCACATTTTTGTAAAAACACTTTATATATATATATATATATATATATATANCCATTTACAGTTTATTTTACAATGAACCATGTTTATTTTACAAGTTATGAATGGGAAATATACCAATCTATGATCTATTTTTCTAACGAATCAGCAACTATATTATCTGACCTAGGGGTATGCCTGTAAGTGATACACTCAAATGACCTCTCTAATAAACGCACTCTCCAAAATAAACGGAGGAGTATTGGGTTTGTAATGGTATAGACATGGTTTAGATGACAAAACACTAATTGTGAATCTATAAACACTACCAAGTTATGAATGTCTTGAGATGCAGCCTCAGTCAGTAGACCTATTACTCCCTGATACTCGGCTATGTTGTTGGTAGTAGGACCGATACGAACCGCTCTTGAACTAATCAAGTACTGATTCGGGGAATAGAGAACCCAAGCAGCTGAAGCAAGGTTCAGGGTGTGATGGCAAGCACCATCAGCGAAGCCATAAAAATCCATCTAATTTGCATAACCAAAACATGGTATAAACAGTTTGGACATTAAACTCAACACCATACTGAATCAAAACACAACACACTAAAAGCCAAAAATATACATATATACAAGGTACCATACAAAAATGATTTAAGCATAGTACCTCTTCAGGTACAACCCATTGTGAGGCTGCCCGAAGGGTATCCCATCATAATCCATGAGCTCCTAAGCTCCTTTCTCTAAAAATTTGCTGACGACAAAGGGACCATACCACATTGACTCGAACTTCCCTTTACCTAGTTTATCATGTCTCTGATCGTAGGTAAGAACTAGGTCAGCTTCATTGAAAACTCGAGGTTGAACAGATTTATCATACTATGCCTTAACACGTTTCTTATGTGCCTCATTATCTAAGGAAGCATGGCATCTCTTCTAGTTTCGTCAAGATTAGTTGGGTATAGAAATATGTCTTCCTTGGTGGAAGTATTTGGTAGAAGTTCTACAGCAAGTTTTAGTGACGAAATCTAGAATTGGATAGGAAGGACAGCTTCTAGTCCATAAACTAACTGGAACGGTGTCAAACCAGTCATTGGTTTTACCGAAGTCCTGTAAGCCCAAAGAGCAGAAAAGAGAGTCAGGTTACAGCTGGATTTATGATCTCCAACCATCCTCTGCAGCATAGTTTTTAAAACTTTGTTAATGGCCTCAACCTGACCATTATCCTGTGATAATAAGGAGTTGAGTTTTCATGGCGAAAACCCAGCTTGGTACTTAACTGGATCATCATCTGATTCCAGAAATGTGATCTATGGTCAGTGACTATAGACTATGGGACTCCAAACCTAGCTATCACATGATTAAATAAGAAGAGGGCAGCATTCTTACCATCCTCTGCATATGTAGGCATAGCCTCAGCCCATTTTATGAAATAATCAACGACTATGATAATATAACCATGCTCCCTAGCTGAGGCAGGCTTACAATGCATAAAGCCAATTCCCCATTTAGAGAAAGGGCCAACTTCAATGGTGGGGTGTAAAGGAGATGGGTGGGTGCGCTTTTTTGGATAGAAATGTTAACAAGGTGGGAATTTCTTAACAGCCTCATGACATTCTTTGAAGATTGAAGGCCATAAATAGCCAGCACAAAGGGTTTTCTGGGTTGTAGCCATAACAGAAAGATGACTGCCACATGCTCCAAAGTGGGAATCATTAAGGACTTGTTCAACCTCTTCATGTGTAATGCATCATCGGGGAATGGAATCGATACCACATCTATACAATGTATCATTTAAGATAAGGTAGTACTTTGCGTGGTGACGGATATGGCAACGATTGTCACAGGATATATTGGGTTGAAATATTTGAGTTTGGAGATAAATGATTAAATCTCCATACCATGGGTCGGTTGTGTTTATCAGGAACAGGAACTCATCTGGAAATGAATCGCTAGGTTCATTATCCATCAAAGCATAGGGAAGGTCACACATCAACTCTGCAAAGACCAATGATTTATTTGAAGTGGCCTTGGAAAACTCGAGTTTGAATTCCTATAGGATGACAATCCAATGGGAATATTTCCCCCCTAGCGCCAGACGAGTCAGGATGTAGTACATTGGGTTCTAATCTGCAAGTATCGTGGTAGTGTGAAGCAGGATGTAATGATGAAATTTACAAATAGCAATGATAGTAGCCAATGCTAACTTCTCCACACATGAGTATCAGGTTTCAGAATCAATAAGATTCTTACTGGCATAATATATCACGTGCTCCCAACTTTTGGGATCTTCCTACACTAAAAACATTCCAATGGTATTAGTGGAGGCAGCAACATACAAGAGAAATTCCTTTGAATAATCTGGGGGGTGTATCATCGATGAATCAGTCAGAATGTGCTTGATATTATCAAAGGCTTGCTGGGCCTAGTCATCCCAAAAGAATGGAGTCTTCTTCTTTAGGAGACGCATATAACCGTGCGTTTTAGCAGCGAAATTGCAAACAAAACGGTGGAGAAATTTTTCCTTCCCTTTGCAAACTTTGGAGTTCAACAATATTTGTTGGGGCAAGTAGGGCCAATATAGTAGCAATCTTCAGTGGATCAATCTGGATGCCATCCTTAGAAACAACAAATCCAAGGAGACGTTTCAGATCGACGCAAAAAACACATTTGTGTGGATTGAGCCGTATCTTATAATGATGACATCTCAGAAAAATGTTTGTAAGATTCCCAGGGTGATCTTCCCGTTGCTATGAATGCATTGGTAGATCGTCAAGGTATAGCTCCACAATGTTCTTAATATCATGAAACGTGTAGGACATGGCACGTTGGAATGTAGCTCCAATGTTCTTGAGGCCAAAAGGTAGCTTCCTATAGGAAAAAGTTCCCCACAGACATATAAATGCCATTTTGTGCTGATCGATGGGAAATATCTCAATATGATTATACCTAGAAAATCCATCCATGAATGAGAAGATGAAACTTCCATCATAGTTGTCGATAATTTGATCGATATGCGGAGTTGAAAAATTGTCTTTGGGACAAGCTTTGTATAGGTCTTGAAAATCGATGCAAACTCTAATGGTGCCCTGCTTTTTGTTCACAAGGACAATGTTAGATACCCATTCTGTCAGGGGTAGAGGATAAATAAATTATGTCTTCATAAGTTTTTCTACTTTGGCTTTAATAGCTACAGCCTTCTGGGGATGGACTTGACGCAATTTCTTCCTGATAGGTTTTGTTGTGCGATAGGTTTTTATTTCATGAACCACAATAGATGGGGCTATCCCAGAAATTTATTCATAAGTCCAGGAAGAAATATCTTGGAATTCTTTGAATAATGCTCTATATGCTTCAGTTTCTTCTGTTGAGTAGTTCTGCCCTACATGAACATGCTCAATTGTTCCAGGTTTGACTGATATGTCAATTGGGGTTAATTTAGCAATGTTAAATAGATTTCCTTCAAATTCCATATTTTGCAATAATACAGGTTTTTGCAGATGGGTGACAATATTAGTACTAATAAGTGATTCCAGGTCAAAACCCACCGAAGTGGCATTGGCCCAGAAAAGAAAATCGATTATGATAATCTTCCCATATGGGTTCACTCTCACTCATGATTTCCATGATGGACTCATATGAAGGAAAAGTCTGCATGAGATAATCTAGAGTTGGAAGAGAGGGTTCTAACCAGTAAGGTAGGTGGTAAGGATTTGAAGCCACGAGATGAAGGTCATCAACATGGTCACCGAAAACGCATTGGATAGCATCATACATTCCTTCATACGGGCCAAGGGAGAATGATTCAACAATTTCTTTACCCTTGGTACTATAGCCAATTGTGGAAATCATATTTACTGTTGCCACTTTTGTACTAGGAAGGGCTGACAGAAACACACCCATAAGGGTGGAGACTTTCAGGATACCTACCCCAATCGACTGATAGGGAGGAGCGGAGTGACCTAGCATAGGGATTTTATTCATCGTAGGGTTCATAACATCCGACGTACAATAGACAAGTTGATCAACAGTCACAATATTCCCCAAATGTAGAAATTGGAGCGTTCTAAATACTATCGAAGTGACACTAGTCATAGCATAAAACCAATTCCTCTCCAATAGAATATTGTAATCTAACAAGGAATCAACAAATTCCACATGAATGGAAACCTTTTTTCCTCAAATCTCGACAAAAAGTGTTGGCAATATACCATGGGGCTAGAAACCTTGTCCATCAAAACATTTTAAAGTAGTAGGTGATGTCATAACCTCGGGAGAACCAATGGCTCTCCAACAGGATATAGACAAGACCGAGGTCGAAGCTCCCTCATCCAGGACGGTCCGATGGACCTTTCTCCCAACTACTCTAGAGGCAATATGAAAGGTGATTTGGTGAGGTAATATGGATTTATAGTTATCTACATTGAAATGAATCAAGTTGGTATTATCTGGGTCTAGTGCCCCCAAAGCTGTTAGTAGGTTTTAACATTGCGTTCGACAACTCTAGAGTACCTTAAGGGTGGAAATTGTGCAAGGTGCCTGAGCTAGATCTTCTACAACATTATAGAATTGTGTCGCATAAGAATTCAGATTGAAAACCGACTTCCAGAGGGTAGCCTTAAGTGGTCGTAAAATTGAATCAAGATTAGGTTTTTCGATCATGAGAGGGCCATTAGAAGAAGATGGGGGAGAACTAGTAGAAGGGACTTTCTCGGAAGAATTATTTTTGTCCTTCTTCTCTACTATCTTGTAATATGATTGACTACAAGTACTCAAACTGATGGTCTCGAAAGACATCATTCTAATTTCTTTTGTGGAATTGGGGGTCCCCTAATTAGACATGTGGTATATCAGTTGTTGTTGAGAGAGAAAAGGAGTAGTAAGAACTACTAGTGTGGGGTTACTCTTCAAAAACTTGCTAATCTCATCATGAAAAGGACATTCTTTTGTGAAGTGATTTCCTCCACACAATAAGAATGGATATTTTTCTTTCCTCTTCCCTTTATCATTCTCATTGGTAGTTGGTTTAGGATTCTCCAGTTGGTTTCCAGGTTTCTCTTTTTTACCTTTTCCCTTTTTCTTATTGTCAAGGGTTTGTGTACTTTGAATAGTATTTACATCGATGAAAATCGTAGGAGTCAAAGGAGCCATGGTAGAAGAATTTGGTTGCTTAGTAGCTTTTGCCGTTGACGAGGGCTAAATTGAACCAACCACCCCATCAACAGGAGTTTCTACTGGTGGCTCAGAGGGATCTGTGTTGGGGCGAGGATCTTATGGAATTAATTCATATAGCGTTTCAGATTGGGAATAGACCAAATCCATATATTGAGTGTGACTAATAGCCTTCTATTTAGTAATAGCACCTCCCATAGCCAACAATGACTTAGTGAGCCAATCAGCTAGTAGTTGGTCTAGGATGGGAGCTTTATAGGTCTTCTCCGCCTTCTCCACTCATGGATATGGTCCAATATGTGCATGGAGGTATTCTGATGAATTGAAGTTAAAATATCCATACCCATTTCATAATGGGTAGCTGAAATTGCGTAAGAAAAACAATTTCTAGAGAGCTAAAATACACAAACGAATGTTGTGGAAGTTCAATGTACAACTTCGTAGCTGTGGCGGTCAATGTGCACTGGAAGAGCCTTAAACAAATGGAATCATCCATCAATGAGTTCAGGGAACACCATAGATGGAATATCATAACATGCTTCTTGGGATCATCTCCCTGCTTTCCATCAAACTTGGGAATTTCTGATGGTAATTTTACCAGAATAGCATGCCATGAAGGGTTGTGTCGAATGGGATCGTTTATCAACTTGGAAAGATCAAGTAAGTCCAAAGTTTTCAAGAAAGGTGTTACAGAGATTTTCACCCCACTAGGTGAATCACACATTGTATGGCCTTTCCCTGTCCCGCTGCAGACTCTTTAGACCCAATGGACCACATTTTATACTTTGATGTATCATTGATCATCCCCAAAACTATATAAACTATGATATACGCAGCCTTTTCCCCGATAACCGCGTACATACACGGGTTTTACCTGTATAGTCGCGTACATCGGGATGTGTGCATAATCCAAAACTGTTGGACCGTTCCTTGTCTTGAATCCGACTCATTCGACTCCTGGCCTTCCATATACCTTGAGATCGCTCGGATTTGACCCTTCATTGTCCCTTGTGAAGCTATATAAGGAACCCCTTGGTACATTAAAGAGGGGGGGAGATAAGAGAACTTTGAGAGTAACAAAACTATAGTCCATTGTTGCCAAGATTTATGCTCGAGTCTGCATCCCTTTGTCCCTTGGAGCATTGTTGTGTTCTTCCCAAGCTTGCCTTTCACTAGTAAGCTTGCTATCGAAGTGATGGAGGATTGAGGTGGTGGAAGCCCAAGTGGGGGATTCAGTTTCTCCGATTCGCAGACGTGCCGTCAGAGGTTGTCACTTGTAATCTCTGATTCTTATTAATAGAAATATCTTTTCCTGTCCAGTAATGTGTATTTGAATGAATATTGTTTCCATTGGAATATGTCAAATGCTTATACATTATTGATTATATATGCTAGAATAGATCTAACACCATGAAATATAGTATGCTTGTATTGTTTACTTGTTGTTGAGGACGTGCTATAACAATTCAAGCTGAAGATTGGAAATCTCAATGGGGATCTACTACAACCGTTCGGAATAAGGTACGAGGTTCGATCCTTTAGTGTTAGATTGTTTATTTCTAATGCATATTGGGAAAGATTGATTTCTGGAGTCTAGCTGTCTGTTGTGGTACCCCAAGCCATAGGAATTTCTCTCCGTAACAAAAGGTAATTGTCAATTAGGTTCCACATATTGGTAATATTGATAAGGCATATATGTACCAGTAGGACCATAAGTTGACTGATATATGGGTTGTTGATTTGGTTGATTAGATGATGAACCTTCTGAAGATCTGCCTGAAGGAGGTGGCCCCCCAAGAGGTGGCCCCCAAGGAGGCGGGCCTCCAAGATGTTGTCCATTAGGCATTGTTCCACTAGGTTTTGGTCCTACATGTGGTGGACCTCCAGGTGGTGGACCCCTAAAAGGTGGTCCCCAGGGTGGTGATCCTCCAGAAGGTGGGCCTCCAGGTGGTGGTCCTTTGTAAGGTGGACCTCCAAAAGGTGGGACTCCTCTTGATGGACCTCCAAAGGGTGGACCACCATAAGGAATCCTTCCAACACCTCCAACATTAAGAATAGGAATTCCACCCATTTTCGGCATGTAGGACCAATTAGGTTTCCCCCAAGGTGTAAACATGTTTCCCGGGTAAGGGATTCCAAAATACATAGTTCCTGTAGATTTAGGTTGATAATTAGTGTTTACTACAGGTAATTCATGTGTTGTGTAACCATAACCCCAAGAAGGTTGGTTAACTACAGGTTGTACCCCTAATATTTGGCATGAACTTGATGGAGGATTTACCACATTGGTGTAGGTAGGAGGAACATACACTGTAGATTGCCCTGCAGTAGAGGTCTGCCTAGTACTAGTAGCAACTCCACTAACTGATAATGAAGGTCATGCCAGGGGTTTCCCATCATGTTAGAAGGTGCAGACACCACTTGAGATGAGGATTTCCCCCCAGCTATAGAGGGTGTGGGAGGACTAGCGACAGACCTAGAATTTAAAACGTTAGGGTTGTAGGTTTGACCCGAATTACAAGGAGACAAACCACGAGGTGTAGCATAATCAGAAAGAGGACTATATCCATCAGGCCATGGGTCTCTCAAACAGGGTAAAAGAGCCAACATAGGTTCTTTATGAGGTATAGGGGTATCCAAAACCCTATCCATCCTCTCTTGAAAATTACGAGCACGACTAAGTGACTCTTGAATTCTCCTATATGACTCCTCATTTAGAGGAGGGGTTTCAAAAGAGGGTCTAATAACCCCAAATTCAGAAATGGCATGACCCATAGAGGTTCTCCAAAAAGGACCATCAGGTCCATACTTAGATGCACCAACATAATCTACTCAACCTTCCATTAGTGAATGAAAGCAAGGTTCAGCCACATGAGACTGTTGGACCAAGGGAGAAAAGTAAGAAGCAAATTGATCTCCACTTTCTACAACTTGATTTTCCCCCATGCGGGAGCCAATTTCATATCCTTGGTATGTGGCCTCCATTGGTCCTTCCCCTCTTGCAGGAGGAAATTCCATTGGTAAGCCTTGGTTCCTTCTGGATCGTCTCAACTGAAACTCAGCTAGATTGGAAAAGTCACTAAAACCTAACCTAGGGTTTCAAAACTAAGAAAAAACACACAAAGTCTTCTCCTACACAAGCTACAGGCCACAAGCAAACTTAAGTGATAGGATGAGCTCAAAATAGTCGGTCTCTCCAAGGATGATTTTAAGGAACCATACTTATTTAAAAGCGTATAAATGTTGGCGAATATTGCCAATTCTTAAAACACCAACTACAAAATGATTGGTGATAATTTTCAAAAAGTATTTTATTTTCCAAGGATTTTATATCATTTAAATAATAATTTGGCAATTTTTAGGGTGAAAAATTTTTACCCCATCAAAATTGGGCGAAACAGGGCTTCAAAAAATGCAAAATGGCAAATCTTTTTTGGGAGAAAAACATGGAAAAATAGCCCATTAGGCTAAAATTCACCCCTAAAATTATCCTTTGGTCTCTCACTAGGATTGTCAAGAAGGTGCAACTTGCAATATACTCAAGGTATGTGCGTAGTAGTCTCCTCGAGTGTTGTTCTCGGCGTATTTCTCCAAACAATATGGCCAAAGGGTTTTTCTCGGTTGGACAAGGAATCCTAGTTGGGTCTCCCAATATACACAAGGTACGTGGGAGCTCAAATCGGTAGAAGTGTTTTCTAATGCACAATCGTCCACAAGGGGCCTTCCAATATAAAATCGAGTACATAAAGTACCTTTCTATATACCTCAAGGGCACATGAAAGGTTGTTTGATAGACCGAAGGTACCTGGAAGAACCATGCAAGTCTCGGGTTGCAGTGCACGCAAATAACGACAGCTCCTAGGTTTTACGACGCCCGAACACATCATTAACCTATCACTCAAATTTCTATAGAATCGTAGACCTATAACTACCTTTAATTTTAACTTGAGTGGTTAGTTGAATGCATGAATTTTTGATAGAAATTTAAATCCATGCAAATATGAAATGCATATACTTTCACTTTACCTTTCAAGACATGCCTACATATGGGAAGGAGAGAATATTTTTCCTTTCAATTTTAGTTTTGAAACCAAAAATTTTCCCAAACAACTACACTAAACCAAAAATTTTCGAGAAAGAGAACAAGAAACAAACTTCAAACTGATTTTGAAAGCAAGAAAAATAGGGTAAGATCTCTTTTTCCAAGAAGAAAGACAAAACTCATTCAAAGGCGTAATCAACACTTTTTCAATTTTTCCTTTAAAACTAGAAAGATCTAACTTAAAACTACTAATATTTTTCTTTTGATGAGATCAAAAAGTAAAAAAAAGAGAAGAAAGATGGAGATCTAAAAGCTGATGAGGATAATCACAGGTCCAATGATTCCTTCTCCAACAAAATATATGAATAATTCTCAACAAAAAAAATTATTTTTTCAAAGAAAATAGAAGTCCTTCACAAACTTTTAATGAAAAATGAAACAAGCTATCAATCAAGCAAGTCTTTCTTTTCAAATTTATCTAACAATAAGACTAAGATCTACCTAATGCTAAGCTCTCAAACAACACTCCTTTCGAAGAAAAATTCAAAACCAAGCATAAAATCCAATGAAAAGATGAATCTATCTTAGCACTTTGATTTCAACAAAATAATCCTTTTACCACATCAAATTTAACAATCAGGCACTCATATCTCTTTAACACAAACCCAGACACTCAGAACTAAAAGAAACTCAACCAAATTTTTTGCAAAAAACTTCAAAAAAAAAGTCTAGAAAGACCTCCCTGGCACTGCTTCCAGAGGGTCACTGACAGAGCGGTTCTGCTCTAGCACTGCTTCTTGATTATTGATCACAGGTGGTAGCACCACTTCCTGCTAACTGCATTAAGGTGGTGGCACCGCTTATTTCCCACTATTCATGCCCAGTTCCCTATAGATGTCCAAAAACAAAAAGATGGCGAAAAAGAAAAGTTAAATCACTGTGAAACTGAAATTTAAATCATGAATTAACAGTATTTAAGAGCATAGAAAGTCAGAAAAATCAGATCTGAAGATACTAAACCAATAACCACTAGATTAGCTAGCGGATCTGAATGAACTTATAAAGAACAGGAGCTTGGATTTCGGATGAGTGTTTTGAAAAACTAAGGAAGATTAGATCAACTGAAGCTCTTCCCTAGTGGAGTTGCGAGATTTGTAGCTAGGAATTTTGCACCTCTTGCAGATAGGAGTTGTTCCTCTAGTCTGAATAGTTCATATCTAGAACAAATGGTACACGACAAGGTTGGAAGACATTCCTTGGAATGGGTGGAGATATGGAATCAAGTCTCTTTGATGTACTAGTATAGTTGTTTCCTACAAAGATTATCTTTCACAGATGTACCTGTATAGTCACAAGAAAACAACAAATGAGATCAAACACACCAGAATATAATCCACTATTCTATATTGATGACTACAGAATTCAATAAGAAAACATAGGATAATGACACAATATATTTTATGGGAAGGGAATGATTTTTGCATTAGATAATAGAGAAGAAGTTTACAACATATGCCTTAGTGTCGATGTACTCCTTCACAAAGCCAACATCTCATCCCCAATAGCTCCAACTTGCTCCCTCAAGCTCTCTCAACTGATATAGGCCAGAATCTCAAAGCAATAGCATGAGATGGTTGAGAAATTGGTGGGTGAGGTGGCTAGGAGATCCTACAAGGATAGATCTCGAGCCCAACTAGCCCTAGTGATCAGGGATAAGGGTGCCATGAAGCCTTCTTTCGAGAAGCGTCATGAGAACCTCTCTTTTTCACTTTTTACCAAGGGCACTGCTTCTTGCTCACCATGATAGAGCGGTGTTAGGAAAAATCGTGTCTTGAACAAAGGATAAAGGAAGTGCCACCGCTTACTGTCAATGCATTACAGGAGGTGATGAAGAAGGTACCGCTTTTTGACTAAAGGGTAGAGGCGGTGATGGATTTTTATATGTGGATTTGATGTCTGGACTGATATTCTTGTTTCACAATTTGGGATTAAAGGAAAGTAATGAAGTTTGGGATCTTATCACATGCTGATGACGAGATTTTGGTATAACAGTATGTCCCATCCTTGTAGAATATTTATTATTCCAATATCGTATAGATGTTCTTGCAGATTGTATGGTATTTTTATACTCGACATGACTCCTAGAAAGCAAGAAACCAATCTTCACTCTTTTTACAAAATCTTAGTGTTTTTTTTGTAATCTACAGTCGTGTTTTAGAAAGAAAAAACCAATCCTCACTGTGAATGAAACTTCAATCCACTTAGCATGAAATTTATTGACTATTTCACCTACGTTTATCATACACATCCAAACAACCCTATGAGATTCAAGGTTAAGAAATTTGAACCCATGCTTTCGTACGAGTTTTTAATCAGATACACTCTACTAAGATTCATGGTTTAGAAATTTTGAAACTTTATTTTGCAATATTTCCAAGGTTATTTTCTCTCAAGAATTTATCCTATGGTGTATTAATTGCTATACCCATAGCAGAGAATTTATCCTACATTGTATTAAGCATTAATAACCAATAGATTTGTCAAATTAAGTTCAAATAACACAGAGTATTAAGCATTATAACTCGTATTAACAAAGGAATTTTATCTACGTATTAAATTGTTTATATAATAACTTTATAATGTTCCATAGCTCCCAAGTGGTGGAAAAAAAATGAGAAGTCAGTTAGAGTACAAACGTATGGTATTTGCATTGGTTAGGGAATTCGGTGCATGCTTAACGGTTTGCTTCAATGGTGCAGCAGGGATAAAGATGGTCAAGAGAAAATTCGTGCAGTTTCTTTGTTAAATCTCTAAATATCGAGGTGCATGGCACCAATATTATAGATAGAAGGTAGACAATTTAAAAAATTTACACTTCATTGTCAAAATTGCAATTTTTCATGGCACAATTAAAAATGACTAACATAAATGACTAATTGATATTATTAGATAACTAGTCATTTTTTATGTTGTGACTAAATTGTTCATTTATGTTAGTCATTTTTAACTCAGTCACTTATTATCTAGTCATAT
The DNA here is from genome assembly GCA_001517045.1 of Pseudotsuga menziesii. Lineage (NCBI taxonomy): Eukaryota > Viridiplantae > Streptophyta > Pinopsida > Pinales > Pinaceae > Pseudotsuga > Pseudotsuga menziesii. The sequence goes on from LPNX010904728.1 coordinate 103,051, forward strand.
TTGTTAACTGGTGACTAAATTAGTCGTTTATAGTTGGGTGAATCAAAATTGCTCATATTTAGTAGTAAATCACTTGAAAAACCTGTGGTGACTAGAATTTTTAGTCATGTAGTAGCTAATTCCTCATTTTGTGCTAGTGGATGACCTACAAATTATGACTAAGGCAATAGCTGAAGTTTCCAGACAAGCTTCAAAACCATAGAGGAGCGATAGAAAGAACTTATAGGTACATTTACCAATTTACTCAAAGTTTTGTGTAAATTTTTCGAAGATGTTAAAGTTGTTGTAGGCTATCCAGCCCCAAGCACTGAGTCGCGAGATCAACCAGAGACTTTAGAAGTACAACCAATTGGAATAGAAGTTCCAGTTCTTCCAATAAGAACGTAGGTGTCAGCGGGAGTTCTTGATCTAGGAACTCCATAGTTTAATGATGTCACCAAGAGCATAGACTAGATAGTGATAGACTTGTCATTAATGGAAATGGCTGAAGTATATGCAATGCAGAGTGTTGCAGTTGCGAAGATAAAAGTGTAAGAAGTAGCACTAGTTAAGCAAGTGAAGGCCGCAAACAAAATTGTTAAGAATATGAAACTAAAAGTACAAGAATCTGAGCAGAACTAGATGAAGACATGGGAATAAAATCTCCATAGGCTCAACAAAGAAGTAGCCCTTTCTTGTACAAACTTTGAAGAGGAAGGAATAACATAGGAAATGGTGTCAGAATCCAATATTGCTCAACTTTGCAAAATAGCAAAAGACCTCTGAAAGAAAGTCATAGAATTGGAGGCATAGGTAACACCAAGCACACCCCCTGAGGTGTTAGAGGAACGAAGGCAAGATGTAATAGAAGTTACGTAGAAGATTCAAGATTCAAAAGCAGTGTGTGCTAAAGTTGTCAACCAGTTCTCTCATGATTATGAAGCACTCATACATGATGCAAAGTTAGAGAAAGTCACAGAGGAAATGTGCATAGTAGAAGCAGATGTAAACCAGATGAAGAGTGCAATGAAAAAACTTCCCTTAGCAAAAAAAATGGCTAAGGCAACAGAGATGAAAAAATTGCAACAACAGGTCATAGTGATGTGCACACAACAGCAGCAACACGTAGATAAGGTTGAAGAGATGTAGGACGAAGCTGAAAGAGTTACATGAACCATTCAGCTTGTACATTAGAAGGTGTGATAAGCAGCAGAGTCAGTAGAAAAGGTAATGCCGAAAGATATCAGTTCTGACCTTGTGGAGAAATTGAAGAAGACGGAGGAAGAAGTGCAACAGGAAGTGGAGAGAGTAGCAAAAATATTATAATATTTTCAAATCAAAGTCGACACAAGTGAATAAATGGAGGAATAAGCTTTGCATGGCTTGGGACGAAGCACGGGTGAGTGTTGGGGGCATGTTCGTCCTAGGGAAAGGTAAGCAGAATGAACTTAGAATTATTCTTATGTATGAAAAGAGCTAAGGAAAAAGAAGAGAAAGGAGTTGCGAAAGAGGTAGTGACTGAAATAAGGAATGAAGAGAAGATGAAGGAAAAGAAGGAAAATGAGGTGTGATAGAGGGAGATAAAGAGGAAGGGGGTAAGGAAAGAAGTTGTGATAGAATAGAAGCTATGACAGAAGAATAAATTGCAATAGAAGAAGCTGCGACAGAAGAAAAGCAATGATAGAAGGAAAGGATGCAACAGAGAAAGAATGTGATGGAGTGGAGCCATGTCAGAAGGCATGCAACGGCACAATGATTAGAAAGTGACAGGTCATAAATATTGTGGGTACGAAGTCAGCTAGAGCCAATGAAAGTCACACATATGAAGGTATGTTTGTAAGTCATGTCATTAGTACCTACCGTCATGTGTCGATAGAAAAGAGAAGACATCCTGTCGGCTAACTGTATGTCAGTTAGTCGCATTATCCTCGTTAACCTCCGAAGGGTTTCTTGATATTATTACAGTAATGTCTAGTCATTCAGTGATAGTCGGATTTGTATTTTTGTTAGTCTCTTGAGTTGTTGATTCTTAGAGAATAGTTGAAGACCCTGCAACTGAGTGCACAGGCTGGTAGAAGAGATTGAGTCGATCCAAGTTGTGTGTGGATAAATAGTAGATTCAAGTAGAGAAAGAGAAACAACAGAATATAAGAGAGCATGAGAGGAGGGAGAATTCTATATAGATAAGAAAGGAAGATCTAAAACAAAGTATGTAGCTTAGTGCACAGACCAAAGGTCCTATATATTTCTCATGCCAAATGAAGAGCACATTTGTGGTTTTTCTCAGATGGGTTTCCATGTTAGATTCTATGTTATATGTGTGAATGTTAAATGTGTCTAAGTTTCATGTGGTTATGTTTTGTGAATGAATGCTTATGTATTTTATTATGAATTATTTTATACATATCAGTCACACAGTTACAAGTTCAATGTATCTATGCTGCACTAGGGTTATTGTTATATTATTTACAAAGGAAGAAGTGTGTTGCAGTCTAACTGTACATAGTAAGCATAAATAATCCATCCACGGGGTTGATTGAGCGTCTTGATATGCAAGTTTGACCCATTTACAATTTACATCCATATCAAGTAATAAATTCGCTATAGTCAAACTTGCAAAGATATATCAATTAGCAAATTAGATAATATATGGCATGTGGCTAAAAATAGGAAGAACTTCATAGTTGCAATGTGAAAATGTTTCATTAATTATGTAAGGTTTAATTCACTGAAATATATATATATTTATTTTGAATTTAGGTTGGGGTCGACATTGTATTTTTTTCTTACTTAATAATTTATAATTATAATAAAATGCCACATGTCATTAACACTTTAAAACCTGAAATTACACTTCCCCCTCATATTAAGTTGTAAAAAATATCTTTTGACACAAAAATACATTTAAAAAAAATATTCTCATACTCACACACCATTCAATAAATCCAATCCTCTACTTGAGGATGAAAATTGTTCTAATAGACCTCCACATTCTGCAGAATCTACCAAGTTGTTTTACATTGTGTGTAGATAAGTGGAGTCATAAATTTGGCATCACACATAGATTCCATCATTTTCATATGATTAGAGTTGGTTCACCAATTGTTAGAGGGTTAATCCACCTGTCATAATGTCATATCAGCATGAGAATCGAGATAACATTCATTCATAACTTATATATTCATAGTGGCTCAACAAGAGCATACATGTCACTTATAAGAATTGAACCTAGGTGGGGAGCATAACATTCATTCCTCCCAACCACCCAAGCTACAACCAATAGACAAATTCCATCATACAACTCGCCAACATCATCTACTTACATTATTCATACAAAAATTCAAGCATAAACGAAATTGTTACTCATCCATCTTAGTCGAATATAACCATTAATTTTTAATATCCTAACTATATTCGTTATAAATAAAAACTTTGATGAAAATTTATTTATTTTTTATAAATGTATTTCCTTCTTATATAAATAATACTATAAATAAAACTTTACTTTCAAAAAAATAAAATTCATAATTATTCATGTCATGTAACATTGTTTGTTTTAAATATAATTAAAAACGCGTGTCAAAGCACTTAAAACCATGTTCATTAAGATTCAATACTTTCTCCCTACCATGCCTTTAGATGAGGCTTAGAATAATTATAAGCTACTTTCGTATTCTTTTTTATCAAGTGACATGTGTATTTGTGGGCTCCCAAACTTTTTTATTTATTTTTCCACCACTTTATTCAGTGATGCAATCATTCATATAGTTTAATAATGACATAAACCTGAAAATATGGTCGCTTGTGTTATCAAGTACCATACAACTATGTTCTCGACAGTGAATATATATGAACGGGTTAGGTGGATTAATTGGACAGGCATATTTAAATTTTTTATTTTTCAAATGTTTTTATTATAGTTTGATTAATTTTTATTTTTTGAATTATTTCAATATTTATTTAACTTCACTTCTATTGGTCTTTTGCAGGTGACATTTGCTTGGGAATTTGTGCCCCAAGACCCGGCTGTGAGATGACCTAAGCATTCCCATTGACATGTATTGGAAAATGATTTTCATTTTTTTGAGCACAGAGCTTTCTTACCAAATTCAAAGCATGATCAACAAAATTTTAATACACCCAAAGTTTTTATGTAGTAGTTTGTTCAGTCCATTGGTATGTACACTGAGTAATGAATGTTTAAACCTGTGCCATGGTAATACAATCACACGAATCCTTCTTTCCATCATTGTTATTCTTGGTGCTTGTGAGATAAGTGTTGCTTCTGTTGGTTGCTCAACAAAAATTTAACTGTGTTGAAATGCAGATTTTGTGTTTCTCCAAGGTTTTTCATGATTCAAAAGCACAAAACCATTTTGAATTGTTCAAACTCTCTTTGATACAATTACCATCCCTCCAAATTACCATCTGTTCAACGATTATTCCCCAACGAATGAGGGACTAAAGGGAAGTGTTATAAATCAAAGTTGCTCCCAGTACACTAGTACAATGTAATAATAATTATATGGAAGTGCTATAAACTAAAATTGATCTTCAAACAATAAAAATCATCAAGTAAATCAAGTGACTCCTTACTCCTTTTTTCTTAAAGTGCTAAAATTGATCTAACCAAACATCAAGTAAATCAACTGACTCTTTAAAGTGCTAATCATCATCATGTACCTAGTGAGATTCGAGCTTCTGTCATGCTCATCAAATTGCCAGGGGCACCTAAGGATAGTTTTCTGTCATTATAAGTTGCTTCGTTATGATGATAAATGAGAACCGCAAGTTTTGAAATGTGAAAGAAAGTTCAATTGGTGCTCTAATTGCCAAATTTTATCTAGGGTTTTTTAAGTTTGAGGTGAAACTAAGAGAGACCCTGTGAGCCTATGGGATGATTTATGCTCACCTACCAACATGAGGGGCCTGAGGAGAAAGCATGGAGAGGTACTTGTTTTCCGTATGCAATTTCTAATTTCAGGCATGGAGGATTTTAAATTCTCTGTGATAGTGTGATTAGAAACTCATTTTTCACTTTTTTCGGGTACCTAAATTTGATAAATGCAGACGAAGAGTTGGATTGAATTCTATTTCCTTTGGTGTACATGCTTGCAGTTGTTCTAGCCTGCTATTGCAATGAAAAAATGGTTCAATACCAAGCCCAAGGAGGATGATTTCAGCACGGAGGAACCCAAGTTGTATGTGGGTTAGTCGCATTATCCTTGTTAGCCTCCGAAGGGTTTGTATATATTATTACAGTAATGTCTGGTCATTCAGTGACAGTCATATTTGTATTTTTTGTTAGTCTGTTGAGTTTTTGATTCTTAGAGAAGAGTTGAAGACCCTGCAGCTGAATGCACAGGAGTGTAGAAGAGATTGAGTCGATCCAAGTTGTGTGTGGATAAATAGTAGATTCAAGTAGAGAAAGAGAAACGGCAGAAGATAAGAGAGCATGAGAGGAGGGAGAATTATACATAGATAAAAAAGGAATATCTAAAACAGAGTATGTAGCTTAGTGCGCAGACCAAAGGTCCTATATATTTCTCATGCCAAATGAAGAGCACATTTGTGGTTTTTCTCAGATGGGTTTCCATGTTAGATTCTGTGTTATATGTGTGAATGTTGAATGTGTCTAAGTTTCATGTGGTTATGTTTTGTGAATGAATGCTTATGTATTTTCTTATGAATTATCTTATATATATCAGTCACACTGTTACAAGTTCATTGTATCTATGCTGCACTAGGGTTATTGTTATATTATTTACAAAGGAAGAAGTGTGTCGTAGTCTAACTATACATAGTAAGCATAAATAATCCATCCACGATGTTGATTGAGCATCTTGATATGCAAGTTTGACCCGTTTACAATTTACATCCATATCAAGTAATAAATTCGCTATAGTCAAACTTGCAAAGCTATATCAATTAGCAAATTAGATAATATATGGCATGTGGCTAAAAATAGGAAGAACTTCATAGTTGCAATATGAAAATGTTTCATTAATTATGTAAGGTTTAATTCATTGAAATATACATACATACATACATACATACATAGATACATACATACATATATTTATTTATTTATTTATTTATTTATTTTGAATTTAGGTTGGGGTCGACATTGTATATTTTTTTGGCTTAATAATTTATAATTATATTAAAATGCCACATGTCATTAACACTTTAAAACATGAAATTACACTTCCCCTCATATTAAGTTGTAAAAAATATCTTTTGACACAAAAATACATTTTAAAAAAATATTCTCATACTCACACACCATTCAATAAATCCAATCCTCTTCTTGAAGATGAAAATTGTTCTAATAGACCTCCAGATTCTGCAGAATCTACCAAGTTGTTTTACATTGTGTGTAGATAAGTGGTGTCATAAATTTGGCATCACACATAGATTCCATCATTTTCATATGATTAGAGGTGGTTCACCATTTGTTAGAGGTTTAATCCATCTATCATAATGTCATATCAGCACGAGAATTGAGATAACATTCATTCATAACTTATACATTTATAGTGGCTCAACAAGAGCATACATGTCACTTATATGAATTGAACCTAGGTGGGGAGCATAACATTCATTCCTCCCAACCACCCAAGTTACAACCAATAGACAAATTCCATCATACAACTCGCCAACATCATATACTTACATTATTCATACAAAAATTCAAGCATAAATGAAATTGTTACTCATCCATCTTAGTCGAATATAACCATTAATTTTTAATATCCTAACTATATTCGTTATAAATAAAAACTTTGATGAAAAAATATTTTCTTTTATAAATGTATTTCCTTCTTATATAAATAAAACTATAAATTAAACTTTACTTAAAAAAATAAAATTCATAATTATTCATGTCATGTAATATTGTTTGTTTTAAATATAATTAAAAACACCTATCAAAAGCACTTAAAACCATGTTCATTAAGATTCAATACTTTCACCCTACCATGCCTTTAGATGAGGCTTAGAATAATTATAAGCTACTTTTATATTTTTTTTTATCAAGTGAAATGTGTATTCGTGGGCTCCCAAACTTTTTTATTTATTTTTCCACCACTTTATTCAGTGACGCAATCATTCATATGGTTTAATAATGACATAAACCTTAAAATATGGTCGCTTGTGTACTCAAGTACTATACAACCTTTTTTATGTTTCCGACAGGGAATATATCTTATTATGTTCCCGACAGGGAATATATCTGATTGGGTTAGGTGGATTAATTGGAGAGGCATATTTAAATTTTTTATTTTTCAAATGTTTTTATTATAATTTGATTAATTTTTATTTTTTGAATTATTTCAATATTGATTTAACTTAATTTCTATTGGTCTTTTGCAAGTGACGTTTGCTTGGGAATTTGTGCCCCAAGACCTGTCTGCGAGATGACCTAAGCATTTCCCTTGACATGTATTGGAAAATGATTTTCATTTTTTTGAGCAAAGAGCTTTCTTACCAAATTGAAAGCATGATCAACAAAATTTTAATACAGCCAAAGTTTTTATGTAGTAGTTTGTTCAATCCATTAGTATGTACAGTGAGTAATGAATGTTTAAACCTGTGCCACCATGAAACCTACAATACAATCACACGAATTCTTCTTGCCATCATTGTTGTTGTTGGTGCTTGCGAGATAAGTGTTGCTTCTGTTGGTTGCTCAACAAAAATTTAACTGTGTTGAAATGCGGATTTTGTGTTTCTCCAAGGTTTTTCATGATTCAAAAGCACAAAACCATTTTGAACTGTTCAAACTGTCTTTGATACAATTACCATCCCTCCGAATTACCATCCGTTCAATGATTATTCCCCAACGGATGAGGGACTAAAGGGAAGTGCTATAAATCAAAGTTTCTCCCAGTACACTAGTACAATGTAATAATAATTATATGGAAGTGCTATAAACTAAAATTGATCTTCAAACAGTAAAAATCATCAAGTAAATCGAGTGACTCCTTACTCCTTTTTTCTTGAACTGCTAAAATTGATCTAACCAAACATCAAGTAAATCGACTAACTCTTTAAAGTGCTTGTTATCCCTAAAGTTGAACCTAGACTACAGGGGTTCAAGCTTAAGGAAATATTTTTCAAACATATAAATCAATGAAGTCAAAATGAAAACTAGGCTGGTATGTAATCAAAGCTATTGGAAAATCACACAATTATCAAAGAACTGGGCTGGTATGTCATGAGAGCTATAAGAGAATCACAAAATCATACAAGAACTGTATAACATAAAACAAGATACAAGATCCAATATCCAAGTAACTACGATCATGAAACTATGAAATGAGACTGCCTATGTTTTTAAAAGTATAAAAGATAATTGTATTTCAACATAAGAATCACTGCAATGGAATTCAATGGACCATATACATGATAAATTACAAGAAACACAATTCATAATACACACAAACAAATCATAATCATACTCATATCAAGGTAGAACCTGTATTGAAGATGTAGAATATTTTATGTCATACAGAGAGTGATCAAAACTGGATCTTCATAACTCCAAAAATTCCAACCCCTGTCTCATCTACAGACTCCCCTTAAATACAAAATTTATTTTTCTTTAGGCTAACTATAAGATCCTATATCTATGGATCGAACCTTCTCAAAAATAAGGAAGTCAATCCCTTTTGAACAGTATTCAAGTACAAGTGTAATATAGAAAATACATCTGTCAAATAAACAACATTACTTCAAAAGCAAACTACAATTCAACTTCTAAAGGCTTTTGGAAGCCTCTGCTGATATAGCTAAATCACTCAAAACCTGGGAACACTTTTGCAATCTGGAGAATTCAGTGTCTTTGTTGTCTTCCTTATTCTGAGCTTTGATGAGTTCAAGCTGCTTCTCAATAGCTCATTTTTCCCTTAGAATATCTTTAGATATTATCAGCAACTTTTGATATTTTGTCTCCTTATCCTCCAAATCTTCACGAAGTCTCTTGTTGGCTATCATCAACTTTTCATTAATGTTTTGCAAATACCTAGTTTGTTCTTTGTATGTCTGCAAGGACTTCTTAACTTGGTTATTGGCTTCATATCCTTGTTCTCTATCTTCAATAACTGATTACAAATTTCATTTTTGGAGGCTATACTTTTCAGCATAACACTCAATTTTTCAGGGTTTCATTTGTGCATGAAACTTCAGGACACAAACCTTCTTGAATGGGTTTCTCTGTAGTATTCTTTCCTTCTTCTTCAACAGTTTGAATTGGGTTTTTGTGACTTGTTGTTTGCTGGTTTGAATCTTCCATCATTCTTTTTCCTTTCTCTTTAGGGTTGTCTTTAAACCCTAGCTATGTCAATAGAGCTTCTAATGTTCTTCCCTCCTTTTGAAACTGTGATAAAATCAATAGCTTAATCAAGCCCTGATGATAGACATATCAAGCAGTATGCTTGGGATGGCCCTGAACCCTGGAAATCATCTTTTGAAAACTTTTTAATAAATAAAATGGGAGAATGATCTGTATACCTCCATTAAGGTGCATCAGCAATTTTAAATGTCATTTAAGCACTCTGTCATACCTGCCATCACATGTGATATAGTTTTGTATCATCTCTAAAGGAATCTTCTACCTTGGCTTGATTTTGCTAACATGGATACCATTTTTCCAATCGAGCTTCTCAAATCCTGGCATCAAAAATTCACTATAATCTCCTTGGAAATCGTGTTGTTTAAACCATTTCTCCCCCTGTGTCGGAACATCTATTTCCTCAGCAATAAAATCTTTGTTTACCCTAGCTGTTAAGCTTTCAAGCTGAACCTTTTCATCTCTATAGTTTTTAATAAATGACATGGTTACCTATGAGTGGTAACCCTGTAATTTCTCCACGGGGGTTTCACTTGTTGACCAATATCCTATCACGTTAGTTCATATTGTGGGTTTTAAAATTATTAAAAATTGAACCAATATATTGCAGGTATTGGGGCGATGAGGGGTTTAAGGTGGGGGTGGGTAGGGTGGTTTATAAGTATTGAGGTATAAAAAGGGGTGGGGAGGATGTTTTAAGTATTGGGAGGGGGTTTCAACAAAAAGAGTTTGGGTCAATATCTCTGGAAATTAAGGGTATTCTTTAATATCCCACGATCGCACGTGCTATGTGAGATGTTCACTAAGTGAAGTCCCCGTGAATTTCTCACAGAAGTTAAACTATCCGGCCTTCTTCATTAATTTAGTTGACCTGGGAAATTTCATTATCCACTATGTATTGTTTGGCTCCAACCTGCACATTAAACCTCCTGGCTTTCTTTTTACCACAACCTCTGGATCTTCTTCCTCTGTTGTCTTTGACATTTAAAACCCTTCACACTATACTCTTTTAACAGGGAATTTTACTGCAACCGCTTTCTTTGATATGCAGGAAAACGTAAATGATATAATTCGGCCCTTTTAACATACAATCTATCAGAATTTGAAAACAAACCTTAGCTGCTTCAAACCCTAATTTTGCTATTCTTGAACAATGAACATTGACAGTATACAAACGGCTCTCTTAATGTCCTTCTCTAGTTAACAAGAGTATTAGGCAAAATAATGAGACAGATTTCTAGGGAAAATGATGAATTATGTCGACTCTGCCATGATCAGTACTAATTTTCATTGCATGGAGTGTTTTAATTTCAAAATGAGAATAGGTGTACAATTCCATAAATGACACGATAAAATCCATCATTTTATGGACAGGGGCGACTTTAAAGCATATTCATACTGAATGCCGAATATCATGAATATAACCATAGTTCCTTATCCCCTTTATATTCCATGCTACGTATGAATAACAAAAAAATTTAAATAAAATACCCTTTGAAACTATGCTGCCAGTTTGTGAAATGCTACCAGTTCGTGAAATGCTGCCAGTTTTAACAATCCACTATATAATATAAAATCTCTTCCACATACATAGGTTCATGAATAATGAGTGAAGATTTTGATGATTCAGAAGACTAAAAGAAAACCATAATGGTGTTCAATCACACATAAGGCATAAAACAATGCAAAAATTTAAAAATAAAAACACATCACAATCAAAGATCTTAAGGTAAAAAAGGTTAAACAACCTTAGAGATAACATCTGGCTCCATCTGGGGACAAAGTTTTCCTGTGAAAATTTGAGAACATGTTGACCAGTGCCTTCAGAAACCTGCTAAAGTCATTTCTATCTTATTGGGTTGGATTCTTATTTGAAGAAAAAATGATATATACTGTGAATTTGTACAATAACACTTTGTCTTTCAATATGTGTAAAAATGCTTTAAGAAACGTCCATTGATTGGACCTACAATCTCTTCACCTTTCAGATTTTGTAACACAAAAGTATTGTTTCCAAGGATCTTTATCACTGAAAAAGGCCCTATCCATAAATTTTCAAACTTCCCATGCTTACCCTTTTCTTCCTTTCATGCATCCCACCTAAGAACGAGGTCACCAATTGCAAACATCTCTTTTTTAACTTTCTTATCAAAGCTTTCCTTCATTCTTCTTTTATGTCTCTCAGCTGTATCCTTGATAGCTTCCCTCTCCTGCTGCAACTGAATTATTTGAAACATTCTTCTTCTTATATCATCTGGTTCTTGTTTTATTTCCTGCATAAACATAATGACTTGGGTCACTAATTGAACAGGAAAAACAACATCAATTCCATATACCAATTGGAAAGGGGATGTCCCAATTGACTTTTTAATTGTTACTCTATCAGCCCAAAGAGCAAATTTTAGTTTGGTATCCCAACTCCTTTTGTTTTCAAATAGCATTTTCTTGATACTGTTTACAATATTTTTGTTACTAGATTCTGCTAATCCATTTCCCTGTGGGTAGTATGGTGTGGATTGTTTTAAGCTAATATTACTTTTTTGGCAAAATTTCACCATCTTTTTTTACTTAAAAGAAGGAGCATTATCAGTAACTAATTTCCTAGGGCATCAAAATCTACTCAGAATGTTTTCTTGAAGGAAAGTAAGTATGACTTGTTCAGTTGCTCTCCTTGTAGGAACTGCTTCAACCCATTTAGTGAAAAATCCAGTAGCAGTTAGAATCCATTTATGCTGTCCACTAGAGGGAGGATGAATTTCACCGATGAAGTCTAGACCCCACTGCTGAAATGGACCATTCACTGAAATAGGTTTCAAAGGTAAGGACTGAAGCTTATGCTTACCTGCAAACTTTTGACATTCCACACATGATCTAACCTGATGATACACATCTGAGAAAAGGGTAGGCCAATAATATCCTACTCTCAGGATTTTAAATTCAGTTGCCTTCCAGTACTTGTATCCTCCACAAACTCCATTGTGCAATTCGGAAATAACAGCATCAACTTCGGATTTCTCCAAACATTTCAACAATATTCCTCCCGGATCCTTCCAGCACAAAATCTGATCTATTAAAACATACTTCATTGCTTTTAGTTTTAATGATCTGCATTCATTTCTATTCAATTTGAGAGGACATTGTAAATACAAAAGGAAATATACAACATCTTTATACCAATCAGACTCACCATACCTGTTATAAACCTCCTGCTTACTGTGTTCTGTTGCCATAACCTGTTCTGACTGTTCTGTCATCACATGAAGATTCAAAACCTGACAATTTGATTCTGTCAGAAGTTTATCTAATCCCTGTCCTTTTACCAACTTTGTTGGTTTAATTTATATGTTGTACTCCATAACCTTAGCTATCCATCTGTCTCTTTTTCCTTCACTGTCAGGCTGTACTAAAATCTCCTTGACTGCTGAATTTGGGACATATGCCAAAACCTTCGAATGTAAAACATATATTCTGAAAAATTTAAGAGCTTTAACCAAGGCATATGCTTGCTTTTCCATTATATTATACTTCAGCTCTAAGTCTCTTAATGTTTTACTGAAGAATGAAATTGGTTGTTCCAAATCATCTGAGTTATTTTGTAACAATACAGCAGCTATAGTTTCTTCTTATGCAAATGAGAAGATTGTAAAATCTTTTGTATAATCAGGAGCCATCAATACTGGGGCTTTTATTAATGCTTGCTTTATGGCTTCAAATGCTTTTTTAGCCTGGTTAGACCACTTAACCTCCCTATCTTTCTTAAGCATCTGAGTAATATGCTTTATTATTTCTGCAAAATTGGGAATAAACCATCTTAAAAAGTTGATTTTTCCAATAAAATATTGAATTTCTTTTTTATTTCTAGTAATACTGATTTTTAAGATAGCCTTGACTATCTCTGGATCTATCCTTATTCCTTCAGCAGAAACAATATTCCCTAACAATTTGCCTTCTGTCATAGCAAAGTAAGACTTTTTTGGGTTTAGTGATAAACCAAACTTTATGCATTTAATAAAAATTTGTCTTAAATGTTTAAGATGATCTTCATTAGACATAGAAAAGACTATGATATCATCTTAGTATATCACTACAAATTTTTCATTTTCACCCACAAAACCTATATCCATAGCCCTCTGAAAAGTAGCACCTGCATTCATGAGCCCAAAGGGCATTTTGTCATACATAAAGGTCCCCCATGGAGTAGTAAATGTTGTTTTTTTCCAGTCCTCCGGCTGAACTGCAATCTAGTTATAACCAGAAAATCCATCAATCATTGAAATTTTGTGAGAACCTACGACCCTCTGCAAGATCTGATCTATTTTTGGTAATGAATAGTTATCCTTGAGACAAGATCTATTCAAGTTACAGAAGTCTACACATAATCTTATCTCTCCATTCTTCTTACGTACAGGCACTAAATTCGCAACCCAAGATGAATACCTTAGAGGCACAATAATTTTTGCATCTAGTAGTTTTTTACCTCTTTTTCAATTATTGGCAGTAATGTTGAGTTAAGCCTTCTAAGCTTTTGTTTAAAAGGCTTAGTATTTGGTTTTAGAGGAATTTTGTGTTGAATTATGCTAGTATCATATGTTTTTAAATCATGATATGACCAAGCAAAAATATCCCTATATTCTTTTAGCAAACCAACATATTTTCTTCTTTCTTCATCTGATAGTGATTTTGACAATTTTATCATCTTAGGCTAATTTTCAGAACCAATATTATACTCCATAACATTGTCCTCAGAAGTCTGCAGAGTGGGTTTTATCAGTGTATCATCTTTTGAAAACAATCTTTCTAAAGGAACAAGTCCCTTAGAAATGAAATTCCCTTTTAACTCAACAATTTTGTAATTAGCAATTGAATTATTTCTGCAAGGTTCATTTTCTACCCATTCTGAATCATGTCCATGATCAACTGTATCATCTAAGAATTCACCTACTAATTCCAAAAATTCTTTTATTTCCTGATCATCATTAAAAACTTTCCAATGTTTGATATTATCTGGAACAGCAGGTCTGTACCTTACATCAATTGGATATTTCAGATGAGTTACCTTTGGAACCTTGAAATAGGCTGCTGCTAAAACTAGGGAATTAGCTATCTCATTATATTCTCTTGTGACAAAAGTGATATTGAAGGCTATGAATAAATTTTCAATGAAATCCCAAAACTCATTCCTATAAACTTTCAACAAATACTGCTTTACTTGGTAAACATTTTTCACTTGCTGAATAACTAATTCAAAGTCTCCAAATATAGCAAGTTCTTTAATACCCAAGTCTTTTGCTGGTCTTAACCCAAGAATCGAGGCCTCATATTCAGCAGTATTATTTGTTGTTTTAAATTCCAATTTGTACATAAGGGAAATAACCTCACCTCCAGCTGAAATCAATAATACTCCTGCTCCTGCCCCCTCTTTACTTGATGCACCATCAAAATACATCTGCCAAAATCCATCTGGTTCCTCTTTCTTTACCTGAACTAGAATATCTTTTTGTACTTGTAAGACCCCTTCAATTTCATCATTTAATTGCAATATGAAAGAACCAAAATTTTCATCAATTGAATAGATTGGATGATTATTAGGGTGTCTACTATCACTTACCAAATATGCCATCTGTACCTCTCTGTAAATTCTTCTAAATTCTCCTCCAAATACTGGAATTGTAGCATATGAAAGATCCATTTGCAGAGTTCCTCCCACTTTCTTTGCCCAGGATCTAGACAATAACATACCAAATTTAGGAGAAATATCTGCTACAACTATATCCATCAATACACTCTTCATGGGTACCTAGATTAAATTCTCCACCAGATCCTTGATTACCCCAATACATTTTACTGCCCTAGAATCAAATGCATACAAATCATGGTATGGTTTAGTAACACTCAGTCCTAAAGCTTCCATGACTGCTTTTGGCATGATATTATGTGAAGCTCCTAAATCTAGTAGACAATTATGCAATAGCTGATCATGTATTGAAAAGGTTATATAAAAAGGAGGAGGATATTCTGAATTATCATCAGGCTAATCAAAAATTTTTGACCCTACAATGATAGTAGGTTTTTCATCTTGCAAATTGATCTCATCAGATGTGATAGGAGTAGAATTCACTGCATTTCTAGAAGTTTTAAAAGCTGCTTCCCTGTAAACTTTACTCTTAATCAACTCTGTTAAAGGCACATGGATTTTCACTTTATTAAGCTCATGCTTGAAACTAAAACCACTTACAGGTTTATTCATCTCCTCAAGATTCACAACTTCATCTTTTCTTTCATTTACAATTTGTTTCTAATTTGCAGACATATTTTGTTTAACAAGATGAGCCTTCACCAATTTTTTAGCTTATACTGCATGTTTTACCCCTGATCTTAGACCATATGATTTTTGTGGTATTTCCTGACATACTTCAGGCATAGACATCTGATAATCATCTCCTTCATAATGATCTATTTCTGTAGCATACTGATAATCAGATCTAGTCAGAAAATGAGAGGAAGAATCACCATCAAATTGACTAATATTATGTTCTTCTTATTCTAAATCATCTAACTCCCCTTCATCTATTTCATACGATTCATCATCTCTCACATTATTATTTTGAAAAGGAGGTTGAATCCTTTGTTCTTCATTTTCTCGTCCGTCTCTCTGCATATCATTATTTCGTCTTTCTCTTGGAAAGAACCTAGGAGCAAAAGGTCTTCTAAACTGATTATGATTTCTTTCACCTTTAGGTATGGCTTTATTCTGATTTCTATTTCCCATTTCCAACCTATTGATCTTAGCAGACAAACTTTTTATGATTTTATTCATTTCATCCATTTTGCTATCTGGTGATCTTCCTGTATGGCTGGATGTAATGATTTATTTTTTACCCTTTTTGTCAACAATTTGGTGTTCTATTTCCTCTTTGAGTTTATTTGAGGCCAAAATATTTGACTCTACTTCTGATGCTGTATTTTGCATGTTTTGAAGTGACACGGATTTTCTTTCTCTTAATAGCAAAGAAAACTCATGATCAAATGAGTTTGCATAAGTTAACTTTGCTGCTGTCTCAGTAGGTTTTATTTCAGCTGAAATCCTACTGTACATTTTGTTGAATCTTTTGGAAAAGTCTCCCATAGCTTCATCCTTTTTTCTCTTTAATGATCCAAACTCTATCATGTAATACAAATAGTCTTTAGTGTCTCCCCACTATCTCATAAATGCTTCTTCTAAAGCATCTATGTCATCTATGGAGTTTGGTGGTAATTCCCTAAACCATTTTCTAACCTCACCATCTAAACTTTGAACAAAAACCCTCATCCAAACATCCTCATGTTCAAAATTATGATTGTCTGCATAACTACAGAATGTATCCTAGTGTTCTTATGCAGTAGCATCTCCCTGGCCATTAAATCTTGGAAGGTACTTTTGATAATCTCATGTTGGGAGAGCATTGAGAGGCTGAGGTAAAACAAGTGGGGCATATCTTGCTGCTACCATAGCAGCCATTTGATTTTGAGGCTAAGCCATTCTAGGGTTGGAAATGTTTAAGTTTGTATTAGACTGAAGGCTACTTGACTATTGTGATGAAGGAGACAAATTATCAGGATTTGATTGATTTACTGGGACAGTCTTAACCAAAGGAATATGGGTTGAAAATAAAGAGGAAGCTCTATTTTGCAATGCTTCAAGTTTAACCTTCTCTGACGGCAAAGGATTTGTAAAGATGCGGAAATTGTCAATTTGGGAAGGGGTAAATAACAGGTCTAACTCTTCTCTTCCTTTTTCTGAATGTGGGTTAAAATAAGGAACTGGAATAGATGAAGATTCAAGGATCTCCAAGGCTGCAGGCTGTTTGAATTTTTCTAATGAAGTATAAATTAAATTTCTCCTAGCCTCCTTTAACAACTGCTCAGGATCTGAGACTCCTGGATTCAAAGGGGATGAGGAATTTCTTCGAGTTCCTATCTTCTTTGAAGCCACTATAACTTTTTAAAGGTGACTAAATGTAGTCTATATCATATCTGACTCATTTTGTTCACCCTGCAAAATCAATTTCATGAAAATGTTGATTACCCAGAGAAGATGTCATTTCCTTTTTCCGTCCCCGGCAACGGCGCTAGAAGATGTTATCCATAAAGTTGAACCTAGACTACAGGGGTTCAAGCTTAAGGAAATATTTTTCAAACATATAAATCAATGAAGTCAAAATGAAAACTAGGCTGGTATGTAATCAAAGCTATTGGAAAATCACACAATTATCAAAGAACTGGGCTGGTATGTCATGAGAGCTATAAGAGAATCACAAAATTATACAAGAACTATATAACATAAAACAATATACAAGATCCAATATCCAAGTAACTACAATCATGAAACTATGAAATGAGACTACCTATGTTTTTAAAAGTATAAAATATAATTGTATTTCAACATAAGAATCACTACAATGGAATTCAATGGACCATATACATGATAAATTACAAGAAACACAATTCATAATACACACAAACAAATCATAATCATACTCATATCAAGGTAGAACCTGTATTGAAGATGTAGAGTATTTTATGTTATACAGAGAGTGATCAAAACTAGATCTTCATAACTCCAAAAATACCAACCCCTGTCTCATTTAGAGACTCCCCTTAAATACAAAATATATGTTTCTTTAGGCTAACTATAAGATCCTATATCTATGGATCGAACCTTCTCAAAAATAGGGAAGTCAATCCCTTTTGAATAGTATTCAAGTACAAGTGTAATATAGAAAATACATATGTCAAATAAACAACATTACTTCAAAAGAAAACTACAATTCAACTTCTAAAGGCTTTTGGAAGCCTCTGCTGATATAGCTAAATCACTCAAAACCTGGGAACGCTTTTGCAATCTGGTGAATTCAATGTCTTTGTTTTCTTCCTTATTCTAAGCTTTGATGAGTTCAAGCTGCTTCTGAATAGCTCATTTTTCCCTTAGAATATCTTTAGATATTATCAACAACTTTTGATATTTTGTCTCCTTATCCTCCAGATCTTCACGAAGTCTCTTGTTGGCTATCATCAACTTTTCATTAATGTTTTGCAGATACATGGTTTGTTCTTTGTATTTCTGCAAGGACTTCTTAACTTGGTTATTGGCTTCATATCCTTGTTCTCTGTCTTCAATAACTAATTACGAATTTCATTTTTGGAGGCTATATTTTTCAGCGTAACACTCAGTTTTTCAGGGTTTTCATTTGTGCATGAAGCTTCAGGACACAATCCTTCTTGAATGGGTTTCTCTGTAGTATTCTTTCTTTCTTCTTCAATAGTTTGAATTGGTTTTTTGTGACTTGTTGTTTCCTGGTCTGAATCTTCCATCATTCTTTTTCCTTTCTCTTTAGGGTTGTCTTTAAACCCTATCTCTGTCAATAGAGCTTCCTGTTGGGCCCTATAATTGTCCATTTTTCCATCACTTACCGACATACCTTTTATCCATTTTCTTACCATTATTGCCCATTTATCATTCCATTTTCCATCCATTTGTTGTAGCTGCGCATAAAATAACATGCTACTTTCATTAATGTTTTAAGTGGTTAATAATTATTATTTTCCTTTATCTTTGATGAATTGAAGACTATTATGCATAATTTTACTAATGATGGTTTGTGGAGTGAGTTTTCACGTACAGGATGCTCATAGCCAGTTGTTACAGCCTTAACCAAAAATGCATGCCACATAAAAACACCTTGATTTGCGTCTTTATTTGCGGGCAGATGGAAATGAATCTCAAAAATCCAAGACATGGGTTTTGTGAGTAGCATCCTCATTTACTTGAATCTCAAGGAAATATCCAAACAAAGCTACTATTTGCGATATGTAGGTAGTTCTTTGAGAGGGTATTTTTCAGATTTGGTGTTGCGGTCGGTTCCAAAGTTGCCAGCAGTTACGGCCATGTTTCAGCTATTGCAAATGACATGTTGGGGGTTTAGTTCTTCATTTCCAGGAAATAATTTTATGTATAAATATGTAATCAATCTCATTGATAAGGGGAGGATAAATGAAGGGGATATGCATGATAGATGATAGATTAGGCAGGATAGGAGATGCAAGATAGGAGAGAATACAATGTTATGATGTAGGATTTGATCCAGATCTATTGTAATCCTTCCATTATGATAATACATGCTGGCAGTTTCTTAATTCTGGAGTTGTATACTTTCATTGTGGAGATCCACCTCTGCTCAGTGGAGGAAGGGCTCTCTTCCCTGAGCAGATGATGGTAGTGTTGATTGTAGGTGTTTTATTTTATAGATCTATTAATTGTTAATTCACAATCTCATGCATTAGATTTATCATAGTTGTCTTATTATTTCGTTCATGCTTTCATTCATTGAGCTTATCATAGTTGTATGCTTTCATTCATTAGATCTGTTATAATCGTTGTGTTGATAATTCATTTGGTAGATCGTTGGCCAACATAACAATTCTTTTAGATGTATGCAATTAGATCTTGTTTCATGATAATTTATTTTGTTGTAGTGTAATTAGAATTACAGTGTGATTTTATGAATAGGCTGAGGATTGATTTACTTTCAAGCAGGTGTGATCTAGTCTACAAACAGTTACGATTGCATACCAATAGATAATAATGTCAGGTAGAAATTGTGTTTGCATATATCTTGCACGATAACTTTGAAATAGAAGACTTCCTCGGATTGATAATTTATGTTTAGTACTCTATATGTTAAGTTTTAATTAACTGGCATATAGTGGGCACAACATTTTGGCGTCGTTGCCGGGGAAGTTATTAATTGTGCAAAAGTATATTTGACATTGTTTTGTAGATGCATTGTTAAAGTAGGGCATGTAGGTTTCATGATTACATTTTAGTTTATTAAATTTATTTTGAGTGGATTTTTTTGTTTTTTTACATTTAGTTTTATTTCAATTTCAATCTTTGGAGAATAATTCTTATCATTCCCCGTAGTGGTGTTGTAAGCACCACCCATTCTACTAACAAGTTGACAAGAACATTCTAAGGAGGAGCCTCAAGATAGCACACGAATAATCTAATGAAGAGATGGCAGATGCAGAAGTTGTTACCTTCAAATTTCCCATCAGAGATTCGAAAGGAGTGGCACCAATGAAAAGAATTCCCCCACATGTTCTACCAAATTTTCACGGTTTGAAAAATGAAGACCCTGATGTATTTTTATTTCAATTTGAGGTACTTTGTAGAGGATATGGTTATTGTGCTAATGATCAAAAGTTGAATGTGTTTCCCCTTACTCTAAAAGGAACAGCCCTCCGATGGTTCATGAGCCTCGGTGGGAATTGTATACAAACTTGGGAAGACATGAAACATGTATTCTTGAAAAGGTACCAATATTATTGCAGGGTCAATGAAGACATATTTGAAATGACACAAGGAGAAGAAGAGAGTCTAGAGGAATACATAGAACGATTTCAATATAACCTCCAAAGATCCAAACAGAGGAAACTAGGGAAGGAAATCTTAAAAACACTTCTACTCAAGGGAATCCAAGCTAAATGTTTAGAAATGTTGAATCTGATCAGAACAGGTAATGTATTTCAGTTAGCATATGATGATATTTGTGAGTTATGTAGAAGGTATTCAAGAGGAAACTTTAAGACTGGTAAGAATTCTAAGGAACTTTTATCTTTATTTTTGAAATCTGCTGCAAAAACAAGAGTTTTACGAGCTGAAATTAGCAATTTATTTAAAATTTCTAAAGCTAATTCACAATCGGTTGTTTTGCAGGATAAGGAAAAGCAGGAGGAAATAAGAAAAGCAAGGGATTCCCCTTTGGATAGTCTTGAAAGTTGTGGTATATGTGACTTGAATCACTCCACAGATCATTGTCCCTCCTTACCAAGGATGAAAGAAACATATCAAAGAGATTTGGCAGTTGCACCCAACTCGTTGCAACAGTCATGTCAACCATGGCCTACATATATGGTTCAAAATTATATCCCTCCATTTTCTTATTCTCATACTCAATCATTGAATACTCTTCCACCATGGCAACTGTTGCAGCCTCAATTTAACTCTTACCTACCTTACCCACAAGGTTGGAATGGCCTATCTTATGATCATATGGCCACTCTCTCTCATGCTGCAACACAAGTTGGTCCTTCAATATCAACCTCACAAATCAATCATCTACATCAGCCACATCTATCTTCTCATCAAACTCCTTGGTACCCAACACAATTTCCTGTCCAATCCACCCTCCACCCTAACCATAATAAAGCAGTACAGTATGCTTACAGTGTTGAACTGCAAAATGTCCCTATATTTCTCTCTTGTTCTACCTCACCTACACTGCTGCAAAAAGGTTGTGCATTGTTGCAGCAAATCCATACGACGCTTGAACATATTTTAAATCTAAGTTTTGCAGATGGAGTTTCTTCTAGTCCTCATAAGCAAGCAAACAAGATCAACAAGACACGTGATATTTGATGGAGAAAAACCATTGGAACCAAAAGCATCATTCACATCATTAGATCTGAAATTATTATGCATTGAGGAAGATCAGTTTATTAAGGAGCTTCACGGTGTCACATCCATGAGAAATCAAGGGAACAAAGACTATATTGAAGCTTGGTTTCAATCTGTCATCGGTCTACAGCATCATTCCATGCTTCACCAATTCTTGGTACCATCATTTCAAGGGAAGTTGATCTCTCATATCCTAGCATTCATAAAGTTATATTTTTCTATTGGGAGTATGAGCATACTTGAGTCACTTTTTCGAAAATGGCTCCATTGGAAATATGCATACACTTGAAGATTTTTTATATTTCCAAGTAGAATAGGGTAGGATGGAGTAACAGAATAAAACCATGCTTTTGTTTGTTTAAGTTTTTTTTTTTTTTTTGGAATAAGTATGCTCTCTTCTTGCGCCTCGTTGCGATCTGGAAGATCAGAAAGTAGAAAGATAAGGAATGGGTATGAGGTGTTTTCATGAGATGCAACACCAGCTGTGACTATGCTATAGGTAAAAATTTATGAGTTTGAGATATGTGTATGTTTCACATCATGATATATATTTAGTTTTTATTTTCCATAAAAATGCACATGCTTTATTTCAATATTATGTCATTTTTTAAGAGTTGCAGCTGCAGCTGCAACAGACTGTGTAAGTCAATCTAGGTGCTCAATGCTTGAAATATTTTTGGTATGTAGGTGTGTTATATTTAAATTTACATCATTAAAATCATTCACGCCTATTTTTATCACTTTTTGGGGGTCAATCTTAATTTATTAAATTTTTGGTGACATTTTGTCTTGAAAATTTTGCTGGAACACAGTCGGGACAGTCCATTTTTGGGAGACCAAATGAAATTATTTTTAAAACCTGGTTACACTCCAATTAGCACTTTGAATATAGTTTCCAAAACAATTTAAATTTTTATGATTGGGTGTCAAATGAAAATTTTATGGCCAAAATACTAACAGGGTGTCAAGCTGGCAGCTTAAGAACAGAGTTGGAACAGTCAATTTTTGGATGCCTTATTGGACATATTTTGAAAACATGTTTCATTGGTATATTCCCCTATGAATATATTTTACAAATCAATTTTAATCACTCCATTCCGATATCGTATACAAATTTTATGACTAAAATACTGACTGCCTATCACAAATCTGCATTCCTAAAACTCTATTTTCTAGACTGTTCATTGGATTATTTGACCCATAAATTCTTGTTGGATTCAAACCATATTCCTAATGGAGATACCTATATTAATATAATTTCATCTCCAATTGGAATCACATCAATCCGTTATCAAACGAAAAAGTTAAGCCTAAAACCGTGACTATTGGTCTAGTCCAGAATTCGAAAAAAAACACCTTGTCATGCAGGCTGTTACTGAGTGATTTGGAACATCATTATATAGAATTTTAAACAAATGTTTCTAATGGAAATATGCCTATGAATTTAATTTCATTTGGCTTTGTAATCACTCAAATTGGACAAGGAACGATGAAGCTATGATCAGAATACCGTTGGTGAGTCTAGATGGACATTGCTCTCCCGCAGGTATAAAATGGATTTTGCTTTGTTCATTTTTATTTGGATTTGTTTTATGAGTAATTGCTTGTTGTTTTTTTCATAAGGGTTGGGTGAAGAGAGACCAATCATCTCTCTTCTTCCAACATCTCATGTTTTATTGCAGGCAAATGCTAGGTTTTTGCAGGTCCTTGGAAAAAGAAGGTCAATGCATGCACGAGTGACTCTTGAAGACTTTTTTTCAAATTGCAAATGGATTGAGCACATAAAAAAAATGGATAGATTGATGTGAAATTCATACCAATGTTCAATAAGTCAAGTCCCATTGCTACATCCCAAGAATCATTTTTAGACACCTGTCATCCCACTTGTTGCTGAAAGAAACCCCTCAAGAAGCGAATTGCCCTATGGTAGATTCATTCACCCTCCTCATTTCAAAACCCCAAAAATCCATTCATGTCGAAGTCCCATTTTCCACTGCTTATGTAGTCATCATAACCGTTTTATTTCCCATCACTACTACATCATGACTTCACATATACTTTCCACTTTTGAGTTTCATGGTGGTTCTATTTTTCACTATGATTCTTCACAATCATTTATTTTGTACTCATATTGGATGATGTGGAATTCATTAAGGTCCACCTTCCAATGGTCTTGTCGGGCATCGAATCTGACACGTCATCTGGGATCAAGATTAGAGTTTTATAGTGTCCTGGTATCTGCATGAATCAATGGCAGATTTCCTTGTTGTTAATCATATTAGGGATTCATCAATGCCTCTTGATTGACAAATCTTACATGTGACTCGACTCTAGCACATCCATTCGTACCTGTCAAGATGCACTAAGGTACTTTAGATCTCACTGTCATTAAAGGTGAGTTTCTTCACATTGGTTAACAGAATACATTAATGGCTGGTAATCCAATGATTTATTTCCATGCTCGACTTCAGCACATTCATTCGCATGGTAAGAATTGTACCTCGGTTTGTAGCAGTTGAAGATTATGTGATCTAATGGTTTCAACAATGATTTGCAGCATCATTTGTTTAGTAGTTTTGCAATTCCTTTCCATTTTCAGTTCAGCAGTTGATTTTCAGAATAAGAGAAACGGCTTTCTGCTTCTATGGTAGAATTTTTCCTCATCAATTGTCTTAGCAGTTAGTCTTACATGCAACCAGCACAACATCATGGATCAAATTCAGTCTCATCTAGTTTCAACTCTCATATACATATGTCTCAGCATCAGATCAGCCTACATAGCTCCAGCATACACCATTCCATTCATGTCAACCAAGGCTTCCATGGAGGTAACACTTGAGGTAAAATAGAATGAGTTTTTGATTTATTAAAGATTTATGGAAATATCATGAAGAACCACTAAGCATTAGCCATTTCCATTTTCTAAATAGCATTTTATGTCCATCCATTCTCATCATTTTCCACTCAGTTTTAACACTTCGTCATTCATGCACATCCACTTCAAATTCCAACCCGACATGTCACCAACCCAACTGACCAAGCATGAAAAAAGGATACCTTATTGTTGTCACACAAGAACCAGCAGTAAGAAAAGAAGTCTTCCTGCTGCTACACAAGAACCAGCAGTAAGAAGCGGTGCTCTGTTGCCACATAAAAATAATGAGGAGAATTAAGGCAGCTGATACACTTATTGAAAGAAAGGGATAGGCTGAACACAAGAACCTACAGTAGAAGAAACTATTGTAGAAGTCATTCCTTCATAAGAGTATGCTCCCATACAATAGGGAAGGAAATGCACTCTGAGTTCAAGAATTCGTTGGTGATTTATTGATGCACATATTAGTTCACTTCCACACAACTGTTGAGAAGTTAGAGTTGGCATCTTGATACTATGGGCCGATATACAGTCATATTTGATTTACATATGCTCTCATAGAACTTAAATGCTTGGGTTTTGTTGATTGGAATTTAGACATACATTCTCACTGCCCAAACAAATCTCATCCTTGCTCATTAAAAATCATGGTCATTTTTTATCCATTTGTATCAGTTCTGATTTTTATTAATGTAGCTATCTTCAGCAAGTATGCAACTCTCTTGCCATTTGAAAAAAAAAATCATTAATTATCTTCTCAATCATATTGCATATGGGGTGTCTTGTGCCAAAAAGTTGCAGAAAATTGTCATAAGAAAAAGTGCAGCCAAGAGTATCAGATACAGGAAATTATGGTGTGCATCTTCAACATAGAATGGATAGCATGGGTTCCAAAATCTCTACTGTATATTCAGGATGCTACTACAGTCTTAGAAGGAAGACTATGGCAGTGTTTGAAAAATGTTTGGCATTATTTGAAGTGTTACAAAGCACTCCACAACAAAGGCATAACCAAAGAAAATTCTAGCATCCTTCATTCAACCATGAGAATGGATGAAATTTACTGTGGTTTATTGCAATAGAATTTTCCATGAATTTGATGAGAAAATGGTTCTAAAACTCTTTTATTTCCCATGAATGATAATTCCTGTAGTAGAGTTTGGCTTGTGAAGATCACTGATATCTTTTTTTGGCACTTGTGACATATGGAGGGTCTACAAATTCTGTGATTATCAGATGATATTTGAGCATCTTGGGTCATCATAAAAGGAAATTTGCAAATGCGATCTCTTGCTGGTATGAATATTTCCTGTGCATTGTCATTTTATTTTATTTTTACAATACATTATGAGCACTTAACTACAACCATGGGGAATCAAAAATCGAGCTCACACAGTCAATTTCAAATAGCATACAGTCATTTTTCAAGCATCCTAAAGTCATTTTTATAAGTCAAGGATGTGTTTCCAGCTAGCACATATATAAAAAATTGGATGTTGACAGTGATAGTGCAGATACAAGAAAACAAAGGTCCCAAAGTTCACTTGATTTCATGAATGGAAGGTAAAATACTCAGTTTGGGGGAGATGGTTGTTTACAACTAAGATGAAAACTCTTATTTTGCATGAGGACATGACAAATTATTCAGTTTGGAGGAGGAGCTACTATGCTTGCTGCTTTTTCATTCACATTCATAATTCTGATGCATATTGTTCTTCACATAAAATACCGAATTTGAATTGAGCATATCTCACAAACCACAAATTGGATCCTCATGAAATTTAGACAGGGGATGCATAAAATCATGAAGAATAACCGTGGCAAGTTTCAGCTCAATCCAGTGCACGGTTTTTGCAAAAATGGCCATAATCACCTACAGCCAATTCACATTTTTCTTGAAATCCGTGATGTGGGTTTGTCTAAATTTTGGTGTGGAGATGCACTAGGGTGGTAGTTAATTGCTTGAAAAATTTCAGCCCAACTTAGTTTGTCGTTTGGGAGAAAATGGCTTCATAATTTTCCCGTTCAAAAGGCTGCAACGCCGTAAAATATTGTCGTTTCCGGTTTTTCGTTAGCTGCAACACCGTTTCCCGTTTTCTGTTAGCTGCAACTCCGTTTCCCATTTTCCATTCTATTAGCTACAACTCTGTTTTCCGTTTTTCGGCAGCTGCGAGTTCTTTTCCGGCAGCTGTGAGTTCTTTTCTGGCAGTCATTTTCCGGCAGCTGTGAGTTCTTTTCCGGTAGCTGCGAGTTCTTTTTCGGCAGTCGTTTTCCGGCAGCTATCCATTTTTCGGCAGCTGTGAGTTCTTTTACGGCAACTACAAGTTCTTTTCCGGCAGCTGTGAGTTCTTTTCCGACAGCTGCGAGTCCGTTAAATTTAGCGTTGTTCCACCAAATTCGCTGCTAAATTTAGCGTTGTTTCGCCAAAATATTCGCTAAAACCTTCGTCAAATTCTCTGCTAAAATAAGTTGTGACTCCGCCAAATTTCTACTAAAGAGCTGTGAATCCACCAAACTTTCTGCTAAATCCTCTGCTAAGTGGCTCTGCTAATTGCTGTTAAACTCTCCATTTCTTCTAGCTACAGTTGTGCGAATGGTAAAATGAAGGAACAAGTAAATGAGTTTTTCAAGTTGGATGCTACACAAGTATTGGATTGCATGAGGATATGCAACAAGTTCAGTTTGGGGGAGATGTTGGGCCCTGGAATTGTCCACTTTTCCATCACTTACCGACATACCTTTTATCCATTTTCTTACCATTATTGCCCATTTATCTTTCCATTTTCCATCCGTTTGTTATAGCTGCTCGTAAAATAACATGCTACTTTCATTAATGTTTTAAGTGGTTAATAATGATTATTTTCCTTTATCTTTGATGAATTGAAGGCTATTATGCATAATTTTACTAATGATGGTTTGTGGAATGAGTTGTCACGTACAAGACGCTCATAGCCAGTTGTTACAGCCTTAACCAAAAATGCATGCCACATAAGAACACCTTGATTCGCGTCTTGATTTTTGGGTAGATGGAAATGAATCTCACAAATTCGAGACATGGGTTTTGTGTGTAACATCCTCATTTACCTGAATAACGAGGAAATAGCCAAACAAATCTACGGTTTGTGATATGCAGGTGGTTCTTCGGGAGGGTATTTTCTGGATTTTGTGTTGCGGCCGGTTCCAAAGTTGCCAGCAGTTACGGTCGTGTTTCAGCTGTTGCAGATCACAAGTTGGGGGTTCAGTTATTCATTTCTAGGAGATAATTTTATGTATAAATATGTAATCAATCTCATTGAGAAGGGAAGGATAGATGAAGGGGATAGGCATGATAGATGATAGATTAGGCAAGATAGGAGATGGATGATAGGAGATACAAGATATGAGATAATACAATGTTATGATGTAGGATTTGATCCAGATCTATTGTAATCATTCCATTATGATAATACATGCTGACAATTTCTTAATTCTAGAGTTGTATACTTTCATTGTGGAGATCCAGCTCTGCTCAGTGGAGGAAGGGCCCTCTTCCCTGAGCAGATGCTAGTAGTGTTGACTGTAGGTGTTTTATTTTATAGATCTGTTAATTGTTAATTCATGATTTCATGCATTAGATTTATCATAGTTGTCTTATTATTTCGTTCATGCTTTCATTCATTAAGCTTATCATAGTTGTATGCTTTCATTCATTAGATCTGTTATAATCATTGTGTTGATAATTCTTTTGGTAGATCATTGGCCAACATAACAATTCTTTTAGATGTACGCAATTAGATCTTGTTTCATGATAAGTTATTTTGATGAAGTGTGATTAGAATTACAGTGTGATTTTATGAATAAGCTGAGGATTGACTTACTTTTAAGCAGGTGTGATCTAGTCTACAAACAGTTACAATTCATACCAATAAATAATAATGTCAGGTAGAAATTGTGCTTGCATATATCTTGCATGATAACTTTGAAATAGACGACTTCCTCGGGTTGATAATTTATGTTTAGCACTCTATATGTTAAGTTTTAATTAACTAGCATATAGTGGGCACGACACTTCCCATGTTCTTCCCTCCTTTTGCAACTGTGATCAAATCAATAGCTTAATCAAGCCCTGATGATAGACAGATCGAGCAGTATGCTCAGGATGGCCCTGAACCCTAGAAATCATCTTTTGAAGACTTTTTAATAAATAAAATGGGAGATTGATCTGTATACCTCCATTAAGGTGCATCAGCAATTTTAAATGGCATTTAAGCACTTTGTCGTACCTTCCATCGCATGTGATATAGTTTTGTATCATCTATAAAGGAATCTTTCAGCTTGACTTGATTTTGCTAACATGGATACCGTTTTTCCAATCGAGTTTCTCAAATCCTAGCATCAAAAATTCACTATAATCTCCTTGGAAATCCTGTTGTTTAAACAATTTCTCCCCCTGTGCCAGAACATCTATTGCCTCAGCAATAGAATCTTCATTTACCCTAACTGTTAAGCTTTCAAGCTGAACCTTTTCATCTCTATAGTTTTTAATAAATGACATGGTTACCTGTGAGTGGTAACCCTGTAATTTCTCACAGAAGTTAAACCATCCAGCCTTCTTCATTAATTTAGCTGACCTGGGAAATTTCATTATCCACTTTGTATTGTTTAGCTCCAACCTGCAAATTAAACCTCCTGGCTTTCTTTTTACCACAACCTCTAGATCTTCTTCCTCTGTTGTCTTCGACATTTAAAACCCTTCACACTATACTCTTTTAACAGGTAATTTTACTCCAACCGCTTACTTTGATATGTAGGGAAACATATATGATATAATCCGGCCCTTTTAACATACAATCTATCAGAATTTGAAAACAAACCCTAGGTGGTTCAAACCCTAATTTTTGTTGTTCGTGAACAATGAACATTGACAATATACAAACGGCTCTCTGAATGTCCTTCTCCAGTTAACCAGAGTATTAGGAAAAATAATGAGACAGATTTCTAGGGAAAATGATGAATTATGTCGACTCTGCCATGATTAGTACTAATATTCATTGCATTGAGTGTTTTAATTTCAAAATGAGAACAGGTGTACAATTCCATAAATGACACGATAAAATCCATCATTTTATGGATAGGGGCGCCTTTAAAGCATATTCATACTGAATGCTGAATATCATGAATATAACCATAGTTCCTTATCCCCTTTATATTCCATGCTACATATGAATAACAAAAAAATTTAAATAAAATACCCTTTGAAACTATGCTGTCAGTTTGTGAAATGCTACCGGTTTGTGAAATGCTACCAATTTGGATAATGCTGCCAGTTTTAACAATCCACTATATAATATAAAATATCTTGCACATACATAGGTTCATGACTAATGAGTGAAGATTTTGATGATTCAGAAGACTAAAAGAAAACCATAATGGTGTTCAATCACACATAAGGCATAAAACAAAGCAAAAATTTAAAAATAAAAACACATCACAATCAAAGATCTAAAAAAGGTTAAACAACCTTAGAGATAGCAGTGCTAATCATCATCATGTACTTAGTGAGATTCGAGCTTCTTTCATGCTCATCAAATTGCCCGGGGCACCTGAGGATAGTTTTATGTCGTTATAAGTTGCTTCGTTATGATGATAAATGAGAACCGCAAGTTTTGAAACGTGAAAGAAAGTTCAATTGGTGCTCTAATTGCCAAAGTTTATCTATGGTTTTTAAAGTTTGAGGTAAAACTAAGTGAGACCCCATCAGCCTATGGGATGAGTTATGCTCACCTGCCAACATGAGGGGCCTGAGGAGAAAGTGTGGAGAGGTACTTGTTTGCCGTATGCAATTTCTAATTTCAGGCATGGAGGCTTTTAAATTCTCTGTGATAATGTGATTAGCAGCTCATTTTTCACTTTTTTCGGGTACCTAAATTTGATAAATGCAGACGGAGAGTTGGCTTGAATTCTATTTCCTCTGTTGTACATGCTTGCAGTTGTTCTGGCCTGCTATTGTAATGAAAAAATGGTTCAATATCAATCCCAAGGAGGATGAGTTCAGCATGGATGAAAGGGACACTGAAATTGATTTTGATGAAGAAGGTATGTAAGCCTTTTGATTGTATTAATGAGAAAATCATGAATTGAATAATGCAGTAGAAAGCGATGTTTCAACTTTGAGATTTGAATCCTATGACATGCCATCACTGGTTTGATTCATCATCATAGTACAAACACTAATTCAATCTATATCTCCTTGTTTCTTTAGATGCAAAGAGTGTTGAAAGGGAACCAGCTACCCCAACTAGCCCAGTTACCCAGCGAGCGACAATGCCAGCCACCAATTTGTATAGCGTTTTCAAGCTACTAGTAAGGACTTGGTCTATAATCTTTTCTTGTAGATCAGTTAGAGATGATTGTTGGGTGATACCATATTGATTAAATTCCAAAACACATTTCATGATTCATCATGAGCATGATAGTTGGAATTTGTGTTTCATCATTGTGCTTGAAGTAGTAAGTCCCTTATGGTATGAAACTATGCATACAACATCCAGAGTGAACTATCACCAAGGTGTGCTTTCAATGGGTATGGTTGCAGCGACAACCCCACCAAAATAGGGATTGGGAGTGCGGTACTTTGAAAATATGCTACTGTACATTTGGCTTCCTTTAGTTTGGATTTGTGTACGAATTGATAATCTGTGTTGTTGCATCAATCATTGCAAATGGAGATCCAAACGTCCTTGACAGTGCAGACGACCAGTGACCTCTTCAAGGAAGTTTGTTAAGTTGGTTGAGTAAGTACGTTGCTTATGTAATTTGAATAAATTTTGGGAAGTAAAAAACATAAAATTACAGTTATGGATTCTCCAAGCATATCTGTAATAAAAAACAATTTACTGCAATACCTTTGTTGAGTGAAAGGTTCTCAGGACTAAAAAACACAAATTATTATATACTTTTGCAATCTCACATTATTTTGTTAATATGTGAAACTGGTTGTCAAGAGTTTAAACCTTGAGTTGGAGAATAGAAGAAGTGGAAATCCAGCTATTCAGCAAGCTCAGTTAAAAATGGTTTCTCTTTGTTGTGATGACCGATTTCTCCAGCTAGAGTCTGTCCAAGATATTTTGTTTATAAATGGAAAGGGGAAATGGTGGTGGGTTTACAAAGTCTGGGAACATTTTGGGAAGGATACGTAAGGGTTTTGCTGTGAAATAAATTGAACGGCTTGAAAGGTTTCAAATCATTCCGGTGATACTCCCAACGATAAATTTGACACTCTAGGGTATCACCGAACTGATCCTTTAGTTGATTATGATGATGGTTAGTAAGTATTAAATTATCGACAGTTTGCAAATAAACAGTGTGCAAATATCTAGGATTTATATAACTAATTTGTGGTTTTTCCTTGAATCTCTCAATCCCTCCACTAATCGATGGTATAATCTTAGCTATTAAGTTTATGTAGAAATTACGTGCATTCAATCATCAATCTTAGCTACTACATTGATCTCTTTACACAATGGTAAGAGCTCTTACAAAATGCAATGTAGAAATTACCTCCATTCCAATCATCAATCTTAGCTGCTATAGTGATCTCTTTACATAGTCACTAGTGGTAAGAGCTCTTGCAAAACTCATCCCCAAGTCTCCTCCATTTTCTACTGTATCACAAAGTTTGGTATGGAAGATAATGCTACCATTTTCCAACAAACCTGAGATGTCTTTTAAGGAGCCATTCAAGTCAGCATTTATGATTATTATTATCAACACAATGTCGATATGGGTCCGAGATATCTTGAGAGGATAATGTACCATAGGACGCTCCATTTGCTAAAACTAACATAGAGGTTACCCCAAACTACTAAAAAAGGAGATATTAACCAAATTCATTTACGAGAATTGATTTAAACAAATAAAAGTCCACCATATTTAGGAGTCAATAGAGAAAATTGCCAATGTAATTTATTCCCAGCTCTCCACTTGGAGGAGTATCAATTGTGGCACCCATGCTCATTGCAGAACTACCTTTAGATTTTAATGAAGGATATGTGATCCAATTAGTTCACGGAACATTATTTGCCACGTCCATAAAGCATCACCTTAAGGATCTCGCCCTGAACCCCATCAAATGAAAATATTTTTATCATTTTAAGTAGTTTTACTATTCTCTCATTTTGGATTTGCAGGTTAAAGAGGAAGCCTCAGATATTACAGAACCAAAGATTTCATTGCAAATAGGTTAAATAGAATGAAGGATAATGTGGGAAAATTAAAAACCGGATCGCCTACCAGTGAGACAGATTTGTGCCCAAATAGATCTAGAGAAATTCTTGCCCAAAGAGAGGTGATTTTTCCAAAATTTGGTTACGCCGAGTTTTGGGAAATTAATAGTTTGTTGAATGAACCAATGGTCTGGGATTTGATTCTTTCCATTCTCATTGTATTTTACATGTATAAATTCAACCTCAAAGGTTGGAAAGTTGGAGAAAGACTGTGTAGAAAATGAAGGAAATGATCTTCCCAGAAATTATGTATTTTGTGTTTAGGTTGTTGTATTCATTTGTAGCTAAATTGTAAATTCATTAAAAGAACTCTAGTGTTCAAGAACTGGATTTCAAATTATCTGTGGGATTTTTGTTGAAAATTTGCTTTTTCTATTGTACATTGAGTTTTTTTTAATTATGTTTGATAGGGTTTGGATATGTCAGCTTCTTGCAGCTTTATCTATGTTGGGTTTGAATAAATATGTGGCAGTGTATAAGTAACTGGTTTTCTTTTGCATTTTCCTGATTCCTGAATATTTTCTTGAATTTTAAAATCAATGGCTGAATAAATGTGTGGGTTTGTAATAGTAATCATTTATTTATTCTGTTTGTTTGGCTCGGGACTGTTGAGACATTTTGAAGGAGCACTTCTATCTTTGACTTGAGGTTAGTTTTCCTCCATGATTTTCAGACCATCTTATTTGTCTATAACTGAATGGTGATTTTTACTATAATTGTTAATGTTCAGAAAGTCGAACCCATTAACTCTCCAACTCCGAGGGAGAGTCATAGTTGAGGATTGCTTGTTTAGGAGTTTTTATATTACAATGAAATTTTGTAAGAATAATGTTTCATTGTTTTTCCCTTTTAACAGATGTTTTCATTTCCAGTACTTCATTATGGAAATATACAATACTGTTAAAGAAAATAAAATTGTTTGTCAAAATGTTCCTGTAAGATTTCAAGATGAATGTGCATGGAATTTAATGATGTTTTGAACTTTCGAGTCATGGTTGATGGTAATTCACAACGTGAAGGATAGTTGTTGTTAAATTATGGATTCATTCCCTTATCCATTATTACTGCCAATCATATCCACACTAATTACTAAAACTCACAATCAGATGAAACTCATAACTAGAATCGATTTGATGTTGCTTATCTTAAAAAGAGCAAGATTGTCATTGTGCCATTTGTGGTTGGCATTTTCCATGTTGAAGGGTTATTGTCGATTTTCCATGATTTTGATTGTGCTCACAAATAATCATATCATGTTTGTTTGATTTATTTGGGGCTCAAAGTCATGTCAAGAAAAAAATTCATTGTTCTTTTTAGTAGTCAACAAATACCTATTAAGGGTTTTTCCTTGGTTGAGTTCCATATTACCATTCTAATTTGGTCTTGAATAAAGTTTGTTGTTTCAAATCCGCAACTTGGCTCGATCCAAAAGAAGTTTACCAAAATTCATCATATTACTAGAAACTTCATCCAATGAAATTAGTCCGTACAACAACCATCTCCAATTTAGAACTAAATTGATAGGTATCTTAAGTGGACTAATTTCCGTTGGGGCCTTAATTGGCTTTCAAGAAGGTTCTAGCATCCTCAAAAGAAATTGTAAGGTAGTTCAACCTCTTCTGCAGAAATTCATTATCTACGGGTCAACCTCTATGAATCATGCTTGGGTCTCTCTGCATTATTGAATTTAATTTTGAAAATATCGTTTGTCTTATCATCTTTTTTTATCAAACAAATTTCAATTTCTTTTACCAAGAAATGGCATTTATTCTCCCATTGCAATTGATAGAGACTTGGTACCAATTCTAATTCCTCCTCCAACAAGGCTGTAAATTTTCCCATATGGGCTAAAGGTCATGTTTTTTACAGATATACTTTCCTTTGACTGCCTTGGTAAACTCGTTTAGTTTGTTGTCTGTACTGTAACATAATTATCAGGTTTGGCCATTTATAAAAGAAACTCAAGATCTTTTTCAAAGTAGTTTTCTTCTTTCTCTATGATAGGTGTTTGTAGTTTTTTACTGCTTTCTTTAATAGGGACATAGCTACCTCTGGAGTTTAAACAACTATGGTTACTGAAGGTTCAAAATATTTTTTACCTGGAACATTAGCTATGAACTTATCCTGAACAAGTAACGTGTATCAAGTTCACTGGCTGTCCATGGACTAGTTTATTGTATAGTGAGGATGACAATTTTGAAAATTTTACAATTGGTCATTCCATGACCAAAACCCTTATGACTTGAATTTTCGTTATTATTCCATTGATTAACATGGGAACTAGGTAAAGAATGTACAAGGTTCACAAATTTTTGGAATGATTTTTGTTGACCAAGTGAAATATTAACAAGTTTAGACATATATGACTCAAAGCTTAATTTTGATTTCCTACTTAGTTGTTGTTATGTAAATATTGTAATGAATTCCTATCATTTTGCACTTGTTATTCTGTTCTGTTTTTCATGTTCAGTTGTTGTTGTATTGCCAAACTTGTGATGAATTATTGTACAGCCACAAGGCAATTCTTTGTGGTTTATGATGAGGTGTTGATGCTCACTTTCTAGTTCCATCATCCATGTTTATGCAAGTTGAGTACATTGCATACTTGAAAACAAAAAGAAGTACAGGGAGGATAATTGTCACATTGCTGAATTGCAGTAAATCATGGCAAACAAAAGAGGTATGTGCTCAATTTTATAATCTATTATGTTACTTGTTGGGCGTTTATGTTATAATGTGTTGATGTCACAACCTACTTTTGGAAACTATTTTAAACACAATTGAACACATAAGTTTTCCCTTCCTTCAAATAACACTTGTGTAGAAATAATAGATCAATTATATGTGCAATGATGCTAAAAAGAAGCGCTGGGAAATAGATCTTGCTACTAAGAATTCTCACAAGCATACACAGGAAAAATAGAGAGAAGAAAAGAGACTGAATCACATGAATGAAGAGATGAATATTGGTGTGTATCCTTCCATTGAATAATTATGAATAATAGTGTACATAAATGGTACATCCCTCATAGGAAATTCGAATTGTATGGAAACAACTCATAAAGCTCAAAAAGGCTGACTTACCAAAATATAGCAAACCCCCATAGGTGGATAAAGAACTTGCTAAACATATCAAGGACCTCATGATTTGGAAAAAGAATGAGTGAGTTGTCAAGGATATGGAAATAACATGCTAATCCTAGAAAATGGAGAAAAACTAATGGAGGATGGGTTGGAAACAAAAGCTCCCAGTTTCCT
>LPNX010904728.1:140930-151127 GCA_001517045.1 Pseudotsuga menziesii
AACTTAATCAACCCTGTAGATCTGATACCATGTAGAAATAATAGATCAATTCTATGTGCAATGATGCTAAAAATAAGCACAGGAAATAGATCTTGCTACTAAGAATTCTCACAAGCATACACAGGAAAAATAGAGAGAAGAAAAGAGACTGAATCACATGAATGAAGAGATGAATATTGGTGTGTATCCTTCCATTGAATAATTATGAATAATAGTGTACATAAATAGTACATCCCTCATAGGAAATTCGAATTGTATGGAAACAACTCATAAAGCTCAAAAAGGCTGACTTACCAAAATATAGCAAACCCCCATAGGTGGATAAAGCACTTGCTAAATCTATCAAGGACCTCACGAGTTGGAAAAAGCATGAGTGAGTTGTCAAGGAGATGGAAATAACATGCTAATCCTAGAAAATGGAGAAAAACTAATGGAGGATGGGTTGGAAACAAAAGCTCCCAGTTTCCTAGTTGACTAGCTTTTATCTTATCCATAGAAAAGCAGGAAAAAGCAGAAAAAGCATAATCTGCTGTAAAGTCTTGTATACTAATTCTGGATCAACCCAGAATCAGAAATAAATCATTCCTAGGATATAGATGGCATGTATTGACTTTAAGATGCAAGTGGATGCCAACTAATTAAGCTAGTGGGTGAATAATTAATCAAATAATGATTAATTATTTTATCCTAAGTTGTGAGTGGGTTTAATAAATTCCAACAACTTGGAGTGTTTCTTGTCTAGTCCATTTGCCTTAAGTGAAACACGGATACGCATGTCTTCTCTCCCTTCAAATAACACCTGGAGTGTTTCTTGTGGTAGTCCAATGTAGTCCAATTGCCTTAAAGCTAGAACATAGATGGAATATGGGGGTTTTACCCTCTTCATTTGTTTCTTTCCTTCATAGTAGAATTCTGGGTATATAAAGCCAAATTCAAATATTATGCAGTTGTATTTTAGTCAGTAAACATGTTTTTAGTTTTCTTACATTCATTGTAACAAGTACTCTGCCCAATTGTGCACTATCCCAGTGGACTATTTACCGTACAATTGGGATGGCAATTTTGAAAATTTAACAGTTTGTCATTCCATGACAAAATTCCTAATGACTTTAATTTTTATTATTATTCCATTGATTACATGGGAACTAGGTAAAGAATGTACAAGGTTCACGAATTTCTGGAATGATCGTTGTTGACTAAATGAAATATTAACAAGTTTAGACATACCTAACTCAAAGCTTAATTTTGATTTCCTACTTAGTTACTCTCTTCTTCTTTAGGTTCATCTTCTTCGATGTCACAGCCTACTTTTGGAAACTATTTCAAACTCAATTGAACACATAAGTTTTCCCTTCCTTCAAATAACATTTGATGTGTTTCTTGTGCTAGTCCATTTGCCTTAAGCTGGAACAAAGATACACATGTTTTCTCTTCCTTCAAATAACACTTGAAGTGTTTCTTGTGGTAGTCCAATTTCCTTTAGCTAGAACATGGATGGAATATGGGTTTTTTCCCCTCTTCATTTGTCTCTTTCCTTAGTAGTAGAATTCGTGGGTATATAAATACAAATTCAAGTATTTCGCAGCTGTATTTTAGTTGGAAAACATGTTTTCAGTTTTCTTGCATTCTTTTTAACAGTTACTCGACCCAATTGTACATCATCCCTGTGATTATGCCTCTGATATAGAGCAGTCACAGAATAATCTTGCCAAGGCAAATTGAGGCACCTGATCTCCAAAATTATTTGTTTTTATTCCTTTTCCTCTCCGATTAGCAACTTGATAGTTGTCTTTAATGCAATACTCTGTAATAGAAGTCAATTTATCTCCCATAAATAGTATGACTATTTCTATGGATTCATGATTGTTTGGTAACCATAACAATATTGGAAGCTCTTTGGATTTGAAAGAGATTAGTGCTTTCCTTTGCTCAGATTTCATTTTGTAGGATTTTCATTTGCAATCATGTTAAGCTATCATATTATCTACCAATTTTCTTGGTTGTGCTTGAATATACGCATGCTTAATACTTTATAAACTTTGGTCTCTTGATCCCTGCATCTAAATTTTTCCTATTATGAACACTCTATCCATGCAAGTATTCAAATCCATTTACCAATTTTTACACCATTAGCACTCCTCAATGTCGGGGACATTGCCACCTCATATAAGCATTGTAATTACATATTTTAGTTTGCAAGTAGAGAGTCTGCAAATATCTAGGATTTATATAACCAATTTGTGGTTTTCCGCACACCTTGAATCTCTCAATCCCTCCACTAATTGATGTGTATGTGCATATGAGGAATCTATATTGATGGCTGGTTGCATTGATTGAAAAGGAGGCTCAACACTTGGTATCCAAACACAATGTTAAGTCATCCCTACTTGGAAGGAAATTAAGTGTTGGACTACCAACCCATCATCAGTAGTAGCCATGTCAGAACTGAAAAAAGCTAAATTAGATGGCATGTAATATGGGATTGCTATCTTGAAACCGAAATCCATATTTTAACCACTTAATGGTTGTGTGTTTAATATTCTTCCCTGCGTTAAGTGAAAGGGGGATTGATATCAACAGTAGTGAATATTTTTCATGTGCCCACCAGATGTCAAGTTGATTAAAAATATTAAACTTGACTAGAAATATTAAACTATGAATGGTGAATATGAAATCGCGTAGACCATTTTTGTGAAATCGTATCATGATTAATGCTCACCAGAAAATTTGGGTTGGAATTATGTATACAAGCATTTTTTCTGTTGGCATATGCATCCTTTGGCCCTTTCACATAGAACACAAGCAAATTTCATTTTGAGCTTCCTAACCCTTCTCTTCACATCTTTAAATTTCTATGGTTGATTTTTTCTCTGTCTGTGGCCATGTGTTGTGAGGGGAGTTTTATAGCTATTAATATACATTGCAATATGATTAATCTCTTGCAGTTCAGTCATGGATACACAAAATAATACTATGAGGCTCGCGTCCTGGTCTTGTCTTACCCTGTGATTGACCATACAAATCCAATGCTTCAGTTCGCCAAAAAATCAAATATCTAACACTAAATGATCAGACCTCGTACCTTATTCCGGACAGTTGAAGTAGATCCCCGTTGAGCTTTCCAACTTCAGCTTGAATTGATAAATCACTTCCTCAACGACAAGTAAACAAGACAATCATACTATATATGTTGGTGTTAGATCTATTCTAGCATATATAATCAACAATGTATAAGCATTTGAAAACATCCATGGATAAAATATTCATTCAAACATACATTATTAGATAGGAAACAATATTTCTATTAATATAAAATTAGAGATTACAATGGATACAACCTCTGTCGGCACGTCTGCGAATCGGAGAAACTGAATCCCCCACTTGGGCCTCCACCACCTCAATCTTCCATCTCTCGATAGCAAGCTCACAAGCAAAAGGCAAGCTTGGGAAGAACACAAAAGTGCTCCAAGGGACAAAGGGATGCAGACTCAAGCACAAGTTCCGGCAACAATGGACTGTAGTTTCTTTGCTCTCAATTCTCTCTTCTGCCTTCAATGTACCAAATAGTTCCTTATATAGCTTTTCAAAGGGGTAATGAAAGGTTGAATCTGAGCAATCTCAAGGCATAGGGAAGGCCAGGAGTCAAGTGAGTATCCATGTCAAGGAAAAGTCCAAAAGGATTTGGATTATGCACACATCCCGATGTACACAATTTTAGGGGTCAAACCCACATATATACGCGATTATAGGTTTAAAAGTCGCGTGTATTAATTTTCACATGCTTTTATGGATGGTGAAGGAAACATCAAAAGACAAAAAATGGTCCAAGGGGTCTAAGGAGTCTGCAGAGGGATAGGGGAAGGCCATACAAGTGTGATTCACCTGGAGTGGTAAAATCAGCTATAACAAATGCCCCCTAATGTGTGAGGTCAGAGGGGTCATACGATGGCCGAAATACATTATAAGTCCATCCCAGAAGTGAAGTGATGAAGGATCCCAAATGGAAGACCAGCCACCCAATCAGCATAGTACAATGATACAACTATGCACATAACTGCAAATACATACACCAGTCCCAGATACATAAGAGTACAATGGCCATGAATAGGCATGATACAAAATATCACATAAGTGGTCATCGCCATGTACAATATACATAGATCAGAATCTCCATGATGAAGATATACAAAGGACCATGATCTCCATGATGGATGAAGATATATAATGGATCAAGATCTCCATAATGGCTGGAAATGTCTAACATATACTGGAATCAAGTCACGAGAGTTGAAATCTCATTAACATTGGCACGATCAAGGAGGTAGCATATAAGAGATGCCACCAATCTGGAAGGTCTTCTACACAAACCGCTACGAGTATGTGTCCTACTATGTGAATAGAGGTGTCGAGGTCGAACATAGTAGTCCATCATCTGATTACCGGTCATTGATGTACACCGTTAATAGACACAAGATCACCCACTGATAATGAAAATGGGAATCAAGGTACTAGAGTGCAAACTAACAAGTGTGAATAAATGTGTTGAGGCCGAACACTTGAGAGGATCCATCGATTAGGGGACATTAATGTATTCCCAAAAATTGTTGATGGCGAGAGAACCTGCCACTGATGACTGCAAGTCTCAAGGCACTAAAAAAGGCCTCTAGATTCTAATCCAAAAATAAATGATCTGAAGTCGATGGGATGAAATCTGTTGGAATGAGGGCATTAAGGCATCCCCCATCATCCAACATGAGGTACTCAACAAAGCTGTATAGTGTAGAAGGACTCGATCATAAGGTGCATGAACCAGTAACTGTACCGAGAATGGCCAACATGCAAAGTTAAGATAACTGAGGAATGGCCAACTCAGGTTTCAACTTCCTCTGAACAAGAGCATAACGGTGAATGGTGACTGAATAGAGGCAGCATAGACTCGATATACAAAATTGGGACATCTCTGTGACACAGGAGGCATCGACAGAGGCTCCATGGGGACTGGAAGCTTAACCAGTCAGTGGAGATAAACTCAGATAAATGAGTACATCTCCTAAAGTCAAACTGCAACCCAACAAATGGATGTGATATACAATGCTATGTTAGAAGGTGACATGACTCAACAGCTACCAAAGATAACATCTTTCCTTGTCTGACTTTT
The DNA here is from genome assembly GCA_001517045.1 of Pseudotsuga menziesii. NCBI lineage: Eukaryota > Viridiplantae > Streptophyta > Pinopsida > Pinales > Pinaceae > Pseudotsuga > Pseudotsuga menziesii. The sequence continues at coordinate 146,089 of LPNX010904728.1, forward strand.
TGCTTTTTTGGGTTTTTTGTACTTTTTCAAATATTTAAAAAGCTTGAAAAAGAATAAAATGGCTTTATAGTTACAGAATAGGAGGAGATGAGTGTCATAGGGGCAAACAAACTAGTTGCAAGCAGTGAAACATACTTATGCTCAATGCAAGGACACATGTGTAGGATAGCAACACTCGAGGGAAAATCCCCTCTTGGTAAAAAGGGAATCAAGCTGCAAAGGATATATAAAATGGCTCTACATGGCTAGACATGAGACAAGCTCGGGCTATATGGCTGAAACACAATGTCAGGGAAGCCAGCATAAAGCTCAATAAGGCAGGAAAAGCTCATGATAATGCAATTACAACTTGACATAAGGGAGTCTTGAGGGAAATAGGCCAGTAAAAGATGAAGAGGAGTATGAGGCTCTTGCGAAATTTCATGGCAATACTACACAACAGAATCCCACACCCTAATGGACAAAACATCAGCATGGGAACCAAATGAAAATAAGGCGCTAACTAGGGTACCCATGTAAGGTCAAGCTCTACCACTCATACCATGCCACTTCTTAAACAGCAAGAAGGTTCCATGACATAATAGAGTGGGTTCGTACCTAAGGCTATGATGAAATGGTCATAAGGTCATGCAAAATGCAAACAGTGATGAAACCTAACCTATATGCCAATTTATACATGATACCTGAGATCGGCATGAACGGGTCAATCCAACAGCTGAAACGGCACTCAGAAAGGTCTCCTGCATCATAAATTAGGTCAAAAATGGTCCAAAATGATTAGAAATGGTCCAAACTATAGAAAAGGGGGTAAAAATTTGAAAAAAATTGAAAATTTTCTATAAATAGTAAAAAATTCAAAACATTATAAAACATTTGAAATTTTTACCCAATTGAGCTCATATTTTCAACAGCGAATTCCTGGAGATCCAGCCGACGAAATCCACTACCATTTCTTCCAGGTACTTACCCATGCTCTTCTCTTCCATTTTAATGCAATTTTTATCAATTCCATGGTCATTTGGGATTTCTAGGCCAATCCAAAAAATGCGCTGCGGCCCATGCGAAAATCGAGGGTTTTCTGCATATAGGGCTGGATATATGCAAAAAATGCCCTCACAGTCACGTACATACGCGGTTGTTTGGAAAACAGTTGCGTATGCGGCTGTGCATGAGATTTTTTAAGTATTCTAATGGGAAAACTTGCAATTTTTTGTGCAGGATGGTCCTAGAATGGAGAGAACATGAACATGGTGATGTAGAGGAGGCAGTAAGGGCTGATCTAATGGCTCAACAAGCACTACATGCATGTGGTATCTACAAATTTTAGTGTCTTGGTGGCTTGAGGGCCAAACCAAGACTATTGCAGATGCTAGTGGATTACTGGGATCTAGAATCTGAGTCATTCCAGATAGATGGGATGTCCCTCACCATAGAGGTGGAGAACATATACTTTATTACTGTACTTTCTCGACGGGGGGAAGTAGTGAAACTACGTTCTCGCAGGCCCAAAGGTGGCCTGACTATACATGAGTACATTGCGGTGTACTGCTATCCGGACACGGAGAAGGTGGGGAGTCAGATCCCAACCAACTCTATACAGGTGTTGGGCCTAAAGGCCATCCTATTGAAACTAGGCAGGATAGCAGGCTTGGTTTCACTCCACTAGGCCTCGTGGCCTTTGATGTTCTATGTAGTGGAGTGCATGAAACCCACGGTATATGACTGGAGCAGTACACTACTGAGCAACATGAAACATCAGCTCAGTGAGTGTAAGATGGGCAAAGTGCAAAACTTCAGTTTCAGCAACATACTGAGCACATTTTTATTCAAGCATGTTCCAGGATTGAGCCCCAGAGTTGACGTTCCTCTACACGGGGTTCGAGATCCAGCCCAATGGCATTGGGAGGATGCAATGCGCAGAGTAGGGGGAGGTAGGGTGTCCAACCCATATCCAGCTGAGTTCTTTCCGTGGTGGAGACAACAAATAGTTTCCATCGATGACTACCCGTATGTAGGGATATATTTCCAAGGGGACCCAGACATGCCGCTACCACCAGGATCGGCATACGGTGACATAGGTAACAAATCTCGACCCTCTCTTTAAATTTTTGAGTTATTTATTTTTTTGTGTTTTCTGATTATATGGAATCAAAAGACATGTTTTTGGGTGACAATACATAGTGACATCTACCATATGCTTGCAGATGTGGGACCATAGTGGCCTGAAGGCTTCCCTCATCATAGACAGAGTGGAAGAGGAAATGATATCATGGATGTGGATGCGGAGCAGACACTCCAGAGCATTCATACCAACTTTGTGAGGCTGACACATAGAGTTCCCATGGAACAAGTCGAGGACTTGCCTAAGGCTATGCAGCACCAAGTGGTGGGTGTACCACGAGCATGGGTGTGACTATTTCGATGGCTATCTAGAGCCATAGTGACCTTCCATGATCACAACCCCCCTCCTCCTCCATAGGCTTAGATACCTAGGAGTGATACATTTTGTATTACCGTGTATTATATTTTGGTGGCTTGAGAGCCCCATTTTTGTATCATGACACTAAGTATTACCACATTTTGGATGTTTATAAAAATTTTGTGATGATCAGTTTATTTATTTACATGTGTACAAATTTGTGTTTGTGGTGAATTTACTGTGTATGAAACAAATGCCAATCTAACACATAGTTAGCATATGAGTCAGCAACTTGATTATTAATTCTTAGAATATGTATGTATGTTATATTGTCAAATTTTCATTCTAATAATCTCACACGTAAGAATCTTCTTAATAACATCGGATCTCTAACATGGTACAAACCATTAAGCTGTGACACTACTAACTCCGAATGAAGACATAACTCAAGAGAGAGAACGCCATGTGAAATGGCATCTCGTAGAAGCTCAATAACGGCACTGTATTTAGCAACATTGTTTGAAGATGGCCGTAAACATACACCTCCTGAAGATAGTACCTGACCCATAGGAGTATAAATCACCCAAGCAGCAGAGGCTGAGTGTTGAGTGTGACAACTCGCACCATCCGCAAATCCTATGTAGGTGGAAGATTCCATTGACATCTACCAAAAGAAACGAAAACTAATCACAAACCGGATCACTATAAGAAAAATACCTAACTATGCAAAATTGTACAATAATATACAATAACCAGCCTTGGCTGAAAATCATGCATAGTACTTCTTGAGATAGAGCCCATTTCTAAGCTCTGCCAAGGTTGTTCCCTCATAATCCACTAACTCATAAGCGCCCTTCTCTAACACACGTTTGACGACGTAAGGACCACGCCACATGGGGTTAAACTATCCTGCCCCCAAGGGTTCTTTCGGTTGATCCCACAAAAGGACCAAGTCTCCCTCACTAAACGTCCTTGGATGGACAGACTTATTGTACTGGACCTTTATGCAACGTTTATTTACTTCTAGAGCCACCAAGGCATCTCAACACTGCTCATCATGTTGCTCAAGGTGGACCAAACGCTCCTCCAATGGTGAAGTGTCTGGTAATATTTCTATGGCTAGATTCAAAGAAAGAATCTCGCATTCAACCAGCAATACCGACTCCACTCCATGTACAAGTTGATATGGAGAAAAACCTGTGGCAGTCTTAACAGCAGTTCTATATGCCCACAAAGCAGGATATAACATAATGTGCCAATTATTCTTGCTTTGTGCGATGGTTCATTGGAGAATGGATTTGAGTGACTTGTTCACTGCTTCCACCTGTCCATTCGATTGAGGGTAGTAAGAGGAGGAATGCTCTTGTTTCTACCCTAACTTTGATGCCAACTCTTCCATCATACGATTCTGAAAGTGCGAGCCATGGTCAGTGACAAGCTCTTTCAGAATCCCGAACTGAGTAATAATCTGGTTGAATACGAAGTGCGTGGCTATCTCACCATCGGATTTAACTGTAGGCATAGCCTCAACCCATTTTGTGAAGTAATCAACAGCCACTATGATATGATTATGCCCCCCAGCTGAAGTTGGGTTGCAATCCATAAAATCAAGCCCCCACTTAGTGAAAGGACTGGCGGTGATGATGGGATGTAACAAGGGATGTTTCAAGCGCATATTACGTGCAAACAACTAGCAAGGGTGGCACCTCTTGACCACATCAACACAATCCTTAAAGATCGATGGCCAAAAATAAACCGCTCTTAAGATTTTTTGGGCTGTAGAAATTACAGATAAATGACCACCACATGCCCCTCTGTGGAAATCATTCAGTACTACCTCAGCCTCCTCATGAGTTAAACAACATCGTAAAATGGAATCTACCCCACGACGGTACAAAGTGTTATCCACTATGAGGTAATTCTTGGACACGTGACGTAATCATCGTCGTTCATCCCGTGAGAGGTGAGTAGTGACCTTCAATGTTTGTAAATATATAATGATATCTGCATACCATGGGTCTAAAGTTGAGATTAACAAGATGTGTTCGTTGATAAACGTATCTTCACAAACCAACTCCTCGACCTTGCTTGGGAAATCCGATATAAGCTCTGCAAAAATTAACCATTTCTTCGATTTTTCCAAAACAAACTCAAGATCGAACTCTTGCAGGATGACAATCCACTTATTATATTTTCCCCCAATCATCCTTCGAGTGAGGATGAATTGAAATGAATTGACATGGGCTACAACCAAGGTCTGGCGAAGAAGAATATAATGTCTCAACCATTGAACTGCATGTATGGTAGCTAAGACAAGCTTCTCAAAATGAGAATAGCGAATCTCCGCGTCAATAATATTCCGGCTTAGATAGTATATGACATGCTCTTGGAGCTCCTCATCCTCTTGAACCAAAACCATACTAATCGTCTCCATGGACGCGGCCACATAAAGTAGAAAATCACATCTATAGTCTGGGGGACTAATCACTAGGGCCGATGCTAGGTCTCGCTTGAGCGCATCCATTAGAGAGAATTTGAGGTCAAAAATGGGCCTCAAAGGGACCAAAATGTACTATAAAAATCAACCAATTACATTCTAGTAGATGACATCATCCCCCAT
>LPNX010904728.1:151727-176039 GCA_001517045.1 Pseudotsuga menziesii
AAAGGACTCATGGGCTCGCTCATCCCAACAAAAGGTGGTGTCCTTCTTCAAAATACGCATGAAGTCTCTAGTCAAATTGTCAAAATTGACAACAAATCTCCGTAAGAAGTTTGCCATGCCTTGCAAACATTGAAGATGACGAATACTTTTCGGGGGAGACAATTGAAGTATTGCCTCAACCTTCAAAGGGTCGACTCTTATACCCTCTTTAGAAATGATGAATCCTAACAAGTGACCTAACTTCACACAAAAGATGGACTTGTGAATATTTAACCTGACCAAATAATGGTGGAATCTTTCGAATACCAATCTCAAATGATAGGAATGATGCATTCTCATACGAGAATGAGCAGCAAGGTCATCCAAAAATACTTCGATAATCGATTTGAGATCGTGGAAGATCAAGGTCATGACCCGCTGAAAAGTAGCTCCGACATTCTTAAGGCCAAAAGGCATTTTTCGATGCCCCAAGGACAAATAAATGCAGTCTTGTGTTGGTCCTCAGGTTTAATTTGTATCTGATTATATCGAGAAAACTCGTCCATGAAGGAAAAAACCTCACTACTCGCACACTCATCCAAAATCTGATCAATAAATGGTGTGGGGAAATTGTCCTTAGGACAGGAACGATTCAAATCATGGAAATCAGTACATATGCAGATCGCTCCCTACTTCTTATCCACTGGAACGGAGTTTGAAACCCACTCCGTCAAGGGAATGGGATAGATAAAACCGACTTTCAACAGTTTCTCTATCTCTTCCTTAATCGTGGGTGCTTTCCTAGGATTCACTACACGCAAATGTTGTTGAACAGGCTTAGCATTGGGATAAGTCTTAATCTTTTGTTTGACAATATGAGGGTCAATACCTGGAATTTCATTGTAAGACCGAGCAAATATATCACAGAATTCTTTAAACAACTCGGTGTATTCTTGAATCTCAGCATGGGAACATTCTTCCCTAATATAGACATTCTCTATCCTGCCAGGATCGCGAGAGATATTGATAGGAATCGTTGAAGATATGTTTTCCATGTTTCCATCGGCCATCAGACCAAGAAAGCTTAATGGAACCATAGGACTACCAATTCTCTCACTAAGAAACTGCCAAAAGTCCTCACGCTCCAAGCGGTCAAGCTCGAGAAGAAAGTAAGATCTATGATGGAGTTCTTCCCATGGTGGCTCAACTCTCGACATAGCCTCAATAATCGCTTCATCTGAAGGGAAAACACTATCATGGCAGTAGTGGGCATGAGAATACTGCACTGCCCATGCCGGCAGCACATAAGGGTCCTCCTCCTCCATCCGCGAAGAGGAAATACTAGGCTCTGCAACACTCTCAAGATTAGCTTGATAAGCTACCAAATTTGCAGGCAACGGCACATCCATCACGATGGGCTCACTCGGAGTACTCGGTGTAGGAAGAATCCAAGGATCTTCCATATGACTCATGCGAAAAGACACTGATCTCATAGATGTCGAAGCCTCACCAGAATTAGACACTATCATAAGGATCGGTGTAGGACAAGTAAAGCTTCCCATGAGGGATAGATACATGCCTACACCCACACTCTCATTTACCGGCTGAGAGTGTTCAACGATTGGGATCAAAGCTCCCGAAGATGCGGTAATAGACGGATTCTTGAATGACATTTGATCAATCGTGACTATATTCCTGTTAAATGGAAAGCATACAACGTGAAATAAGGAAGAAGCTACGGCTTGCATACTGTACATCCAATTCCTACCTAGCAAGAGATTGTATTCAAGGGGCGCATCAACCACCTTGACCTCTATCGCAATGGTCTTCCCTCCCAAACGGACCTTAAGGGAAGGAAGGATCTCGTGCGGGCTAAATGATCTCCCATCAAACGCAGTTAACGTGGTCGTTGATTTAGACAGCTCAGGGGAACCTAAACCCTTCCAACACGATAAAGACATCATAGAAGCAGCAGTGCCTTCTTCAATCACAATGCACTTGACGGTCATGTTAAGACATTCTACGTGAATCAAAAGAGACACATAGTAAGGAAAGTGATGCTGAAGTCCTACAGTTTCAAATTTAATCACAAATGAAGAATTATCATCATTAACACCAAGGGCAGAAAGCAAATCCTTCCTTTGCGAATGACAACTCTGAAGCACTTCTAGTGCAGACATCGCACAAGGAGTGTGGCCCAAATCCTCAACAAAAGAATAGTTCTGGGCGGCTCGGGCATTAGGATTGTGCCCTGAACGCTTAAGGACTCCTTTAGGAATGCGAGGTGTAGCTTCAGGTTTATCCACATGTTTCTCAATACGCAAAGGAAATCCCTGGTGGATCAGGTTCCTTTCTTGGGTTGGGTTGTGACGAACCATAGTCTTTCGCATGGGTCACAACTTTCGCAGCACATACCATGTTAATGCAACCACGACCACTACCCTCAAGCGGATCTTGATCACCACCAGACTGATCATGGGTCCTCAAGTTCATATTTTCATTGTGAGGTAAAGGGTTCATTAGCACAGCTAGGCCATGTGCCAAGAATCTCGAGGCTTCGTCGATACGAGGGCACAAGTAAGTGAGGTGATCGTCCTTACACAACTTGCAAGGAAATTTAACCTTACGTTTAGCTTGCTTGTCCCCCCCAGCATTACGGGAATTCTTGTTATTATTATTAGCATTCTCATTCCTATTCCCACCCTTACAATTATTCTTACCCTTCTTTTTATTCCGTCTAGGGATGTTGGTTACCCTTCTGGTCCGACGATTGCACCGAAAACACACTCGCCATTTGAGCGGGTTGAGACAAAGCCATGGCTTGTCCTGAAGTAGATTAGTCAATTGACAATTGACTAACTTGTTTTGCAACCGAATCCACAGGTTTAGCACTCACACAACCAATAATGCCATCGACATGTGGTCCAAGTTTAACTTTGGGGTCGAAACTAGAACGTGGAGCATTGGGAATGATCTCATATAACAAACCGGACTGAGCATAAATCAAATCCAGTTCCTATGCCCTAAAAATCGCTTGTTCCTCATTTTGTACTCCGGATGTAGAAACATCCTTCCTATATATGGCAATAATGACTTAAGGAACCATTCGAGGAGGAATTCCGGCGGTATAAAGGCTTTAATTAACCTCTTCCGTCTATGCCACTCTTGGATATGATCTGAGATATGTGTGGCTTTATCCTACTGAAATGTCGACAAGAGTTCAGTACCAATGTCATAACGCACTGGTAGATGCTACTGGCTAAGAAAAGTCATCGCTAGGTCATCGAACAAAGCGAATGCCACCCTAGGTAGCTCTATATACCATTTCACAGCAAGCCCTGTAAGGGTGCGTTGAAACAACCTTAAACAGATGGATTCCTAGTGTAAGGAATTTGAAGAGCACTGTAGGTGGAAGGTAGTAACATGTTCGCTCGGATCCTCTCTCGGTTTGCCCTTGAATTTGGGTATGTCTGAGGGAAGCTTAGTAGGGACAGCTGGCCAAGCCGGGTCATGAGCTACAGGATCGTTCGTCAATCTCAACAAGTCAGTAAGATTCAGCGTTGTGAAAAAAGGGAGCCTAGGATGATGAGGTCAATGGACCGCTCCCTGATAGTTCTAATTCACATAGGTCTGATTACCACCATGGCGTTGGCCATAGTGCCCTCCTCCCATTTGACCCGTATAGGGTGGCATGGAAGCACCATAGTGTGGTGTACCTTGACTATTTAGAGCTACAAAGCTGTAATTTGGAGATTAAGCAGGTTGTTGATACTTTCCCCCATAAGGTGAAGAACCATGTCCATACTGCGTCCCATAATAGGGTCCATAAGTCATTGCATGAGATGTCCCATGAGACACTCCGTAAGTAGGAATATATGCTCCAAAAGTAGGAATATACATTCTGGAAGTAGGAATGTGACCTCTAGAAGTATGACCATGACCTCCTTAAATAACGGGTGGCGCATGTACCTAAGACACAGCTGGTCTAGTAACCGCAGTACGGACATAACTCATAGCAACATTTCGGCCCGAAGGACCATGTGAATGCGGTGAAGGGTGAACATTCAAAGAACTAGGGACAAAGGATGAAGGGATCTATGTAATTATGTACGTACTATTCCCTATAGTCACTCGTCTTGGATCTGGTATCCTAATAGGACCACTAACCCTAGACCTAGGAGAAATATGTGATGTAACTTCCACCACCGAGATGGAAGGTGCAATGTCACTAGTGCTCCCAAACCTCTCTACATGGTAAGGAATAAGAGTGCCCCCAGGCATAGTGTTAGGCTCGAACTTAGATTCGACATGAAATGCCAAATCATGTGTGGAAAAACCAGACATACCATAACTACCATAACTAGTGCTCATGGGTTCAAAATGAGTCTCATCATCCTCTAACATTCCATACTGGCAATGTTTCAATGGGGAATCAACCATAGAGTAAGTAGGTCTATCATGAAAGGTTCTTATCTCAGGAATCACAGGAGCTAACTCAGTCAAATCAGGTGAAGGATCATAGTTAGGAGTAAATTCTCCATCTTCCACATGAATGGGAGAAGGTGGTTCAGGAATACCTTCTATATGGTCTCCCATGGTGTGTGAATTAATGTGCGAAGTATTCCGCTTGGACTGTCTATTTCTCTCTCCCAAAGGAGGAGGAGATGTAGAAGGTGGAAGTCCTGCTAAACAACAAGAACAGCGAGGAGCCACACCCGAATCCACAATGATTCAAAAAATATCAAAGACTCTCTATCTACGCAAACCCTAAGCAAGCTATTGTGCACAAAGCAATCACCAAGAAAATCTAAAGCCAAACACAAGCAATCAAGGGTAGGATAAGTGAGCTCCCAAATGAAACAGGTATGTCTCGCCTAGGAGAGGCTTGAGACTCCCATACACAACAAGCGGAGGTACGTAACCAATTATTGTGGCCCTTAGCTTCAACGCATAAAGCGACTGTGCTGTCTGACCCCAACCTGGCCGGGACACCCACAGAATAACCTCTGCAAAGTACCCCCTCGATATCCTAGGTAAGGTCACTAAGGTCACCTCAATATAATCAATGCTCAGGTGGACAGTCGCAGGCGGGATTGATCGTATGAGCAGGGTAGCAAAGCCCAAAACTCTCAAAAGAGCCCCCAGATATGAATACAATCCTGGAAATATCTCCGGTGCTACTCAATTATGACTAGGGGTCATCCGAATCAATAACCGCTCACACTTCCTCGTGCTTAACTCCCCTTTGAGAGGAGGATCCTGAGAAACACTGGTTACACCAAAGAATTTCACACACTCACCTGGACAGACACATATATGTTGTTGTTTAGTGGTCTTGGAGAATTAACTCACAATGAACTATTCCAAGACCCTAAAACCTAATCTTGTTGGTGAACCCTATCAAATAAAATAGTGTAGTTCATTTTAATTAAGTATTGTTTTAATTGGCTTTATTACTCAAAAAAGGTATATGGTCGTGCAACCAATGGTATTATGACACAACATGAAGTAAAATGCACACCTAACAATCAATGCAAATGCATTGTGTCCATGAAAAATAGGGTATGCTACTACGTGAAATGCACAATTTTCTTCAAATGATAAATGCAAGCTTTCCTATATGAAATCTTGACTAATACTCCAAAACAAATCTAGTGCAAGTACTATGCAAAATGAAAAATGCAATGCATGATGATAAGCAAATATTTTTGGATTTTTTGAAATAAAAATGAGATATAAAAGCAAAAGAATGATTCTACAACCCCTAGACTCTGCAAGCACACTCAAGTAGCACTCAAGCAAAGCACTAAGGTAAAAGAAGTCTAATGCACTAATCCCAAAACAAAAAATCGAAAATGCAATGACAAGAACATTCTTAAAAAAAAATTACCCTAAAAAAACCATCTCTGGTCAGAAATAAGGATGTATACAGACTCTGGGAGTATCAAAGGAGACTTAGCAATCATCAAAATTCACCTAGCAACCATTCAACTTCCTCTAAAAGGAAAAACTAAGGTCATATGTGACTGTTCGCAGTAAACCCGCATGTGTACGTGGAAATAGCAATGAAACCCGCGTATATACGCGACTGTTAGTTCAAAACTCACATACAGGAAGAAAGGTGCATAAAAATAAAGGCAAATAGACAAGCTGAGACAAACTTCACACCAATCAGACACTATCAGGAAAACATGCCCCCAGACCCGACATAGAAACAAGAGAAAAAGAGCAATTCAAAGTCATTGAATGCCGATAGAAAACCCCCAAAGGACAACTACTAGCAACTCCCCAGTGGAGTTGCCAATTCTGTTACGGAAAGAAATTCCTATGGCTTGGGGTACCACAACAGACAGCTAGACTCCAGAAATCAATCCTTTCCAATATGCAATAGAAATCAAATATCTAACACTAAAGGATCAGACCTCGTACCTTATTCTAGACGGTTGAAGTAGATCCCCGTTGAGCTTTCCAACTTCAACTTGAATTTATAAATCACTTCCTCAATGACAAGTAAACAAGACAAGCATACTATATATGTTGGTGTTAGATCTATTCTAGCATATATAATCAACAATGTATAAGCATTTGAAAACATCCATGGATAAAATATTCACTCAAACATACATTATTGGACAGGAAAAGATATTTCTATTAATATAAAATCAAAGATTATAATGGATACAGCCTCTGTCGGCACGTCTGCGAATCGAAGAAACTGAATCCCCCACTTGGGCCTCCACCACCTCAATCCTCCATATCTCAATAGCAAGCTCACAAGCAAAAGGCAAGCTTGGGAAGAACATAAAAATGCTCCAAGGGAAAAAGGGATGTAGACTCAAGCACAAGTTTCGGCAACAATGGACTATAGTTTCTTTGCTCTCAATTCTCTCTTCTGCCTTCAATGTACCAAAGAGTTCCTTATATAGCTTTTCAAAGGGGTAATGAAAGGTAGAATTCGAGCAATCTCAAGGCATAGGGAAGGCTAGGATTCAAGTGAGTCAGATCCATGCCAAGGAAAACTCCAAAAGGATTTGGATTATGCACACATCCCGATGTACGCAGCTTTAGGGGTCAAACCCGCGTATATACGCGATTATAGGTTTAAAAGTTGCGTGTATTAATTTTCACATGCTTTTAGGGATGGTCAAGGAAACATCAAAGGACAAAAAATGGTCCAAGGGGTCTAAGGAGTCTTCATAGGGACAGGGAAGGCCATACAAGTGTGATTCACTTGGAGTGGTAAAATCAGCTATAACAAATCATGACAGATTCATTCAATCTAAGGAATATATGGAACAACTTAAGCTCTAAATAGAATTGGAGTGCATTCCAAATGACCTTCCTCAACTCAAACATCAACCATGTTGTTTTCAATCATATGAAAAACATCATGGACAGCTTCGGATTGGAGCAGCTGATCCAGCGGCTAAATGTGGCCAAGGGGATGCTACTCCTATGCGTTGTATAGCTTACAACCCATCTCTTCCATGGGATCTATAGGTTGCAAAGAAGATGAACATCCCTCATGCTATGTTCCAGTTTTCTCCATCTATTATCACTTTAATAATGGTACAACAGTGAGATTTCTTTAGCTTTTTAATTTACAGTACTACAGAGTTTAGTCACTTTACTGCATAGTATTATTTTTTGTTTTATGTTTCTGAAGCTGTATAGGAGGTTTCAAACGTGAAAAGTGGGATTCAAGGCTGATTCTAGAGATCCTGAACATTGCGATTCTCGGCCTTCCTAAATTGAAGTTGGGGAATTTACCTTCCAGGGTATCACCAAACTGATCCTGTAGTTGATTATGATGATGGTTAGTAAGTATTAAGGAACAAATTAAGGGGAGGTGAGTTACTTTACTCTTTTTTTTTCGTGTTACATACTTCTTGCCTTTTAGGGTTTACTAGTAAATTTTTAGCACTCATATCCTTCACAAGACTCGAAGGCTGCGACATCAAATATTTATTGCTCATATTTTTTCCTTTGAGTTATCATTATAGAATAGACATAATAGGGGAATAAAAAAGGAAATGAAGAACATATGTTGACAAAATAAGGACAGAAGAGGACGAAATTAATAGCTTGTGTTTCAGTACAAGAATATATGACTTCCTTGATTTCAGTGTCGTGCAAATGTAGAGAATTATACATTTAACTTTAGTGGGAATTTCTTAGGCTCTAATTAAAATGTTGTGTTTTTTTCATGACTGTTTCCATCAATGGAAATGGACATTCGTATAGTAATGCATATGTTAACAGAAACTAATGGGAACGACAACCAGATTACCACGACGGTTGTTTCCAATGAAGTGTCGAGGATTCAAAACCGCACTCTCAAAGAGGGATGACGCTGCTGCTCTTGGTATGAAGAAGAAATTGAAGACAATCTTTGCAGGTGTTTCGGGTTAAATGAGTAAATTTTGTAAACCTGTTTTAGCATCGCAGAGATTTTCGAGCTTGAATTTGGATATATATATATATATATATATATAGAGAGAGAGAGAGAGAGAGAGAGAGAGAGAGAGAGAGAGAGAGAGAGAGAGAGAGAGAGAGAGAAATGAATGTTTTTTTCACTAAATAATGGATATTGCTGTCTTCGCAGCATTCTTCATACATGAGTGAGCAATTACCAGGATATAGCGCTGCTCTAGACAGAACCATTCGGCAAGGTAAATATACACAATACACTAATATACATAATTGTGTATATAATATTCTCCCTGTGTATTATTTCTATGCTAAGGTATTGAAAACATGATAAGTGTGCCTACAGGTGCTGATAACATGCACAACATTGTCGACAATTTAAAATTTGTTGCTTTAAAATTCTAGTAACTTTAAAATTTATGCCGCTAATATATCAATGTACAAATCGACAAATTATAGCAGATTTAAAATTAATGTCACTAATATATCAATGTACAAATCCACTTGATACAATGGGTGATTCCAAGTTTTCATTATCGTGATACAATGGGTGATTCCAAGTGCATCATAAACCTAGTTAAGAGGATTGAAATATATACATCCATATCTCTCCTCTTTTACCAAAATAACAATTAAACCATTCATCTTCAAATGCATCAATTTTCAAAAGCTACATACAAATAGCTCCTCCCCACAGCAAGTAGCAATGTCGGGAACATTGCCACCACGTGGCTCTTGTTTATTATACAATCAATTTATTACCTTTTTATTTCTTCGCCAATGACTTTACTTTTTTTTAACTTTAATCCTATTTTAAATTTTATATTTGTGCCGATAGGCGTTTTCTCTCCTAAGGTCGGCTTTGTGAACACTGTTAACTTCGTCGTCCCTTTGGTGAACCAAAATTTGACATGTGTTTGATCTCCTTCCCAACCAACATCTCATACGTGTCTACAATCCCATCACGACACCTGCTACGTGCGCACTCTGTTGTCCATGTTTACAGATATCAATGGAGAAGGTGCTCAACATTGTCTTCCACGTATGCACAAATAATTACTGCACACCAACCAAGACTCAAATACTCCACAAGGTCTAAAGGAATTTTTCTTTTCAATCTCAAGCATTAGATTCCTTTAGACAACAAAGTGACTCTACAAACAAGATCCACTCCTTTTCAATGTCCACACATTCAATTCCTTCACGGATCTGATCATATGGCATAGCTTCTCCACACAGCTTCAATCAATGGTTAATAATCTCAAACCATTCCAAAATATAGAGATATTCTCTCTTTACACAACGGGAGCCTACAGTTTTGTTGAAGCCTCAATTGTGTATGTGGCTGAAAAGGGTGTCTAAGACTTACAACAGAGGGGAAAAACCCCTACTGAAGGGCTTCGAAAGGTCCTGCACAAGGACAGTCCTGTCCCCAGCCTGTTTGGTGTAGTGATCTCCCACGAATATTTCTAGCCTCTGCTACCTGTTGTGGGTTTGATCCTTAAGGATATGTTTCCCAGATTGGAAAATGGGATGGGTAATGCAAAGAAAAGAAACTCAAATCTAACTATGAAAGAAAATCTTATCTAAATCTAAGCTACTCAAAGATGATGTTGAATTGATTTATAGATCAACCTGAGGTGTAAAATAGACAAGTATTTTCATCAAATAAACAGAAATGTAAATGAGATTATTAACTTATGACTTAACTTACAATCAATTAATGAAAATCAACTCACAGCAATTTAAGATTGTATCATTCAAGGTTAACCTACATGTATGCATGCTAATTGAAAAACCAACATGTTTATCTTTCTAACTTCACTTCTAAATCATTTGCAAATATAGATAAATATTCTTGAAAGAAGAAATTCTTTAAAAATTTTATCAATACATGAATCAGTAACAGAGAAAAATCAAAGTTATAGATAGATGCATTTATCAATTACAAAGAATTAATAGCGATGTTGATTCATCTGAAACAGGAAAAATCATGATCTGTTAAAGAAATTTAATCAAATCAATAACAAGAGATATGAAATGATATCACTACTGTATTAAATCAAGTTTTGTAAGAAATTACATAAACCTCAAGTACACAGAAGTATCTTCAGTCTCTTGTCCAACTATTTCCCCTTCCAAAAGTTCCTAATACATCTGAAGTTTACCCCTTAAATAATTATTACAAAATAATCAATTCCCTTCAAAATGGGATCAGAAAACCTAAACAAAGCTAATGCCCAAGAAAATATCTCCATATTTTCCAAATATTCAACAACTCATCTAAGTTAGGATAGTTAGCGGAGTCAAGTCCAAGTTGGGCAGTACATTTGTGATCTTCTATTTCATTCTTCTCTAACTTATGCCAAATACAAATGTAGATATGGATTTTCCCTTCGATAGCAACTGGATGTTTAATAAATAGATCCACATCCTCAATGCTGATATGACTAAGCCCCTAGATCTTCTATATTGTTTGATCTCATCGTTGTTCAACCTGTTTAATCATGAGTTTTGGCGAGCATGCATTCTCGATGAGACCCATTATAGGAAAACACAAAAGGTCCATTAAATTGTCAACAACATACCACCTCCTTCCACAGATAGCCTGCACCTTCTTAATAGCTTCACCAATTATTTCATTCAAATATTCCCACGCATGTAAAATAGTTCTGCCCTTCTTCAGCTGGAAACTGCTAAAAATGGTGATGTTTCCTGGCTTCATGTATCTTTGCCAACCTACAACAACATCATATGCTTTGGAAGCTTCTTACCTTTTTTCTACCTGATATTCAAGAGTAACAGACATTTTATCAAAAGCAATATGAGTCTCAAAAACACTGTCCACAGTTTTAAACAATTCACTGATTAATTCATAATTCTCTTGATTAGTCTTAAGAGCTAATTCCTTGAATTCTTCTTCTAAGAATTTAGAGAATGAAGATGAAGTTGCACTTGTAGTTGCATCTTCATATTGCTTCTAAAGCAAGTTTATTCTATGCACAAAGATAGCATTTGTAGTCTTCTCACTTAACAACCCATCCTAAAGAGAAGTATTCTTCACATGTAGCTCTTTACATTTGTCCTCAAATATCTTCATTAAATCAGCAACATGAGCCTCATGTTGCTTTCTAGTATGTTCTAGTTCTTCCTTGAGTTTGGTTATTTCTTCTTTTTTCTTATGAAAATATCTATTCAAAGAATCAATAGCATGAAATTTTTCATCTGTGAAAGCTCCCAAAGCAGAAGCAATATCTGCAGCATCCACCTATGGGTCACCAGACCGTTGAGTCCACACTACCTGGTTAGAGAGAGATGCATCTACATCACCTTGAACTCTTCTCCTCTTCTTAACTCTTCTAAACACTGCTTTATTAGACTTTCTATAATGATAATATCCAAGAGAGATCACAATATCTTCATTAAACTCATCTCTTACCTCATCAATGGAAGAAGTGTTAATCCCTGTGGACACCAAATGGGAAGTCTAAGTGATGGTAGGAGAAGGCATAGGCATGGTGATGTGAGAAGTGGATAAAGGAGAAGAACTACTTTGGACAACAACTACTTCAGAAGTCGAAAGTATGATTGGAATAGATGTTTCAGGAGATGAAGTATGAAAGGTATCAGCTGGTAGTGATGATGAAGATACTAAGGCCTTTCCAGGAATGGATGATGTTGATAGAGAAAAAGAAGGAATCTGCAATGGAATCTTAGGAACTTGAAATGCAGTAGATTGTGGCATAGGTAGGTGTACATAAATAGGGGTGATAGAAGAAGGTATGCATGCCACAACATGATAGAGCTTGTATAATGGAGGTGATAAAGTTGATCCAACGGGAAAAGAAGATAGGGTTTGAATCAACGAGGGAAGAAATGTTGAGCAAAAAGAATGAGACCCAAAAGTGGGTTGTGGGTTTTCAGGAACAAAGGAATATTTTTTGTTACTACCACTGAATAAATTCATAAATTCCTGCAAATTGTTACCATTATCAACTTATTCAGTAACAGGCGTAGGAGAAGTTCCTCCTTCTTCAGTATCAGAATTGGTCAAATCTATGGTATGAGTTGGAGAAGAGGAAGCCTAAACTTTTAGACTTGTAAATGGCATAAGGTCAGCCATCACCTGATTATCACGTGTTGAAGTGACTATAGCATTTACCTGTTTATCAGCAACAACCTGATTAGTTGCAACTTCCTGAGTAGTTGGCACAGAAGTCATATTTTTCATATTTTGTTTAAACTGTTGAGAAGTATGTATCAAGGCTTTGAACTGTTGAGAAACTGATGTATGTGGGACATCCTCCATAGTACATTTACCTTTATCCATAGCTAAGCTTGGTGTCACTGAAGAATATTTATTTGCTTGTGCCTCCTCCTCTTCTTTGTCTTTTCTCATTTTTTCCAAAATATCCAACTCCATTGCTCTGTAAGCCCGGACCCTATCTCTTATTTCTTTCTGGTAGCATAAGATTTGACTTTGTTCCTCTTTTCTTTTGGATCTGGATAAAAATTTAGAAAAAGTATCGACTCCTTGGTAAATAGAGTCATCTGGTTCTTCTTCATGAGTATAACCTGCTTTGAAATCATTCTTCCTAAGATGAGCATCAACCCACCCCTTGGGATCATGCTTCCTTTTGCTGGAAAAACCTAGTTTCAGAGAAAAAATGGGGTCACTAAGCTTCGCAGCTCAGGTCTAAGTTGGTATGTTCAGTGGTCCAAGGTTTTGAGGGAACTTAGGAAAAACACTTCTTTTTGGTCCAGCGAGATTCTTGTAAACTCCTTATGTCACTGTCTGGAAGGATATCTCCTCGATAACCAACCAAAGGAACCATGATAGATGTAATAGGGTCACAAAATGATTAAAGGACTTCAAGCAGTTACCTTTGTGTGTCTGATTAGGCTCCCATGTTTTAAATAAAATGGGATCTCTTGTACCTACAACAAATGGAGACTGGATGGGAAGAACCAGTTATCTATGTCAAACAAAAAAACTCATTTCCATAGAAAAACATTGTCAGTAAACAAATGATTATCCTGAGATCACAAAACATTTATATAAGAATGCAACCAACGAACGAATTATCAAAATAGTGACTCATATATTCCCATCCATGGTCAACTTTTAAAAGTAATGTAACTCAGATTCAGAAGGCATGAAGGGTAAGGGTTTCTTTCCTTCAGGCAAGAATATGCACACAGTTTAGGTTGAACCTAGGACCAGGCCCCAACAATTTTGGATCTTCACAGGTATGTCATCAATATTATTTTATTCTACTTTCCCTTTTTTTATGAAATGAGAACCATATTGATATAAGACCACTAGCCCAAATTTTGGATATTAGTTCCATTCACAAGCCTGATCTAGAAACTGAACAAGTCGGCTCGATAAGGAGACCTCTTGTCTTCTAGCTATAAGACTGAAAGCAACTATCATTGCCTGGGAACCATCTAATGATAATTTCATTCCAAAATCAAGTCCATGATCATAGTAAGGCTTGATTTTGATAAGACCCCCTCATCTTAATGTACAATAATTGTCTCTAAGGAAGAAAAAGGACTTTATTTGTATATGGATTGCAAGACACTATCATGGCTTGGTATCCACATAGTGATAATGCTACTCATTGGTGCTTTGTAGATCATGAATGAACCGACTTGTGATAGGATCTTCCATCTTCCAGATAAACTGAAATCCATCCCCCCATATTACGTGGTGAAGATGTCATTCCACAAAGCACTTACGAACCTAGCGGGTTGGCTCGTGATGAGACCCCCCATCCTACAATCCATAACAATAAAATTAATTTTCTGCATGACCATGATCAAATCCAAAATGGGTAAGGCTGGCCAGGTTATAAGGATATGTTGTAGTGCAGTAATGCGACCCAAGACAATAAAGACCACTTATTTTCTTGACCTTCTTCACACGAGTAAGGAATATGGGGGATATTGACCAGGGTGAGAATTTAGTAATCCAAAACCCTGCAATTATTGGTTGGAATTCATACATAAAATGGATCCTGAAAGGTTGGAAACTGACACGTTTTTCTTTAAGGTTCAAATCTCTGAATATTGAGAAAAGTTGATTACCCATCATTACCAACTGTGTAGATATTATTAAAATCCTACTAATATCAGGCAATTACTCAAAAAAATAAAAACAAAATAGAATAATTAACACACCAAACCTATTGACAAGATTCATGACACTTCTTAGGCAAAATACTTCTTAAGCAGGAAGACATTCACTGGGTAGGTGTCAATGACTCCCTCCAGTGTCTGTAACCGAACAGTGCTAGGACCAATTTTTTCTATAATAATAAAAGGTCCCATCCAAAGGTGTTGGAATTTGGTATACTCCTTATTTTCTTTGTGCTGCTTGTCCCACCTTAATACTAAATCCCCTTCCAAAAAATTTCATTCAGAGAAGAACTTCTCATCGAACCATTTTTTACCAACTGTTGATGTTGATAGAATTTGTTCTTGGCCTTTTCCCTATCTTCCTCTAACTTGAGTAGAGTGTCAATCCTCTGTTGTAGTGGGGATGAATCGTCCTCTTGGATGGATTGGGATAACTGTAACGAAGGGATGGTGAGATTAGCTGGTAGAACGACTTCCTTTCCATTAACCAAACAATAAGGGGAGTTACCAATGGTTGCCTTTGGGGTGATCTAGTCTTCCCAAAGAGAATTGTAGAGCTAGGTATGCCAATTCTTGTGATGAGAGGCCACTGTGTTTTTCAGGATGTTTATCAAGTTTTTGTTGGAGGATTATGCAAGTCCGTTGCCCTGGGGGTACTAGTGGGAAGAAAATTTAATCTTGATCCCCTTTTCAAGGGTGTAGCTAGTTAGGTCAATGGATGTGAAGTATGACACATTATCAAAAACGCGATACTCAAGAGTGTCGAACCTAGTGATTATTTGGTTTTCAAGAAAAGAGATCACTTGGTTCATGTTACACAATCTAAGAGGGACTACTTCAACCCACCTGGTGAAATAATCAGTGGCTGTCATAATGTATTTATGCTGTAAAGAAGACACAGGGTTGATAGGCCCGACAAAATCTAATCCCCATTGCTAAAATGGGAACTGGACTGCTACTGGATGCAAAGGGAAGGCGTGTTTTTTTACTTTGCCAGTGCAATTCTGGCAAGGCTCACATTTTTTGACATATTCATGAGCATCTCTGAATAAGGTAGGCCAATAGTACCCTGCCTAAATGATTTTGTGAGTCATTGTATCCCCTAAGAAATACCTGCCAGCAGGTCCTACATGAAATTGAAAAAGGAAATCATCAGTCTGATCCTTTTCCAAACATCTAAGAAAAACTCCATCTTAATTTTTTCTATATAGAACATTATCAATTAGTTGATAAGGAGTTGATTTCATCCTTAATGCTCTACGTTTTTTAGGATCAAGGGTTTCAGGAGCAAACCCTTTATGAAGAAAAAACTTGATGTGGTCATACCATTCAGATGTTGTTGTATCAATTGCATTTACAGAACCGGTAGGTACAACTTCTTCCTACTCCCAATTGGTTTGTTGATCTTCAGGATCGTTTGATTGGGCAGAGAGTAGACACAAACCTTGTCCTTTAACTATCTTCGTAGGCTTGATATCCAGATCATATTCCTGCAGCGTTGTCATCCAGTCATCCCTTTTCTCACCTAACTCCTTCTGGACAAGCACATTTCAAATGGCCGCATATGGGACAATCACCTTAGTCCTCGACTTCAACAGATATTGCCTGTAATGTTTTACCGATTTATATACCATGTAAGCGTGTTTGTCGACTTGGGAATAGTTAATTTCAGCTCCTTTAAACATCGAGCTCATGAATGAAATGGGGATCTCAACATCCTCGTGATTCTTTTGTGTTAGGACATATGCATACGAAAAATTAGTAGCAAAGGTATAAAGTATAAAATCTTTATTGAAATTTGGAGACATAAGAGCAGGCGCTTCTGCTATGGCTCTTCTTATTTCAAAAAAGGAACTTTTCTGTTCTTCAGACCATTTAAATGGTACATCCCTTTTAACTAAATGTTGCGAGGGTTTGAAAACTTGAGAAAAATTTGGTACAAACCTTCAGACGGAAATGATCTTACCCAAGAAAGAATAGATTGATTTTCTGGAATTAGGGAGGCTGATCTTGGAGATTGCTTATGTACGTTCTGGATCAATGATCATGCCTTCCTTAGAGACGATGAAACCTAACAACTTACCTTTCATCACTGTGAAGATAGTTTTTTTGGATTGAGGGAAATCCCATATTTTCTGCATCTTTTGAATACCTGTTTCAAGGAAAACAAATGATCATGTTGTTTTTTGAAATAAATAGTTACATCATCTAGATATACAACGACAGAACTATGGATTAAGCCCCTAAAAGCTATATCCATGGCTCTCTGAAAAGTGGCCCCTATGTTTATCATCCCAAATGGCATCCACCTGTAGGAAAACGATCCCCAGGGGGTCCAGAAAGTTGTTTTAAGCTAGTCATCGAGGGAAACTAGGACTTGGTTGTACCCAGAAAAACCATCAAGCAGTGAGAACATTTCAAATCCAGCTATCTTCTGCAGAATATGATCCATGGGAGTAACAGGATAATTGTCCTTCTCCAAGGCTCTGTTGAAGTTATTAAAGTCCATGTAGATTCTAATTTCTCCATTCTTATTCTGAACGGGTACTAATTTGGCGGCCCACTATGTGTGTCTAACATGGAAAGTGATCCTTTCCGCCAGTAGCTTATCGAGCTCTTTCTTAACAGAGGGTTCTAAATTGGGATGCATCTTCCTTAGTTTATGTTGGTATGATTTTACCTCAGGTTTCATCGGTATGTACTTGTGGTGTATGATGCGGGTTTCAAAAGTCCTGAGTTCATCATACATCCAAGAAAATATTTCTTTGAATTCCTTGCACAATTTGATAAAGCTTCTCTTCTCATCATGGGAACAATGAACTCCAATCTCGTCTTAACCACATAACGTAAGTGTCTGGAATGTTTACTGTTACAATGTCAATGGTTTGATGAATTATGGGATGTATAGACAATCTAAGCAGAACATTATTTAGTCTTTCTACAACTTTAACCTTAGACCTGTCCAATTGGAAGATTTGGATAGGAAAAGTTTCCCATGTAGCATTCAACTTTTTGCAGACAGAAAGAGGCATCACATTAGATGAGGCCCCTGAATCAACCATGCAATTATGTACATTCCTATTAAGGATTTCAAAAGTGAGTAAGAAGGGTGGGGTTCCCTTTCTTCCAGGCTTTTGATTGTTTGGTCGAGGGGAAGAGTCAAGATTATTATTGTGAGTTTCCCTGGGTTGTTTTATTATCATGCTTATGGACATGGAATCTCTTATGGAAGGAATTTTGAGAAGGTCGAATAAAGATATATTTTCCTTGACTCTTTTCAGATCCTCAACTAAAATATATTCAGGCTAAGGAATGACAGTGTCTTTGTGTGCTTGGGATTTATCTTTTTTGGGAGCCTGTGTCGCAGGTGATGGTTCCTGCAGGGGTGGTCCTTTTGATCTAGTGTTGTGAGTGTGTTGTATATTGAAAACTGTGTCAAGTTATTCATCCTCTTCTTCAGAAAAGAAACTAACATAGGTAACCTATTGTTCTTCTTTCTCTTCTTCTTGGGGAGGTTGTGACTCTTGATTTGATTGATCTTCATAGGATTTGGGAATGTCTGGTGTTCCTGTAGCCAAGGCTTTCAACAAAGAAACTATTTCCTTTGATGTGAATCTATCACTAGGATTTGGAGGTGGTGGGTTTTGAGAGGGTTGGTTAGGTCTCCTAAAAGGTGTCCTATTAAGTCCCCTATTGTTGGATTGATTTTTTATATTATTTTTCTTGATATCCATCATCTCATTAGACATTTTCTGAAGGAGCTTCTTCACATCACTCATATTGAAAGGATCTAGTGCTATGGTGGTGGGTTTGGGAGCATTGTCAATATTTTTGTGGGTAGTATAATCTTGTTCAGATGATGTGTCAGGGTTGTCCTTAAAACAGAACATGTCCTTTTCAACTTATATGTCTTTAGATAAAGCATCTTGCAAGGACTCTTTACGAGCTCTTTTGACCCACATGGCTATTTGAGATGGAAGACCCTTAATATAATATGCTACCAATAATTCCTTGATATGGAGGAAAATTATTGGAATCCTATTTTTCAAATATGAAAACCATTGGTTATAATCTTTGACTTGCTCCTTACCTTTGGTATTCATGGAAGAAATCTCTATGACTAAATCCTTTGGGGCCTTTTCATCCCCAAATTTTTGAGTGAAGAGTTCAGAAAACACATGCCATGACAGGATAGAACTGGATTCTAGGGCGAAATACCAAGTAGAAGCTTTTCCGTATAAGGTATAAGGGAAAATTCTGCAGACTACGTCTTCATGTATGACATTTCTAAGCCTGATAGCCTGCATGAAAGATTTAATGTGGTATTCCACAGGGATTTTATCATCTAGATTATATTTTGGAAACCACTTCTCGGGGTTTTTTGGCAACTTGTGTTGATCACCTAAGACAGACATAGCATCTCCATCCAGCCAAGGCCTATTAGCTCATTCCTCGGCCATCGAAATTGATTTCTCTATGAGGTAGAAGATTCAGGGTCTAACGATTCATCTGAGGAGAATTAAGAAGAGGGAGGTGAAGGGGGTGGTCCTCCTACTCGGATGTTGTGTCGGGGAGTAATTGACTCCCTAAAAAAATGAATCAAGATCTAGTCCAGGGGTAGATGGTTCACTGGAAGGATTGTTGCATCCTTCAATGTTTTGGTCACCCGAATTAAGATTGTCTTGACTGTTGGCTTGGGGATTATTCCAGTGGAGACTCTATGAATCAAACCGTCTTCGAACCTCGGCATTGTTATCAAAATGATGTTTCAATAATTTTTCAATGGTGATGGGTCCTAAAGTAGGAGATACGAGAACATATCTATATGTTGGCCGCCTCTGTTCATTTACAGGGGTATCTGGAATGGTGTCTGAACCTTCTATGATTTGTTCCCCTGACATAGACGTGTGGGTGTGATTACGAGTGATAATTGGATCTCTTGCTAGAGGATGTGTCTCTATGGTTCGTTTAGGCATGATTTGTTGGCCCTCCTTCTAGCGCCATTTGTTGAAGCCTCAATTGTGTATGTGGCTGAAAAGGGTGTCTAAGACTTACAATAGAGGGGGGAAACCTAGACTAAAGGGATTTTAAAGGTCCTTCACAAGGACAGTCCTATCCCCATCCTATTTGGTGTAGTGATCTCCCACGAATATTTCTAGCCTCTGATGGCTCTTGTGGGTTTGATCCCTAAAGGATCTATTTCCCAGATTGGAAAATGGAATGGGTAATGCAAAGAAAAGAAACTCAAATCTAACTATGAAAGAAAATCTGATCTAAATCTAAGCTACTCAAAGAGGATGTTGAATTTATTTACAGATCAACCTGAGGTGTAAAACAAACTAGTATTTTCATCAAATAAACAGAAATGTAAATGTGATTATTAACTTATCACTTAGCTTACAATCAATTAATGAAAATAAACTCACAACAATTTAAGATTGTATCATTCAAGGTTAACCTGCATATATGCATGTTAATTTAAAAAACAACATGCTTATCTTTCTAACTTCACTGTTGAATCATTTGTAGAAAATAGATAAATATTATTGAAAGAAGAAATTATTTAAAAATTTTATCAATACATGAATCAGTAACAGAGAAAAATCAAATTTATAGATAGATGCATTTATCAATTGCAAAGAACTAACAGCGATGTTGATTCATCCGAAACAGGGAAAATCGTGATCTGTTAAAGAAATTTAATCAAATCAATAAAATAGATATGAAATGATATCAATACTGTATTAAATCAATTTTTGTAAGAAATTACATAAACCTCAAGTACACAAAGGTATCTTTAGTCTCTTGTCCAAATATTTCCCCTTCGAAAAGTCCCTAATACATTTGAAGTTTACCCCTTAAATAATTATTACAAAAGAATCAATTCCCTTCAAAATGGATCAAAAAACCTAAACAAAGATAATACCCAAGAAAATCTCTCCATATTTTCCAAATCTTCAACAACTCATCTAAGTTAGGATAGTTAGTGGAGTCAAGTCCAAGTTGGGCCGTACATTTGTGATCTTCTATTTCATTCTTTGCTAACTTATGCCAAATACGAATGTAGATATGGATTTTCCCTTCGATAGAAAGTGGTTGTCTAATTAACAAATACACATCATCAATGATGATATGACTAAGCCCCTGGATCTTCTCTGTTGCTTGATCTTGTCGTTGTTCAACCTGTTCAATCATGAGTTTCGGTGGGCATGCATTCTCTATGAGACCCATTACAGGAAAACACAAAAGGTCCATTAAATTGTCAATAGCATACCACCTCCTTCCACACATAGCCTACGCCTTCTTAATAGCTTCACCAATTGTTTCATTCAGATATTCCCAAGCACGTAAAATAGTTCTGACCTTCTTCAACTGGAAACTGCTAAAAATGGTGATGTTTTATGGCTTATCTTTCATGTATCTTTACCAATCTACAACATCATCATATGATTTGGAAGCTTCTTCTCTTTTGTCTACCTGATCTTCAAGAGTAACAGACATTTTATCAAAAGCAAGATGAGTCTCAAAAACACTGTCCAGGGTTTTAAAAAATTCACTAATTAATTCATAATGCTCTTGATTAGTCTTAAGAGCTAATTCCTTGAATTCTTCTTATGAGAATTTAGAGAATGAAGATGAAGCTTGCAGTTGCATCTTCATATTGTTTCTCAAGCAAGTATATTCTCTGCACAAAGACAAAATTTGCAGTCTTCTGACTTAACAACTCATCCTGAATAGAAATATTCTTCACCTGTAGCTCATTACATTTGTCCTCACATATCTTCATTAAATCAACAACATGAGCCTCATGTTTCTTTCTGGTTTTTTCCAGGTCTTCCTTGGGTTTGTCTATTTCTTCGTTTTTCTTGTCAAACTCTCTGTTCAAAGAATCAATAGGATGAAAGTTTGCACCTATGAAATCTCCCAAAGCAAAAGCAGTATCTGCAGCATCCACCTGTGGGTCACCAGACTGTTGAGTCCACACTACCTAGTTAGAGAGAGATGCATCTACATCACCCTGATCTCTACTCCTCTTCTTACCTCTTCTAACCACTACATTATTGGACTTGCTATAATGATAATCTCCAAGAGAGATCACAATATCTTCATTAAACTCATCTCTTACCTCATCAATGGAAGAAGTGTTAATACCTGTGGACACCAAAGGGAAAGTCTGGGTGATGGTAGGAGAAGGCATAGGCATGGTGATGTGAGCAATGGATAAAGGAGAAGAACTACTTTGGAAAAAAACTGCTTCAGAAGTTGAAAGTATGATTGGAATAGATGTTTCAAGGGATGATGCATGAAGTGTATCAGTTGGCAGTGATGATGAAGATACTAAGGCCTTTCCAGGAACGGATGATGTTGATAGAGAAAAAGAAGGAATGTGTAATGGAATCTTAGGAACTTGAAATGCAGTAGATTGTGGCATTGGTAGGTGTACAGAAATATGGGTGATAGAAGAAGATATGCATGTCACAGCATGATAGTGCTGGGATAATGAAGGTGATAAAGTTGATCCAACAGGAAAAGCAGATAGGGTTTGAATCGACGAGAGAAGCAACGCTGAGGAAAAATAATGAGACCCAAAAGTGGGTCATGGGTTTTTAGGAACAGAGGAATATTTTATGTTACTACCATTGAATAAGTTCATAAATTCCTACAAATTGTTACCATTATCAACTTCTTATGTAACATGCACAGGAGAAGTTCCTCCTTCTTCAGTATCATAATTGGTCAAATATATGGTATGAGATGGAGAGGAGGAAGCCTGAGCTTTTAGACTTGTAAATGGCTTAAGGTCAGCCATCACATGTCGAAGTGATTGTAGAATATACCTGTTTATCAGCAACAACCTAAGTAGTTGCAACTTCCTGAGTAGTTAGCACATAAGTCATCTTTGTCAGCTTTTGTTTAAACTATTGAGAAGTATGTATCAAGGCTTTGACCTGTTGAGCAACTGATGCCTGTGGGACATCCTCCATAGGACCTTTACCTTTATCCATAGTTGAGCTTGGTGTCACTGAAGAATCTTTAGCTGCTTGTGACTCCTTCTCTTCTTTGTCTTTTCTCATTTTTTCCAAAATATCCAACTCCATTGCTCTGTAAGCCCAGACGCTGTCTCTAATTTATTTTTGGTCGCATAATATTTGACTTTGTTCCTCTTTGCTTTTGGCTCTGGCTAAAACTTCAGAAAAAGTATCGAGTCCTTGGTAAATAGAGTCATTTAGTTCTTCTTCATGAGGATAACATACTTTGAAATTATTCCTCTTGAGATGAGCATCAACCCACCCTTTGGGATCATGTTTCCTTTTGTTGGAAAAACCTAGTTTCAGAGAAACTATGTGGTCACTAAGCTCTGCATCCCAAGTTGAAGTTGGTATGCTCAGTGGTCCATGGTTTTGAGTGAAATTGGGCCAAAATATTCTTTTTGGTCCAACGAGATTCTTGTAAACTCCTTCTATCACTGGCTAGAAGGATATCTCCTCAATAACAAACCTGTCATGTACAAATTTAGGTAACATATGGGTAGTATAGCTGCCCCAGATTCTGATATATGCAAATGATTCTCCAATGTACCAATCTCCCATGGTAGAAATAAGGTTGTTGGCTTCAGGAGAGAAGGTTGGAGCTTCCCTTTTAAAGATTAGAAAAAGAATACGGCCAAGGAAGTTTTCACAAATTTCATAGAACCTGGTCACATAGTTGGTATCCCATAATTCTGCATGGTAAATATGTATAGGTGGGGTTGGTAAGATCCAATTCCATCCCAAATTGGGATAATGGAACTCAACACAAAATACTTCAATAATGAAGGCTGAGAAGAAGAAATTGGGTTTCTTCTTTGCAGTGGCCTTTTGATAGTCTTGTATGGCTGTCTGGAGTTCTAGAGAAAGAATGGATTCCCATGGGAGGGATTCTCTTGTGGTAAGAACGTGATGAGCTATTGGGGCCCATTCAGCTTTAAAATAGGATCAATTGGGGAGAACGTAAAGTCTACACAACATAGCTGCTAGAAAATAGTAGGCTTACATGAACCAACAACGGGGTAAAGGTCATCCTTCCTTTGAGAAAAATTATCAGGATTTCTCAACCAAGACTTCAGCATTTCATCAAAATTATATCTAGACGTAGAGGCTTTGACAAAATCGATTTTAAGGAGCTATCTCACCAACTTGAGAGCATAAGCTTTGACGAAGATCTCAAGACAGAAGTTAGTGAGCTGCAACCTTGTATTGCAATTGAAAGAGCGGTATTTTGGGTTTGTGTTTTAAATAATCCATTTAACTGTGTCATTGTAAGGGAGAATAGCACATCTAGCAGCAATGGAATGGATACCAGAATAACTAATTCTCTAGTAGGCGGGTTGGTCATTCTGTATGTCTGAAAGGTCATCGTTGTCGAAAATAGAATATATCCTGGACCAATCTACTTGGTAGGTTTCACTAACTCTGCCACTAGTATCATAAAAGATGCCAAAATTCAGGTCCTTAGTCAGCATATCCTTCTGAAGGTTCTTGCGTTGGGTATTTCGAGACATCTTAGGGTTGAAATATTATGTTAAAAGCGTAAACCTAGAATTAAACTAATTTAACCCAGAACGACAATAAGAAATTTGAATTAGGAAAACAACTTAAATACTAGCATGTAATCAGATCGGACAGTGATAATGTCGACTGGTAAAAGAGCAAGGAAATTTAACCCAGCGAAACAATTTACAACAGTAAAAATGGTAAAGAAATCAAAAAACCAAAATAT
>LPNX010904728.1:177005-246675 GCA_001517045.1 Pseudotsuga menziesii
CGTATTCCGCACATGCGGGATGCGGGAATACAAAACCGTCAAAAATTTATTCAATCTTTCCCGCAATCTGCAACCCACAAGTTGTGGGTTGTGGGTTGCGAAGACACACAACAAAACCATCGAAATAAATTATTTTCTGGTAATCCGCATTCCGCACTTACGGGATGCGGGATGACAAACTTACACACATAGAATCTTTCTGCATCCTGCATTCCGCAAGTTGCGGGATGGGGGATGCAGGTTGCAGGATGAAAATCTTAGAAAAAATCAAACTTCAAAATCTCGCCTTATACAAGTTACGAGTTGTAGGATGCGGGTTGCAAGGTGAAACAATTTCACCAAAAGATAGTTCCCCGTAACTTCATCAAAAACACACAAATCACTCATAGGTTTCATAAATTTGGCTAAGTTCGAAACCAAATGAACCATGGTAGATGTAATAGGGACACAAAATGATTAAAGGACTTCAATAAGTTACCTTTGTATGTGTAATTGGGCTCCCGTGTTTTAAATAACATGGGATCTGTTGTACCTACAACAAGGCTACAACCAATCACTTATATGATCCGTTGACAACACAGGTAGACAATCCCTTGCATCCCTGGTTCAATTTTACATGCAAGAAGCGCTAGCTCCTCCCTTGCTCTTCACAACATTCGTCCAACAATATTCCATATTGGACTTTGTGGGTGTCTCTAGGATTACTTACACCTTCTCAACAACCTTTTGGATTGTTTACATTGTGACATCAGTTGTACACGATTGAAAAATGGGCAGACAATAGTCAAGGATGTACACCCAAGTTTTCGCAGCTGGATGATGGAGAGAGGCCACCATCATCAATTAATTACATATTTATATGGATTTGAAAAGAAGGAAACTCAAACCCCTTATATTTGTGTGTTATTTGTGTGTCATTCCTTAGGAGGAGCATTTGCAACCTTGGCTAGACTATGGGTACTCGAAAATAGGCTGACGCAAATATCTCCCTTTTATATAACATTTGGCTCTCTTTTTTTGGGATATGTAAGACATGTTGAAGCAGTTGGTCATGAAAATTGGGCAAGCAACTTTTTTCATGTGGTTTCCAAGCATGATATTGTTCCTTAGATGCTCCTTGCACCATTTGAGTCAATTGTTGAGCTGTTTATTGCTATTTTTCCTCATTGGCGGGGAATAATAGGTAATGATAGTGAAGATACATATGATTCTTTTATTCAAGATGCTTATAGGACTCTTCTTAATTATGTACTATAGTATACTCATACAATAGAAAACTATGAGCTTGATTCTCTAAGGAAGGTAAATGGAGTTATGAGGAGAAGCCCATACAGACCTTTTGGAACTTACATGTTTTGTTCAAGTGATGGTGCAACTTGTATTGAAAATTCTAAGATCATTTTGAAGATTTTTCATTTGAAAATTTAGAGCCATGAAACACCTTTCAATAAGATTGTAGAGGATTGTTTTTTAGAGCATATAGGGTATGGTTTTGTTTTAAAACATGTCATAGAAAATTCCATAGATGGGAAAAGAATTGCAAATCCTAGTTTAGAATCCTCTTATAAGAGAGGAATCTCATTGTAGCTAGAAGATATTACCCCAACATTTTTCTTCGTATATACACCTTAGTTGAGATTTGTGAGAGATTAAGAAGCATTAAACATATGCTCAGTCTGGAAAGTAGTTGCATGAGGAGGCATTTGGCACTCGTGCTAATACCACTGTGGTGGAAAATAAAGATTCAATGTATCCACAATTAATCGTTTAGTTGCCACAAAAAATGGAAGGTATATCCAATCAAGTAAAACTAAAAATGGCCTCGGTGCTGTAGGATTCTTAATGCTTCCCAAAACAATTTTGGCTATTGAAGTTGAATTTATAATGTTTGTCATCACCAGCCCTGTGCAAACAGAGTGCTCTAGAAACAATGGAGAAGACAATTCATTGTATTCAAAAAACACCAATTCATTATTTCATATCGAAAGACACAGCTGGCCACTAAAACCCAAGAGGCCATTGTTCCATCCAAACCAGCTATAAGCATTGATGACCATCAAATTGATTATGACAAGATTTGTGGGGTTTTTCTTCAGAAATTGAAAGGAAAAGCTTCTATGGAATCATCCTTGTCTTAGACCAAGGTGTCATTGAAACAAGATACAATTGAAACAATAATGAAGAGGGAAAGTTTAAGTGATTAGGCTCTTCTCACTTTCTTTAGATAGGCTGGTAAGTAACCTAATTTCCAGCATGAATTAGCTGATTATAATCGTGTTTCCTTTCATAATTCTCTTCTAGATAATATTTCTCCACATATGCAAATGCACACATACTATTTGAGAGTGGACATCGAAGTAATTAACCATGTTTTCACTTGCACCAAAAAAGAGTGCCAATACAAAATATTTTGATATTTTGGTAGTGTCAAAAGGTGCTACACCTGATGAGTTGAAGAAAGCTAAAAGAAAACCTTCCATCAAAAATCACCTTGACAAGTGTGGGTATCTAGAAAAGGTAAGTTATGGTTTCTTTCTGCATTTTCTTTTTTAATTTGGTATGAAACTTTCTTTATAATAGTTAGAGGATATAATTCTGAATGCTTCAAAATACTATTATTACTAACTTAAATTGTTATTCTCCTGCAATAGTTCAACGAATTGGCATAGGCATGTGAAATATTGAATGAATCGGAAAAAAAGGGAGGCCTACACTAAACATGGTGAAGATGTGCTAAAGGAGAGAATGGGAGGTGGTGGTCCTTTCCATAATCCCTTTGACATATTTGAGCCATTTTTAGGGGATTCTTTGGGTGGGTCTAGTTTTGGAGGTATAGGTCTTCTCTTTTTGACATTAAAAGTGGTTTATTAGATTCTTGAGATTGCCTTTCTGAAATTGTCTCTTTTTTTATGTTGGATAATTGTAGGTGGCAACTCAAGAAGACAAAGGAAAAAATCAAGGTGAATATTTTTTACATCCTCTAAAGATTTCCTTGGAGGGCCTGTACAATGGAACATCCAGAAAGTTATGATTCTCAAGAAATGTTATATGTTCTAAGTGTAAGGGGTATGATATGTTTAAATTGACTCTACGGGTTTTATAACTAGATGAGAAAACACAATTATATGTATCTTCTTTTATTATGATATTGATCTTCATCTCAATCTCAAGTTTCTGCAGGTCATCGGTAATGCCTATAATCATTTGCCATCTCCAGCCCTGTACAAACATAGTGCTCTGTCAACAATGGAGTAGACAATTCGTTGTATTCAAAGAACACCCACTTCATTGTTTCATATTGAAATACACAATTAAAAATTGAAACCCAAGAGGCCATTGTTCCATCCAAACCAGTTATAGGTATTGATGAGCATCTATCTGATATTGACAAGATTTGTGGGGTTTTTCTTCAGAAACTGAAGGCAAATCTATTGTGGAAGTAGCATTGTATCAGACCGGGGTGTCCCTGAAACAAGAAACAATTGATGCTAGGATTTTGATTTCACATAGAAAATTCTATGGCATTAATTATGAGGATTGTAGTGCTCTTCCTCGTAACATTTATTTTTATTCACCAGACAAAAAGTGAGGCATATCATCTACAATTCGATCTTCCAAGGTATAAGGAAAACGTAAGAAAATTGCAATTCACTTCTCATGTACTTTATCTTACATATAATAATTTATATTTCTTTTTACTCATAATTATAAATATTTTTTTCTAGATCTGCAATTATTTTATTCATGCCAGTTTAACCCATTTGTTTTCCCAT
The DNA here is from genome assembly GCA_001517045.1 of Pseudotsuga menziesii. Classification (NCBI taxonomy): domain Eukaryota; kingdom Viridiplantae; phylum Streptophyta; class Pinopsida; order Pinales; family Pinaceae; genus Pseudotsuga; species Pseudotsuga menziesii. Next base: position 180,779 of record LPNX010904728.1, read on the forward strand.
TTTAGCCCCTGCTGAAAATAATATTCTCATAAATGGTTTTCTTATTGTGTACTTAGTATTAATATTTTTAGTTTAGATGTAGCTAAGTGAAAATTGAAAATAAAAGTATAGGAGATGCCTTGGATTATTATGGGCATTCTATACAAATTACACATTGGACTGCATTTACTAATGGTTGAACACATTTGAATGGTAAAGTAAGTAGATTAAGTAATGAGTGTATTGAGCTCTATCCTACTCTAATACTACCTTCACGTTTTCGCAAGTCTAGAGTGTCAATAGTAAAATTTCATAGTTCATTTATGATTGTACAACATTTTCATAACATTTAACAATTTGGTTCAAGAGCATTTACTTTTTACAGTTATGTAAAGAGCATTCACTGTTAGAATTGTATTGGAAAATATTTCACATTGTATTTTAAATAATTTATTTGTATATATGTTTAGGATTATTAGTGCCACTGAATAATAATGGACACATCTCAACAGTGGATTTTCCATAACATTTAGCAATTTAGTTCAAGAACATTTACTTTTTAGTGCTATGTCAAGGGGTTAAGCTTTACAATTTGCAATAGAATTGTATTGGCAGATCTTTGACATTGTATTTTAATAATTTATTCATACATATGTTTAGGATTATTAGCGCCAACATAATAATTATGGACACGTCTCTACAGTGAAATAATGTTTATTGGAGGTTGGGTAGAGTTTATTTCTCTACATATTTGAGTTGTGTTTTTATTCATCTAAGTTTCCTTTGGGATGAAGACCAAAAACAAATAGCGTAAACTTTCTCCCTAATGGATTACTATTGATTTTAGTGGTTAGTCTTGAGATTACTTCTTTTGACATTTTATTTTGAAGTTCATTTTTATTATGTTACTGTATGTTGTTGTCTAGTCTTGTGTCTCTGGAATGAATGCATTCCTACACATGTATGCTTATATGACTATACATTCCTACAATGATTTCTAGTGTGCATTTCCAGAAGTTTATTTCAAAAGATAAATTCACTATATTGTGTATCAATAGCTAAATGATTTTCAATCTAAATGGAACTTGCATAGATTATTGGCAATATGCAAATAATTGATTAATTGAAAAGTAGAAAACCAATACTGTCGTGAAAAGAGAGATTCAAAAAGTATTTTGATTGAAGATTGCATCATGCATTAGTTGTAAATGCAAATGTATGGTTGTATCAATGCAAAATCTTAGACAAGTATTTTGTTTGGTGACTTGTGACATTTGGAAAATACATGTTTGTGATTCATTTTTAACCTTCACAAAACAATTTTATTGATACTCCTTTTTTTTTTTAAATCTCATAAATGGTTGTGTACATTATGTATATTGTTTACATGTTATTTGAACTCATTGCTTTTATTATATAATAAGTAACACATTTCTATTTAATTATTAAATGTGATTTAATTTTTTTATTATATAATAATAAAAACATTGTGATTTGTAATTGAGATATGTTACTTTGGTATTATATAAATGTTTCATTGTGATTGAGATATATTTTTTCATCGCTAATTTGTATATGAATTTATGCATCTAAATAATGAAAATAAAGTAAACTAACTACATCAATGAAATATTCTTACAATGCCCTGATGGGGCAACCCCAAGGTTGCTACATGAACCTAGAATGAACTTCTAAATAACTAGAAGATCAACTTTCCATTATTCTCAAAACAATAAATTAATACTAATTTGTACATGGGTTATTGTATTTGCTTTATATAAAAGGTTAATTGTGATTTAGATGTATTCGTATCTTTTTTATATGTCAACCACTAAGCACAAGAAATATTTGTATGACAGGGCATTGCAATGATAGTATTCGGTCCATTTTGATCATTTTGATTTTGAGTTGTAGTTTAAGAGTAGCCAAAGCCATTGGAATAATTATTATTTGTGATTATGTAATTGTATAAACACATTGCAGAGTAAGTTGTAATAAAATATGTATAAATGTGTGTATTTATGAATTTAACACTGATAATGAGGATTGAGATAAGTTAAAGATAAGGATTCTATACAAATTAAATGAGGATTGAGATAAGTAAGATAAGGATTCTATACAAATTAAATGAGGATTGAGATAAGTAAGATAAGGATTCTATACAAATTAAATGAACAATGATAATGAAATATTTGTATATGACATCAAACTATTGTGCCTTTCAAGATACATAGTTGTAATGATATGATTATGTAGAATTTTCAAATATTTCTTCTTTTCTGTTGCACATATGTAGTGTTAACAGTGATTAGAGCCATGGAATCAAATGCTTAAAATGTTTGCAAAGTGTGCCTTTGGCCTTATAGTAGGCTCACTTCGTTGTGTATACAACATTTTGTTGAGGAGCCTATTCACAAGGTTGTTGAAAATAACATTATTTGTTGTTTGAAGCATTTTTTTGATAATGTGGGTGGATTTGAAGTTTTATTATAACAAATAATTATTTTTAAAAGGTGCAAGATAGCATATTCATTGTTGGGATTGTTATTTAGATAATTTGGATGGATTTAAAGTTTCAATAGAGATTTTTGATGAATTTAAAGTTTTATTACAATTATAATAACCAAGAAGTGTTTTTTAGATAATTTGAGTGGATTTCAATAGAGATTTTTGATGAATTTAAAGTTTCATTATAATTATAATAACCAAGAAGTGTTATTTAGATCATTTGAGTGGATTTAAAGGTTCATTATAAAAATGAAATTAAGAAGTGTTATTTAGATAATTTGAGTGGATTTAAAGGTTCATTAAAAAATGAAATGATATTTAGATGTGCTATTTAAATAATTTGGATGGATTTAAAATTTCATTATAATACTAAAGAATCCCTTTAAGAAAACTATACTCGAGCTTTACAAAATTTAAGGGCCACTTCAATATCTTCAATATTTTGGTATCTTCATATAAATATTTGTATTAGATGACTTATTTTGTATTCTTAGTCTTCTTTATACCAGTATAGATTCATCTTAACTGTGGTTTTAGAGTGATCAATTTCTCTTAAGGTGCAAACCCTTTTTAATTTATAAAAATGTCTAATAAATATTCTTATTTGGGGAACTTGCTTAAGTAATTTCAAAATAGGGTAAATATCAGTAAAAGAAAATGAGCTGAGTAACATTAATAATCATATAATCAAATTGTTTTCCAAATATTGCTTTACTTGTCTTTCTTTAAAACTAATAATAAATATTAAGAGTAGTTAATGAGTAAAATAATCCATATAAAATTTTAAAATTTAGATTTCCAAAATAAATTGGAATTTGAAAAACATTTTACTATCAAATGAAGATTTTAAACATTTATCCAAATGTTTTTGAGAAATTACATGTTTTTCTCTATAACTAAAAATGAAGATTTGCATGTTAGGGTTAACCTTGACTTGGGAATGAGCAAGGATGTAAGTGGTTTAAAGCACATGGTAAGGATGTAAGTGGTTTAAAGCACATGGTTTTAGTAGCTCGTGGTTTCTTGCAAGTTGTATTTGCATTTAAAGAACCTTACAAATATGTTTGTAATATTCCATTGTATTCCATTGTAATAAATCTATTATTGAAGGTTGGTTTTTCCCTATAGGGTTTTTTAAGCTAAATGTAGTGTTGTTATTGTAATGGCTATTATTTTGTAAAGTCAATGTGTTTTACATTTTAGCTAATTTAAAATTACATTTCATAGGTTCTTCGTTTTATAATTTTTCTTTTTACTACTCAATTCAATTTAATTTTAATTTTTCTTTTTACTACTCAAGTCAAATGAATTTTACTACTAATATTTTAGTACTCAGTTTGCAGTTTGCAAGTATTGCCCTAATATGGTTGTATATTTATATGAGTATAATATTTTTATTTTTTATTCCTTTAATTATAAGCCCACATGTTATAATTTTTTTTATTTTTTACTTTTTATTGTTATTATTTTTTATTGAGCCCACATATGCCACTTCACCGTTACAGACAGGACAAATCTCGTCCGTTTGAGCTGTAGAAAGCCCCTCTTGAAGCAATAAAATAATTTATTTTTTTATTTCTCTTATTTTAAAGTCACAATTTATTACACTAGCATTTAAAATCTTCTTATTGGTTATATTATCCATATTATTAAGTGGTTTTGTAAAGTATTCTTCAAAATTATATTCCACTCACAATAATTTAGTGTTTCTTTAGAGTGTATCCCCTCAATATTTATCTTCACACCATCCATTGAAAAATTATTGATACAAATATGGAAGGTTGAATATACATTATCTATGATTTAAACTCTACATGATACCTTGAAATATTAAATGACTTTGTTGTTGTTTAATATTTTTTAATGCATAGTACTTTCTATGAATATCTAACAATATTTCCATTGGATTCTTTAAAAGAATTATGATCTTAATAAGTATGAGTTGTTTTTCTAGTGCTAAAAATATTAGATATATCAAAACTTCATTTGTGAAATTTATATATAAATATCATTATAAAAATACCATTACAACTCTGTAAGATTATTTATGTTTTCTTTAATGATTTGTTTGAGAATCTACATTATGATTACATTGACATAACAAAAGCACAATTACAATTCTATAACAATAATTTTGTTATCTTTATGAATAATGAGATTCATACTATTAAAAAAAAGCCGTAATTGTATTTTCCAAATATTTTTTTATGTTCTTTAAAAAATAATTAAAAATCCATAATATAATTGAATTGGTTTTATAATTGTAATGAATATACATAATCTAATATTAAAAAATTAGTTGTCAGAAATCAAGGTGAAATATGTTATTAAAAAAATAGTTATTGAAAATCAAGGTGAAATATGTTATTTATTATATATTCTTTTGTATGAATTAGAGTTTGATAAAGCAATTACGTTTTTTAGTTTTAATCATAAAAGTAATATCTAGTTTTATTATATGTATATTTAGTGTAAATATATTTCTTTTATACTTTAGTTTTAAAGTTTAAATTGTTTTAATCAATTTTGATATTTTTATAAAAAAAAAAAAAAAATTGGTTCTATTTTAATTATAATTTTTTTTATTTAAATTAATAAAAATTAATAAAAAATTTCAATACATATATAGAAAGTTGATTAAAATAGTTAATATATTCAAAATCTTACAAGATATGAATGAAAATATCAAAACACACATATTCACATGCAAACAAATGTATAAAAGTATAGAGATATCTTGAAAGTTGAATATCTCAAAATCCATATTGATTTTTTGATTCATATGTAAATTGTTTTTGGAAATAATAGTAAATACTTATATGGCATAATGATGTCAATAATAAGGAGGAGAAGGATGTTGATCATAAAATTTTATGTAGACCTTTTGGATCATCAAAATCTATGTTTTCTACCTTTTGATTTTTCATGCTTTCTATAGAAAGAAATCTAGAAACTTGCTCATGTGACCAATATTTTTTTTTAAACTCAACTCACACGATATTAGAAATATCACCTTTTTTAGTTATGCAATCTTAGGACAACAACAACATCAATTCAAATATATCTTAGCAAGAAGGAGTAATACAATGCATGGTGTTTGAATTTAACTCATCTAAGTTCTTTTTCTTTGGTGTCATCTCTGCAACCATCCAATGTATACTCATATTTTATTCTTCTTCACTCAAAAACCACATTTTTTCCTCCAAAATTCCTAACCCTAAATATGACCTTTTAATCTTCTTCACTCGAAAAACAAAATGTCATTTGCAATTGCCCTCCATAGGTACTTCAATTCTTCTTCTCATCTCACAACAAGTTTTTATCCATTCAGTTGACATTAGTCTATGGAATTCTGAAAATAATCAATAGCGCTTTTCGTTTTGGAATCTTTGATACTACCATGAGAGTCTTAAATCCATGAGGTAATTGTTATAGAATAATTATTTTATTTTCCATTCATAATTTAGATGTTGAGATGGAAAATCTTATACATGAATAAAATAACTAATAAAGTGGGTTCCTGTTGAATAACCTTCTCTAGTGGTTAAGTTAAGGATCCATATCGACATGTAAATGGTTATGATATTCTTGTGCAAAGAGTACATGGAAAATCTAAATTTGATACAAAATTATCAAGAAAATTTTATTATATCAAATTTCAACCAATTTGACAAGACTTTACAAGGTTTTATAGTTAAGCGAAAAAATTGCCAAGATTTCAAAAGATTTGTAATTTCATGAAATATTTGTCAACTCTTCCAAGGTTTTATAATTATGAAAATGATATGCCATGATTTTACAAGATTTTATAATTTTGTGAAAGATTTGTCAAAATTTTACAAGATTTTATAATTATGTGAAAGATTCGTCAACAAATTATATATACATGTTACATTGTTGATAAATTATCCTTCACACTTTCCCATTTATAATGGATATTCTCCCCATTATTATGTATACAATTTTAAGGGGGGTTCTTAAAGTTTTCATTTGTTGGAAGATGGTATTGTCCCTTAAGTTAGAACCGTGAATTCCTTCATTAAAAGTTTCTGTAAATTTGGTCCCCCTCATGCATATTTGTGGTTTTACAAAAGAATGAAATGAGTAAGAGACTATCATAATTTGAAAACTTTTAAATTACTGCTCATGAGGTTAGGGAGATTTGGTCATTGGGGTAGAATGTTAGAAATTTGGAAAGTGATGTAGAACAATGAATGGACTTTTGATCTTTAAGTCTACACTTATGTTCTAAACAAAGTGATGTAGAACAATGAATGGACTTTTGATCTTTAATTCTACACTTATGTTCTAAACAAAGTGATGTAGAACAATGAATGGACTTTTGATCCTTAAGTCTACACTTATATTCTAAACAAGTTTTGCAATGGAGAAAGGTTGGATCAAGCTTGTTGAAAAGATAAGCTTAAAAACCTTATGCCTAATTGATAGCATATTGTTGTAGTATTTGTAAAACAGAATAGAGCTAATACCAAGTTTGCATTTCTATCCGCATTGAATTTTAGTATATAATTCATCAAAATAGAGAAGAAAACATCTACAGTATTTGATATCTTAGTGAACCTCTAATAATATACAACATATAGAACAAAATATGTACTTACAAATATACATCTTGGATAGAAATTTTTCCAAAGAAAATTCAACTTCTTGCCACAACTACAATAGCAATTAGTCAACACCACTAATCATGAATTTGTGAGCATAGAGATTGATTGCTCTCCATGTCTTAGCATTCTTTGGCTCATTATTTTGATAATGAAATACACATAGTTAACATAGGATATAAGGAAAAAGAGGATCTAGCATTTAGTCTCCACTACTCAAAATGAATTTGTGAGAAAGAAGACAGAGATTGATTGATCTAAATTCCTCAACTTTCTCTTGCTTTTTAGTCTGATGACAACAACAAAAACAATTCAACTAAGGATATGTTCTTAGTCTTATTATACAATTTTGATGAGAAGCATAGATTGATGCAAAAAAATTGATCTTGCATCATTTTCTACATTCATATTCATGGATCATATAAGAAACATTAGTTTCATTTTAAAATTCATTTATTGAAACAAGAATAGAGTATAAGCAAGTCTAGATCCATGTTCTATTGGAAGCTTCATACTGTCTTAATTAGGGAAGGTTGTTCATGATCTTTCCTTGTATGAGGAGGTTCCTTCATTTCTTAACTAATCTTCAGTAGACCATAGCAAAGATCATGGATATTTGAATTAGACAACAATAATTGAGTCCTTCTAAAACTTTCGTAAATAAAATACCGACACATAGATACATTGCACTCCAAAATCCAAAGAAAATGAAGGAAATATTTCAAACTTCTAGAGTATTTTTCTTATAATGTTCACAGCGTAAACAAGATCAAAGCCACATTTGTAGCTTTGTTTTTCTTTATGTGGATTTGATAAGAGAAGCTAATGTTGCGCTTTATTATGTGTCTATGTGGTTCTTTGATATAGAACATAGCATTGTGCATACCCAATATCATGATTTAGCTGCAACCAAGACAATTTCCTTCTACTGCTTTAGTTATTGAAACAACCCCACATAGACACATCACACTCGACATCGAGGGAAAATGAAGAAAAACAATCAAACCCACTCAAACATTTTTCATTTATTTTCACATTGAGTAAAGGATAGATTAAACACACATTTGTAGATTTGAATTCCATCATATTGCATCATTTGGTGAAGTTGGTGCATCATTTTCTCTTTGAAACCAAGGCTTCTTCCATGTTTCTACAAGTAATCTTGACCTAGATTTCCACTCCATTTCCTTCTCTCATCTTTCCACCCCACTAGTGCTTGCTCTCATCTCTTGCACTCTTAATGGGGACTCCCACTCTATACAACCCCAAACATCATCTGCCTTCTCCTTTTGCTTCGTCTTCATCAGCATGCCAAAACTGGGAATGTAGAGCTTGCGAACCAAAACTTCCATTTGGGTGGGTAGAAAAAAAAATAACTTTTTCTCCTTTATCTAGAAAGAAATTATTTATAGATTGTCTGAAGTAGAGAGTTTAGTGAGCTACAATGGATGGGTGTTGGGATGGTGATATCAATAATGTCTATGACAATAGCTACCTTGGTTGAAATCAAGCACTTGGATATTGTTATACTTCTATATTTGGTCAATTATTCAACCACACAATTTTCTATGAGTATTTTTTGGCAAAGTCCCCAATACTTCTTAACTAGTGCTTCATAAATATTTTAACATCTAGGGAAGCTTGGGTTTTTCTACGATTAATCACCTGATGGAATGCGCAGCTTGTGGATCCTCTTTCTCTTCTTACAACAACATTAGGAAGATATTTGAGCACCTTAATTGTTACCATTGTCACTTCTATCAACACTAAAGGAGGAAAAACGAGACGGATACATGACAATCTCATTGAAGGGAATCTAGACTACTCCTTTTTGGTTTTAGCTTTTGTTAGCCTTTTGAAATTCTTGAAAGTGTATACAAATAGAAGTACAAGAAGGCCAACTAAGGATCAAATTCCAAATTGTATATGATGCATTATGGTTATCCATGAGTCATGCTTAAGATTTTTGAATTGTCTCTCTCCTAAAGTTAATTCATACTTTTATTTTAGTTCATTTTATTAAACCCTAAAATGTTAACTTATGTTGAATGCAATAACCTTTGTGAGAGTGTTAGATATGGTGGTGATTTATTTGAAATAAAAGGAATCAAAGTGATTACTTTGATGTTGTGAAAATGAATCATTAACTATAAACCAAAAAGACTAAAGCTACCATTACCCAAGGTAGTGATAACCATGAAGAGATCTACATCTTGATCTTGAAGCTAAGATAAAGTTGTCCGGAAATTTCCTTAACCATCAATTCATACTTACCTTAGCTCTTCCATAAAGTTGCAGTATTTGGTTCCACAAAAATGTGCCTACCAACAATACATAGTAGTAAGACTACGAGATTACAAGGGTTTGGATGAGCTAAAAGAGAGGATTGCTACCTATTGCAAGGTTAACTACCAATGACATGTGTCAGAAAACACTCCACTTGATGTTCACTTGAAATATTACATACATGCTTCTCACTTGAAAGATGAAGTTTAAAATACTACCCTAGTCCACATACCCTTAGCATTGTTGGTAAACATACTTAGAATATATTTGGATTTGTTTACATTTTTTAAGTGTATTGTTTGATGCTACAATTTGTTATATATTTATAATCTTGAAGTTCTAAATTATAAAGTTCATCAAGGTACACCGCCAAGTCTACAACAACTCGATTTTAGTTCCCCTTTTCATCATTTTTAACCCTCCAGCAACAACCTTATCGGTGTATTATTGCACCTTCTTGGAGCAATTTCTAGTTTATTTAATAAACAATAATCACGAAGTGGCAATGTTTTCAACAAAGACGATTGTGGTTGCGAGAGAATGAATCACTAAAAGGGGAAAAAGGTAATTAGATTGCAGTATGTAAAACATAGTTAGTTCTATGACTAGATTACTATAATTGCAAAACATATTTGATTATATGTTAAATTAGTGAAAACAACCCAAATCATTTTTATAAGTTTATATTCCATAGTGCAATGATATTTTTAAGCTCATGTTCCATTTTGAAGTCAATTTTTGAGTATCCAATATTATTAAAAGTGGTATTAGAAAACCAGTAGCCTACCATCCACAACGAAACCATACCAAATGAATCCCCACTCAAGCAATTACATTGTCTTCCCAACCCTATGATTGTATTGCAGCACATCCCTCTCTCTTTATTGAATATTTATTGAGATTCATATCAATTTCATTGTATCATTTAAAAGATCCAGTGAGGATTTTTTGGCTTTGGCCCTTGTGAATTTATCTCGAATACTAAGAGAAAATTCAATCCATTGGTGGTGATTATTAACATAAATCAATTTAAATAGAAAATAACATCCCTTAAACTTTAGAAATATTCAAAAATTCATTCACAACCATGTGTAAAGGTTTATGAATCAATGATAAAATACCATTAACTAAGTATACTTTTAGATTTTAAATTTTATTGTACATTTAGAAAAGTTCTATATGCGGAAATTCCACAAAAGTTTAGAAACAAAATATATTTACATTGCACTAAAACTAAGTCAATACATTAAAACACTAATAGTTATGGAAGGATGTGGGAAGAACTAATTGCCGTAACTATTGTTGAAATAATAGTAGATAGTGCAATATCTATTTCTAACATGAGGTTATAGTAGCCAAATTACAAAAGGAAATGGCGTTAACTAAAAAACAAGCATATTGTTAAATAGTATAGAAGAGACATAATTTGTTGTATGCATCACATAGGAGAATTGATATCCAGGAAAAATTATGTTTGCTTCGTAAAGGTCACAAGCTATAGACATATATACTATCGAAATATCAATGACAAGATTTCAAAATTGCCGAGTGTATCCAATAGATGCTAGCAATACTTATTTAAATAGTATATAGTGTCTACAACAATTTTGTGCTTATTTGTTGGGTGAAGAAAGAAAGAAAACAAGGAAACTATAGAAGGGAGAGAAAATGAAACTTAAAAAGAGTTCTTTTATGCAAAGTACGATTTTATAAATCTTGGTTGAGAGCAGTAAAATGTGTCTTCTATTTTTCTATTGCAAAAATGTCTTATTTTCTGATTTGGTTGTATTCATGTTTGCATGGATGCAAAAAGGATAATTGTTTATTCTCATAAGCAACAATATGGCAGGCATGATCAAAAGAACAGCTAATGTCAAAGTCACTGGAATTGTAGTGGTTCTTGCAAGCAATTGTTCTTGTACTTTGTGTGTGTTTGAATTATTGTGCCATTGATCTTCACGTAATGAGTGCAATTAGATTGTAGTATTATGTAGTGTAATGGAATGAATAATACACACTGAACAAGACAAATTTCACAGGAAACAAGTAAGTATTGCTCAGTATAATTACAGTATAAACTTCATTAATTCCCATGCAAGACTGGTGCTAGCTGAACTGGAGGACATCTAACTGAATGTAACTGGAGCATAACTTAGCTTGACTAGTTACCAACTACCAACAACTAAAGGAGGTTGGTGTTGGTACTCCCATTTGCTCCTAAATTGTAGGGATTGGCTTAGGAGGCACATAAACTCATGCATGAAGGTGCAATCAACTGCAGTTAACCTCTATCTATATTCCCCACACTCTAGTGACTGGTATGAGTATCCCCATCAGCCCAAGTGGACCCAATGGTACTAGTGGAACCAATATTAATTAATGACTCCTAAGTTAGGAAAATATAATCTAATAGACTAAGTATGGACAAGGGAGGATTATAAATCCTAACAGCCCCCCTTAATCCTAACTTGGACAATTGCGGGACCTGGAAACAAGGCCAAAAATTCACTCATACACAATCTAAAAGAATTAAAAATGATGCTTAATAAACCGAGTAAATAGGGGAAAACCTCATGGGAAAAACCCCCCCTCAAAACAAGAAGGAACAAGAAATAAAAACTGTTCTTAGGAGAGAAAAACTGCCTCTTTGGGAAATAACTTGCAAAAACTCTGCTACAATTTGAAGCACTATGCAGCAGTATGGTTCTTTTGCGCAGCAGCATCCTAGAGATTTGCATGTGAACCTCTCAAAACTAATGACTATGTCTGGAGAAATTTTTCTCGTTGGAAGAAGAAGAAAGTGTTCGACTGAATCAGGAACATAAAGAGCTGCAAGATAAAAACTGGACCCATGTAGAGCAACTGAGATCAACTGATGAGAGAGAAAAAGTTATTGAGAATTAGACCCATGTGAGGAAAACCCAAGAAACGGATATATTGAATCCTTCAACATCAAACCATGTGAGGTAAAATCAGCTCCAAGTGTTAGGAGCAAGTGTCCAGGCGAATGCAAAATGTCTCCATCTTTACTAGTTTTGTGAGGAGATGAGCATGTGATCAAATAGAAAGGTAGAGAAGCCCTGGGAATGTGGAGAGAAATATTGAACTCCATAATCTGATAAATATTCAAAAATAACAAATTATTCACAAAATATAATATCAACAAACTCATAAGAGAAAACTAACATCAAATCCCCAACAACAATTTTGAAGAAGACTTGCGATACTTGATTTTTCACACCAAAATTGATGAGAACAACTACAAGCATTACTGGAAGCTATTGAAACTTAAAAATTGAACCAAATAATATCAAATCATATCCAAATAATTTCATATCAGATCCAAGAGTGTGGAACAAATCCAAGTGCTCCACCGAGATGGTAGATGCAAAATTTTCTCCTTCTTCAAAACTCTGAGTATTGGCGCATTCAATCATGTAGGAATTTCCTGGAAGATCAAGATAAATGAAAGTGAATGGATCACTCCTAAAATATGATATTATTTCCAAAATATCCAAAGTATTAATTTTCTACACACCAAAAACATCATTAGATATAAATAAATCAAATTCCTCTTCATTTTCTGAAACAATCACTAGTAATCTATGCACAAAATTTAAAATAGAAGAATCACTGGAGAATTTTTTCATAGAATGGAAGGATATTTTTTCCTCAATAACAGAGATTTGAATGTCTTCTTCTGGATCATCTATATGAGAATATGAGATATCATATATCTCATAAACTTCCGGAGCAGGAAGAGAAGAAGTCACTCCAATGAGACTTTCTTCTATTCGAATTGACTATGTTGAAGATTATGCTTCTTCTTCATCTTGAACAAATTTAATTGCTGCAGGAGAGGGCACATAGAGTACATTATTGAACTCATCAAGTTTAATTTTAACTGAACCTATCTCAACATATGGGATTTAGAAGTCATCTCTCATGTGAGTGTTAGGTCCTCCTGATAGACTGAGAGTGGTGAAGGATTCCCTGGAGGCAACCATGTGGTTGGATGCTCCTGAATCTATTAAGTAAGCCTTCGACGAACTGAGGCATGGAACCTCTCAATTTATTTATTCTTCTCTCCATCATCAGACATCTTTGCACCTATGGAAGGGCAATATTTTTCCATTTAAGGAGAGTTTTCAACTGGTCAAGGGTCTTTTTCATGCACTGGCTTTCTGGATGAAAGCCCCTCATACAATAAGGACACTTAGTCTTTTCAAATGTTTTCTTTCTCTTGGATCCCAAAGATCCTTTGGAATACTTCTAACTCTCTTTTGGTTTCGAATCAGATTCTTTAAGCTCCTTCCCCTTGTTCTTCCCTTTAGCTTGCGAATTGGTATATTCTGACATCAAAAGAGCTTGGTTCTTGGAATTTTGAAGGACTCCCATTGGGACCAACTTATCTTGCTCCTATTTTAAAGACTCGGCAAAGCCATCAAGTGAAGAAATATTCCAATTGGGGGTGGAATCTCTTCTAGAATGGAAGGTATAGATGATGACAAAATACTCAAAACCAAGTTTGTTGAGCACCAAGAGCATGAGTTTCTCATCCTTCCTCTTTATTCTGCATTCCTTACATTGTAGTGCAAGAGACTTGAATTTGTAAAAAACCGTTGGATAGTTTCGAAACTGCTGGGCTATAAGGATATCAGCTCATTCTCCAAGATGTGTCCCCGAAGCTCATCTTTCTTGCCAAACAAGAATTCAATATTCTCCCAAGATTCTTTGGGAGTCTTCAATCCCTCAAGATGAAAGAGGAGATCCCTAGATATGTGAGCACAAAGGAATCCAAATGCTTCATCCAACTGATTCAAGAACTTGTTTTTTCTCAATGGGATGATGAGGTTCTGTCTCTCTACCCATTGTCATCATGTACAGACCAAGATTGCACAAGAATACATGCATATTTTCCCTCCAATCAACATAGTTGAAGGGTTTTAGGATTCGGGGTAAAAAATATTGAGAATCCATCAATTCTCCTTCTAAATAGTCAATTTCTTAAAACAAGATATGTAGCACCTGTAAGAAAACATTGCAAAATTAAATATGATTCACACTATGTCAGAATAAAGCCTTCCATCTTGACATGTACACTTTCTCAGGGTCTGTCACGCTCGCAGAGACTTATTTTAATGAATCCAGAGTTAGCAATGCACACTTTGCGGGACTTATGTGTAAACCCGGCTGCTTCTCATGTACAATGGAGATTGGACAAACTTGTTGCTTTCCTGAGTAGGCTCTGATGCAATGTTTGAATTATTATGCTATTGATCTTCAGGAAATGAGTGCAATTCGATTATATTATTATGCAATGTAATGGAATGAATAATACACACTAAATAAAGCAAATTTCACAGGAAACAGATAAGTATTGCTCGGTATAATTATAGTATAAACTTCACTAATTCCCAACAGTATACATGAATGTTACATAAAGGATAATTAGAATCATGTGGATAGGATTTGAATCTACCAAATCAAGGTTGACTGACTGGCTAACTAGAATTGTCTAAATCACTATTGGCCCATCACTTGTCTAATTTCAGATGTCTAATTCAGTCTCTCCATCAGGTATAATCAGTTAAACTAGTTGAACTGATGTGGTAGGAGAGAAGGAGGTGAGAATAGGTGGCTTCCCACATCCAAGACTGGTTCTAAAATAACTAGAGGACATATAACTGAAAGTAACTAGAGCATAAATTAGCTTGACTAGTTACCAACTACCAACAACTGAAGGAGGTTGGTGGTGGCACTCCCATTGGATCCTAAATTGTAGGGATTGGTGTAGGAGGCACATAAACTGATGCATGAAGTTGCAGTCAGTTTCATTTAACCTCTATCTGTGTTCCCCACACTCTAGTGACTGGTACATGTGGACCCAATGGTACTATTGGACCCAATATTAATTAATGACTCCTAAGTTAGGAAAATATAATATAATCAACTAAGTATGGACAATGGAGGATTATAAATCATAATAAAATTAAATACAAATGTGCATTGTGTTGTTTGCGGATCCTGGTCTTTTATATTAAGAGATGTTATTGTTCAGCCATGTTTGTACCCTAGTTTAACTATACACTCGTCCCAGCAAGGGGGTGAGGGGGGACATTGTCCCCTCGCGGGGTTCCCTCAGCAGGGATTTGCTAGGAGTGCCCCCAAAGGATTTTTTTGGGATGTTTGTTAGCCAACAGTTTATGGACCCATGGTATTGCGTGATCCGTGGTATTTTCACATGGTAGTTCCCCTATAAAAGGAAAGCATTGTAATGCGGTTATGTAATGTATTGTACCAATGTAAGACAATCTCTGTGATTGTGTGAGAGAGACTGTGAGAGAGTGAAGAGGAAGTGCAACAGGGTTCTTGCAGGTTGTATCCCTTCATTTTGATACATGGTATAATAATAAAGGAATGGAATTTTTTGTGTGGACATAACCCATCTTAGGTGAACCACGTTATAAATGTCTCTCTTGTAATGTGTTTATATTTGCATCTTGTTTAATTGTTTAATTTTTATTGCTCTGTGATCCTATTTTTCTAACACATTGTTCAGATTACTATATTTTATGTAGAAAATGAATAGTTGGGCATGAAATCTACATTGTTGCAGAGGACATACGTGCTACAAAAGCATTAAAAATTGAGTAGAGATAAACTGTGGAAAGTGAATTGCAAAGAAAATTGTTAGGTTATATCATAGAAAGCAATAGACTAAGTGAAAATGTAAATTCTCCTTATCAAAGATCGATGTTACAAATTAAAATTCTAATTGGATTGAAAATGCTACAAAAATCAAACATCCCTTGTATTTAAATTATAGTATTGTCAATAAGTCATAGTACAATGATAAAAGGCATATGTTTAATGGTTGATTGGCTTGGACATTAGCAAGAGACGCAACTGTTCTTAAATGCAACTAAGTTGCAATCACTATTGTGTTGATGTGTAAGTTGTTGCCTTGGAATAGTTGGACAAGAACAATTGCACATTGTCATTTGTTAGTTAAATTCATTGATATATGTTGCAGGCATATCAACAAAATGTATGTTTAATTTCTATTATGAAGATGGACTAGATATATCCCACTAGGTATAGTTTTCTTTAAGTCTAGTAATAGGCATGAGGCAAACAAGGATTTAATTATAGGAAAATAAGGTCTAAGACTTGAACAACTATTTTTTATTTCTTATTATTTGCAGTGGTGTTATAGTAAAAAATAACATGGTAGATATGTGTAATATCGAGTCCCATATTCACTTGAAGGTTGGGAAGTTGTCCATAGCATATCTTGGGAAGGGACCTATAGAAAAATATCAAATATTATGTCTACTTAAAATAACAAAGACAAACCAAGACAACTCCATCAAAAATGAATTTTTGGGCATCATGCTTAGTCTGTGCATGTCCCATGTACCTAGGAGAAGACATTTGATATAATAATTGTTTCTAGGATCAAGTGCACTACATAGGGTCCTAAGGCATTACCTTGTTTAATGAAGTTAAATATCAAAGCTTCAACTCCATGTGTGCAAAGTATTTTTTTATTGTTTTTGTATCAAGTTTAAAGAATACAAAGAAATCTACCCTAAGACCATGAATGTCTTGATGACCTTGTTCTTTTTTTTCAATATGACATCACAAATGTGACTCATTTATCCGACAATTACAATTTCCAACAATTAAGACAATTAATAAACACACTATGAAGAACAATGGTACCAATCATTTGCATGATTCCAATGTGTTTTTGTCCTTTTATTTTCAATACTATTTCTTATATTTCGAAGAACAAATTTATATAGCCACAACAAAGCATGTGCAAAGCCCTGCAACATTAAGGACAACTAAACATAGTGCCACATAAAACTTTGGTTTGTTGATGAGGGGGTGGCAATGCAACAAAATGGAAGGAAGAGAAAAATATAGATAACTAGTCAAACTAGTTGAACTGATGTGGTAGGTGAGAAGTAGGTGAGAATAGGCACCTTCCCACATGTAGCCATGCAATACTGGCGCTAGCTGAACTGGAGGACATCTAACTAAATGTAACTGGAGCATAACTTAGCTTGACTAGTTACCAACTACCAAAAACTGAAGGATGTTTGTGGTGGCACTCCCATTGGCTCCTAAATTGTAGGGATTGGTCTAGGAGGCACATAAACTAATGCGTGAAGGTGCAGTCAATTGCAGTTAAACTCTATTTGTGTTCCCTGCGCTCTAGTGAATGGTACAGGTGGCTCCATTAGCCCAAGTGGACCCACTGGTACTAGTGGACCCATTATTAATTAACGAATCCTAAGTTAGGAAAATATAATATAATAGACTAAGTATGGACAAGGGAGGATTATAAATACTAACACCCCCCCTTAATCCTAACTTGGAAAATTGTGGGCCCTGGAAACAAGGCCAAAAATTCACCCATATACAATCTAAAAGAATTAAAAATGATGCTTAATAAACTGATGAAATAGGGGAAAACCTCATGGGAAAACCCCCCCTCAAAACAAGAAGCAATACGAAATACAAACTATTCTTAAGAGAGAAAAACTTCCTCTTTGGGAAATAACTTGCAAAAACTCTGCTGCAATTTGAAGCACTATGCAGCAGTATGGTTCTTTTGTGCAGCAGTGTTCTGAAGCTGTGCATGTGAACCTCTCAAAACTAATGACTATGTCTGGAGGAATTTTCCTCTTTGAAATAAGAAGAAAGTGCTCAACTGAATCGAGAACATAGAGAGTTGCAAGATGAAAACTGGACCCACGTAGAGCAACTGAGATCAACTGATGAGAGAAAAAAAGTGCTTGAGAATTAGAACCATGTGAGGAAAACCCAAGCAACAGATATATTCAAGCCTTGAACATCAAACCATGTGAGGTAAAATAAGCTCCAAGTGTTAGGAGCAAGTGTCCAAGTGAATGCAAAATGTCTCCATCTTTACTAGTTTTGTGAGGAGATGGGCATGTGATCAAATAGAAAGGTAGATAAGCCCTAGGACTATAGGGAGATAAATATTGAGCTCCATAATCTGATACATCTAAAAAAATAACCAATGATTCACAAAATATAATATCAACAAACTCATAAGAGAAAACTAACATCAAATCCCTAGCAGCAATTTTGAAGAAGACTTGCGGTACTTGATTTTTCACACCGAAATTAATGAGAACAGCTACAAGCATTACTGGAAGCTATTGAAACTTAAAAATTGAACCAAATAATATCATATCATATCCAAATAAGTTCATATCAGATCCAAGAGTGTGGAACAAATCCAAGTGCTCCACTAAGATGGTAGATGCACAATTTTCTCCTTCTTCAAAACTTTGAGTATTGGTGCATTCAATCATGTAGGAATTTACTGGAAGCTCAAGATCAGTGAAAGTGAATGGATCACTCCTAAAATATGATATTATTTCCAAAATATCCAAAGTATTGCTTTTCTGCACACCATCAACATCATTAGAGATAGAGAAATCAAATTCCTCTTCATTTTCAGAAACAATCACTCGTAAACTATGCATAGAATTTAAAATAGAAGAATCACTGGAGAATTTTTGCATAGAATGGAAGGATATTTTTTCCTCAATAAAAGATATTCGAATGTCTTCTTTTGGATCATCTATATGAGAATATGAGATATCATATATATCATAAACTTCTAGATCAACAAGAGAATAAGTCACTCCAAGGAGACTTTCTTCTATTCGAATTGACTATGTTGAAGATTATGCTTCTTCTTCATCTTGAACAAATTGATTTGCTGCGGGAGAGGGAACATAGAGTACATTCTTGAACTCATCATGTTGGATTTTAAATAAAACTCTCTCAATAGATGTGATTCAGAATTCATCTCCCATATGAGTGCTAGGTCCTCCTGATAGAGTGAGAGTGGTGAAGGATTCTTTGGAGGCAACCATGTGGTTGGATGCTCCAGAATCTATCAAGTAAGCCTTCGACGGATTTAGGCATGACACCTCTCAATTTCTTCAGTCTTCTCTCCATTATCAAACATCTTTGCACCCTATGGAAGGGCAATATTGTTCCATTTAAGGAGAATTTTCAACTGGTCGAGGGCCTTCTTCATGCACTGGCTTTCTGGATGAAAGCCCCTCATACAATAAGGAAACTTAGTATTTTCAATTTTTTTCTTTCTCTTGGAGCCCGAAGCTCCTTCAGAAGACCTCTGAATCTCTAGTTCTGGTTTTGAATCATATTCTTTAGGATCCTTTCCCTTGTTCTTCCATTTAGCTTGCACATTGTATATTACGACATCAAAAGAGCTTGGTTCTTGGAAGTTTAGAAGACTCCCATTTGGACCAACTTATCTTTCTCCTCTATTAAATACTCAGCAAAGCCATCAAGTGAAGGAATCTTCCAATTGGGGATGGAAGCTCTTCTAGAATGGAAGGTAGAGATGATGACAGAATACTCAAAACCAAGTTTGTTTAGCACCAAGAGCACAAGTTTCTCATCCTTCCTCGCTATTCTATATTGCTTACATTGTAGTGCAAGAGACTTGAATTTTGTAAAAAATTGTTGGATAGTTTCGAAACTGTTGGGTTGTAAGGCTATTAGCTCATTCTCCAAGATGTGTCCTCGAAGCTCATCTTTCTTTCCAAACAAGAATTCAAGATTCTCCCAAGATTTTTTGGGAGTCTTCAATCCCTCAAGATGAAAGAGGAGATCCCTGGAGATGTGAGCACAAACAAATCCAAATGCTTCATTCAACCTATTCAAGAACTTGTTTTTCTCAGCGGGATGATGAGGTTCTGTCTCTCTACCCATTGTCATCATGTACAGGCCAAGCTTACACAAGAATACTTGCATATCTTCCCTTTAATCAACATAGTTGAAGGGTGTTAGGATCTAGGTAAGAAATCTTGAGAATCCATCAATTCTCCTTGTAAACAATCAATTTCTTCAAACAAACTACGTAGCACCTGTAAGAAAACACTGCAAAATCAAAGACAATTCACACTATGTCAGAATCAAGCCTTCCATATCGACATGTACACTTTCTCGGGGTCTGTCACGCCCGCAGAGACTTCTCTTAATGAATCTAGAGTTAGCAATGCACACTTTGCGGGAGTTATGTGGAAACCCGGCTGCTTCTCATGTATAATGGAGATTGGACAGGCTTGTTGCTTGCCTTAGTAGGATCTGATACCATGTTTGAATTATTGTTCCATTGATATTCTGGAAATGAGTGCAATTTGATTGTATTATTATGCAGTGTAATGGAGTGAATAATACACATTAAACAAAACAAATTTTGCAGGAAATACATAAGTATTGCTCGGTATAATTACAGTATAAACTTCATTAATTCCCAATAGTATACATGAATGTTACATAAAGGATAATTTGAATCATGTGGATAGGATTAGAATCTACCAAATCAAGTTTGACTAACTAGTTAACTAGAAGTGTCTAAATCACTATCAAAGCTCACTAGTCTAACTCCAGATGTCTAATTCAGTCTCTCCATTAGGTATAATCAGTTAAACTAGTTGAACTGATGTGGTAGGTGAGAAGTAGGTGAGAATAGGTGCCTTCCCACATGCAACCATGCAAGTCTGGCACTAGCTGAACTAGAGGACATCTAACTGAACGTAACTGGAGCATAACTTAGCTTGACTAGTTACCAACTACCAACAACTGAAGGAGGTTGGTGGTGGCACTCCTAGTGGCTCCTAAATTGTAGGGATTGATCTAGGAGGCACATAAACTAATGCATGAAGTTGCAGTCAATTGCAGTTAACCTCTATCTGTGTTCCTTACACTCTAGTGACTAGTATAGGTGGCCCCATTAGCCCAGGTGGACCCAATGGTACTATTGGACCCAATATTAATTAATCACTCCTAAGTTAGGAAAATATAATCTAATAGACTAATTATGGACAAGGGAGGATTATAAATCATAATAAAATTAAATACAAATGTGCATTGTGTTGGTTGTGGATCTTGATCTTCCAGATTAAGAGATGTTATTGTTCAACCATGTTTGTACCCTAGTTTAAGTGCACACTCATCCTAGTAGGGGGTGCAAGGGGACATTGTCCACTCGTGGGGGTCCCTCAACAGGGGTTTGCTAGCAGCGCCCCCAAAATATTTTTTGGGATGTTTGTTAGCCAATAGTTTATGGACCCATGGTATTGGGTGATCTGTGGTATTTTCCAATGGTAATTCCCCCATAAAAGGAAAGCATTGTAATACGGTTGTGTAATGTATTGTAGCATTGTAAGACAATCTCTGTGATTGTGTGAGAGAGACTGTGAGAGAGTGAAGAGGAAGTGCAACAAGGTTGTTGCAGGTTGTATCCCTTCATTTTGATGGATGGTATAATAATAAAGGAAGGGAAATTTTTGTATGGACATAGCCCATCTTAGGTGAACCACGTTATATATGTGTCTCTCTTGTAATGTGTTTAATATTTCCATCTTGCTTAATTATTTAATTGTTATTGCTCTATGATCCTATTTTTCTAACACATTGTTCAGATTGCTATATTGTATGTAGAAAATCAATAGTTGGGCATGGAATCTACATTGTTGCAGAGGACGTAAGTGCTCCAAAAGCATTAAAAATTGAGTAGTGATAAAATGTGAAAAGTGAATTGCAAAGAAAATTGTTAGGTTATATCATAGAAAGCAAGAGCCTAAGTGAAAATGTAAATTCTCCTTATCAAAGATCGATGTTACAAAGTAAAATCCTAACTGGATTGAAAATGCTACAAAAATCAAACATGCCTTTATTTAAATTACAGTATTGTCAATAAATCATAGTACAATGATAAAAGGCATATGTTTAATGGTTGATTGGCTTCACATTGGCTTGGACATTATAAAGAGCCACAACTGTTCTTAAATGCAACTAAGTTGCAATCACTATTGTGTTGACGTGTAAGTTGTTTCCTTGGAATAGTTGGACAAGAAAAATTGCACGTTGTCATTTGTTAGTTAAACTCATTGATATCTATTGCATGCATATACTGTTTAATTTCTATAATCAAGATGGACATTAGAAAGAGCCGCAACTGTTCTTAAATGCAACTAAGTTGCAATCACTATTGTGTTGACGTGTAAGTTGTTTCCTTGGAATAGTTGGACAAGAAAATTTGCACGTTGTCATTTGTTAGTTAAACTCATTGATATATGTTGCATGCATATCAACAAAATGTATGTTTTATTTCTATTATCAAGATGGACTAGATATATCCCACTGGGTATAGTCTTCTTTAAGTCTAGGAACAGGCATGAGGCAAACAAGGATTTAATGATAGGAAAAGAAGGTCTAAGACTTAAACAACTATTTTTTATTTCTTATTATTTGCAGTGGTGTTATAGTAAAAAATAACACGGTAGATATGTTTAATACCGAGTCCCATATTCACTTGAAGGTTGGGAAGTTGGCCATAGCATATCTTGGGAAGGGACCTATAGAAAAATATCAAATATTATGTCTACTTAAAATAACAAAGACAAACCAAGACAACTCCATCAAAAATGACTTTTGGGGCATCATGCTTAGTCTGTGCATGTCCCATGTACCTAGGAGAAGACATTTGATATAATAATCGTTTCTAGGATAAAGTGCACTACACAGGGTCTTAAGGCATTACCTTGTTTAATGAAGTTAAATATCAAAGCTTCAACTCCATGTGTGCAAAGTATTTTTTGTTATTGTTTTTGTATCAACTTTAAAGAAGACAAGGTAATCTACCCTAAGACCATGAATGTCTTGATGACCTTGTTTTTTCAATTGCAATATGACATCACAAATGTGACTAATTTATCCCACAATTACAATTTCCAACAATCAAGACAATTAATAAACGCATTGTGAAGAACAATGGTACCAAGCATTTGCATGATTCCAATGTTTTGCTGGCCTTTTATTTTCTATACTATTCCTTACTAATTAGAGGAAATTTCAACTCAAAATGGGCCTTTTAACTTTTATTCAAATTCCATGTCATCATGTGTTAGCCAATGAAATTGCTTTAAATTTGAAATACCGTATAGGTCTTAAACACTTTTTTAATATAAATTTGGGGATAGGTCTCATAAAAAAAACTACTTTTTTTGTTTGTATTTTTGACATATCTCCCTGTGTTTTTACTCAAATTTCGATCCGGAGAGCTCATTGGATGTGGAATTTACCCACTCGACATACTTTTGACGGACTCTGCTACCCCAAAAACAACATCATCATTCCATTTTTTCAGGTATTTCTTGTTTTTGGGGTAGCGGGGTCTGTCAAAAGTATGCCGAGTGGGTACTCGTTGGATGCGGAATTTAATTCTGCATCCAACAAGCTCTCCCGATCGAAATTTGAGTAAAAACATAGGGAGATATGTCAAAAATACAAACAAAAAAGTAGTTTTTTTCTTTTCTTCCTCCAAAATTAATAAATATTATTTTATTATTTTAACTATTATTTTATTAGTTCATTTTAGGAGGCCCATTTTGAGTTGAAATTTCCTCTAATTAGTCTTTCTAAGAACAAATTTATATAGCCACAACAAAGCATGTGCAAATCCCTGCAACATTCAAGACAACTGAACATAGTGCCACATAAAAATTTGTTTTGTTGATGAGGGGGTGGCAATGCAACAAAATGAAAGGAAGAGAAAAAGATAGATAATTGGAAATGCAACTGCATCAACAAGATATAAATTTTACCTTTAAATCATGAACATGTACATTAACATTCGGTGTAGACTTTATTTTGCTCAAGAAACAAGTATAAAGAACAGTTGTATTCCCAACCAAGAATTTTAGTACATTGTTTATCAATAAGGAGTTCAAAGTTATTTATAGGTTCTTGTAGTTGACTCTTTGCTAGCTCAAATTACAAAAAATGGACAAGCTAAAGATTTAGTTCAAAATCTTGCAAGGCATGCAATGGATACTAGCATTGACCCATCCACTCTATTTGCATGAGCCTATTCAATTTAGTTTGTGTATGCAATAACTAAAGAAATTGCTAGATAGAATTCATAACTATCTCCAACTAA
Organism: Pseudotsuga menziesii; assembly: GCA_001517045.1. Taxonomy (NCBI): domain Eukaryota; kingdom Viridiplantae; phylum Streptophyta; class Pinopsida; order Pinales; family Pinaceae; genus Pseudotsuga; species Pseudotsuga menziesii. The sequence continues at coordinate 205,205 of LPNX010904728.1, forward strand.
GAATTTATTGATGTCCCAATCACGTGACCTAAACAATGGCATATAACTACTTGCCATAAGCAATGTATAATTGCATTGTATCATGAAAATTCTTTGAATAAAAATAGTTAAGATAATCATGTTGTATAAGAAGTTAAGAACTCCCATAGGATAATCCAAGGGATTGGTCTTGATCTTGAAGGGATGATGCAAAATAGGAATTGCAAGACCAAGATTAAAGAAAAGTTGGTTCTTCAACTCTTCAAATGCCTTCTGTTATTTCTTATCCATCGAAAGGCCATTTTCCATGGGGAAATCACTTCATAAAAAATCCTCAAAACAAGTGTGTTCATAGACTAATAAAGATTACCTCTATTTATATAATTTCCATGCATGCTTATCATATTCTAGATTCCATCCAATTCCCTAATGCTAAATTAGTTTGTGATATATTATAGTAAATTGTAATCACTGTACTCAAGGTCATATTTCTAGTTATGCCTTAGCAAACCTGCTTTAAACTTGAGCATCTTTAGTTTCTTAAGGTTGCACATGTGTAAGCATATGATATGCTAGTGAACTTAGAATTGTGCTCTAGCACAGTTTAAATTGTTTGTCGGTATAGATGCTTCCACCAGATGTACATGTCTTCCAAATACACAACTAGGAAGAATCTTGCTTCGAATTTTCCCTAGGATCGATCCATTGCACAAGTGAAGTCGGAAAAAAAACCGAGGAACGTAGGACGAGCTTCTCATGGCCCTATTTCCTTGTTACCATGAACATAAGACATAAGGTGTACGCTTGAAATCTTATAATGACAATGGCACAGTTGAATTTCAACAAGGAAAGACTTCAAAGCCAATGAAAATTCACTTCGAGGGAAATTTGATTGGCCTCACAAGCATAAACACAATCCACCAAAAGGAAAAGAAGTTTAAATTCAACCCAACATTGAAAAAATATAGCAGGAGAAGCATAAATTTACATTGACAAGCATCAACCTTGGCACAATTCACCCAAGACTACTTGCGAAGGAAAATTGTAGGGGTGAAATTTAACCCATGAATTGTTTTTGCATGTTTAAAAAAAAAGATTCGCCAATTTGCATTTTTTGAAGGCTTATTTCGCCCAATTTTGATGGGGTAAAATTTTATCACTCTAAAAACTACTAGATTATTATATAAACTATATAAAATCCTTCGAAATTAAAATATTTTTAGAAAATATCGCCAAATATTTTATAGTTGAATTGGTAAGAATTGGTAAGATTCGTCAAGCTTTATACACTTTTAAATAAGTATGGATCCTTAAAATTTTCAGTGCAACTTGCCACCCAAAATTGCGGATACCAACACAATTTTTTTTATATGGAGGAAATTTTGTGTTTATAAAGAGTTTATCTCAATTACAAAAAAAATAAAAATTTGCCAAACATAGGAACTAGGAAACACAATTTTTTTCCAATTAGAGGTAAGAAATTGTCATACCAAAGGGAAGAAATTGTTGAACAAACGAACCACGAAATGCAATTTTTTTATGGAAGCATGGGAAATAAACTACCACACCTTGCCAAGAAGCATGAAACATAACTTTGTTTAACTACAATAAAGAAATTGTTGAACATGTGAACCGGGAAACATAAGGTTTTTTTAAGCAGAGGAAAGAAATTCCCATACCTGGCCAAGCACTCAAAAAATAACCAATGCACAACACACCAACACTCGGGAAAACAACTACGGAAAAATTGCCACACCTTCAAGACACAACACACCAACACTCGAAAAAATAATTGTGCCCCAGTCTTAGACACTGGCACCACAACCTGACAGCAACCATCACCCACAAACTGGTAATAGACCTTGGACGACCCTAGCAAAGTAAACCTCCAACACAACACATAAAAACTCCCAAGGGTTTGGTCACCACTCCTTGGCGTTTATCCTTTGGTACTTCTACTGTACCCTCCGGTCGGACTAGCGGTTTCTTAACTGTTTGTGGTCCTCTCCTTGTTGCTGGTGGGTTTTTCTTTTGAGGGGTTTTGACCTTGGAGGGACCGTGGTGCACTGTCTCGAACCTTCTCTCTAGTTTTTGCTTTGGCTTGTCTATGGTGCACGATTTTCGGTGGCATTTGGGGGATTCTGTCATTACCTTCCCCAGTGGTTTGGAGTCTTTTTCGGTGGGCTATTTTTGGGTACACACTTTGGGTTGACCTTTACAGCCACCTCATGGCTGACAAGGTGGCCTCTTCACGTTTTCGTCATAAGAGACATGCTAAGAATATCAAAAACCATGAAGGGTGATTCCGCTACGTCCTTGGCCATGATGTTTTCATGGACCATGTGTCCTCCCTATGCTCTCGTGCCCTTGTGGGGCATTTAGAATACTGTAAGCTGGGTAAGTAGGCATGGGTGGATTGGGCCTATGAGTTCTGTAAGCCATTAATTACATATATTCCCACCATCAGTCTCTTGTCTAATGGCTGGATTGTTTTTGTTTTCCTTGAAGAAGCACACGCAAATCTGATTCTTGATCGGATTTGGCGTATCGGTTCGGGGTCTCTGGTTCTGGGGTGCTGGCACCCCCATTTTGATCCCCTCTGTGAACAGGTAACGAAACACCACCTCTGAGTTCTACTACCCTCCCTCCCCTTTCCCCTCTGGAATTTGAATATACTCGAGGGTATAGCGAACACAATTGGCAGATGTGTGGCTGTGGATGAGTACTTTCACCTTTCCTTCGACAAAAGGATGGCTCGAGTGTTAGTTGAGCTAGACATCTCACATGGTCTTCCTATTGAAGTGGAGATTCTATGCAAGGAATGACTCCTGGTACAGAAGCTGGACTATTTGCATGTGCCTTTTCGCTGTAGTCGATGCCATGAAATGGGACATCTTCGGAGAACCTATCCCCTTCTCATGGTTGAGCGCTCCTGCTCCAGTCTTGAAGGCTCTCTGGTGGTAAATGTGCCCTCTATATCTTATGCTCAAGAGCATCCAATTTTGGTGTTTATTCACATTCCCTGTCTCTCTTTAAGGATGTTTCTGATTCTATGCTGGTTGCTTTAGATGGTTTGGTAAAAGACCCTCCTTCTACTGGTTTAGATGTTTTAGTTAGTGCTCCTGTGGATGCCCCTGCTTTAATGCCTTCCCCACTATTTGTCTCCTCTAAAGGGCTGCCTTCCCCCTCTGTTGATACCCCCCAGGAGCTGGACCCATCACTGTCTTCTCCTGTCACTCCGAACCCCCATCCATCTCCTATTGTGCCTCCTTTCTCATCACTGGTGGATTTCCCTCCACTTCCCCCATCGACCACTTCACACCCGCTACCTCCCTCTCCTCACAGCCCTACTACATCCCCCTCCTTCACTGATCCTTCTCTTCAAAAATATCTGTCAATTTTTTCAGCTACCACTCCCTCTTCCCCTTCCACTCTCCACTTAAACTCCATCTGTTTCAAGAATGTGACCGTCAGGAAAAAGAGGAAGGAAAAGAAGGACTTATCGGGGGATCTTTCCTCGGTATCTCCTCCTTATATTCCTCTCTCAGTATGCATCAAAGATGCTGCTAGAGGGATCTCTTCCCGAGGACTTAGAGCGTCAACCCCCCCCCCTTATGCTCCTTAATGTTGATCCTCTCTCTTAATGTCAAGGGCCTGGGAGGTAAGGCCAAACAATGTAGCCTCTGTTCTCTTTTTCATTCGATCCATCCTGATATGATACTCTTGCAGGAGACTATGTGTAGCTCCTTCCCTGCTCTCCATGCTTTTTCAAAGCTCTTACCTAGCTAGGAATTTTGCGCCATTAGTGCATCAGGACTCTCGGGAGGGTTATTGTTAGCATGGAACCCTCATTGGGTCAGATGTCGTGCCTTCGAAACTGTTGTTGGTATCCTTGTCAACACTACCTTTATGGGTTTGAATGTTCCCTTAGACATCCTCAACTGCTATGGCCCTTACAGACATTGCGATATCTTTTGGGAGAATGTACGTAAGGGGGGTCTTCTCAACTCTCCAAACCTGATATTGGGGGGCGACCTGAATTTAACCTTGAGAGCTTCTGAGACTTTGGGAACAAAGGTTGTTATTGACCCTCTCTCTTCGCACTTTAAACTCTCTTTTGACTCTCTAGGGCTTATGGACATTGCTTCCCCCAGTGCTGGCCCTACATGGAGGAATGGTAGGGTGGGAACGAAAGGGATCAGCAAGAGAATTGACCGCTTCCTCGTTGTTTCTTCTTTGATCCCTACTCTCCAGGTACATTGGGTATGGACTCATCATTCTGAAATTTCTGACCACTATCCTATTTTCCTGGAGTGGAATAAGTCGGTAGGGTCCTGTAATTACCCCTTCAAGTTTAATAGATCCTGGCTGAATGATCCTGACTTCACCTCATGGGTAACTATGCATTGTTCTGAACTGTCTACTTCATCTTCTAGCTCTGATTGTGAACATCTCACCTACAAACTTTGATCCCTTAAGAAGATGGTCAAGGGTTGGATTAAGGAAAAAGGATCCATCTTGGAGTCTGAGTCACATAGGCTAGATATGAACATCTGCTCTATCCTCTCGGGCTCGTCCTTTGGTATTCTCACCCAGGATGAATAGTCTGCTATGTCTCTGCTCCGCAACAAGAAGAAGAAACTACTAGACCATATCCTTATGACCTAGTAGCTCAAAATTCGCACAAAGTGGGCACTCCATGGGGATTCTAATACTAAGTTTTTTCATGCTTTGGCATCTGGTAGAAGAAATCAGAATATTATTTGGTCTCTTCTAGATGAGGATGGTGGTATAGTTGAGGATGAGAATGCTATTAAAGCGTTGGGTCTAAGTCATTTTGCCCAAATATTTAGTGATGACAAGCAAACTGGTTTGCTCGAACAACTTAGGGTTTTCATGCTATATCCCAATATGATTTCCCTTGAGGATGCTCCATGTCTCACACAACCTGTAACACTATCTGAAGTTGAAAGTGCCCTTCGCTCCTTCAAGAAAGATAGGAGCCCCAGTCCTGATGGCTGGCCTAATGAATTTTATCTACACTTCTTTGACTTATTGGGTAAAGAATTGCTATCTGCTATTGATTATGTTAGGGTTTCGGGATGTGTCCCTCCCTCACTGAACTCTACTTTTCTAGCTTTGATTCCCAAAAGGGAGAAGCCTTCTACTTTTGCTAATTTTTCGCCTATTTCCTTGTGTAATTTGTTATATAAACTGATTTCGAAGGTTATAGCTGTTAGATTGAAGCCCCACCTAGACTCCCATATTTCCAGAGAACATTATGGTTTTCTAAAAGACCGACAGATTGTCGAACCCATTGGTATTGTTCAGGGGACTCTCCACACAGTGAAAACAAAAAATATGTGTGCACTCATGCTGAAGTTGGACTTGGTAAAGGCTTTTGATAGAGTTAACTGGTCTTTCATTCATCTCATCCTTATCCAAATTGGGGTTCCTCTTCTTGGGGTTAACTGGATTATGGCTTGTCTCATTTCAGCAAATTTTGTTGTCCTTATCAATGGCACTCCCTCGAAGTTATTTAATGCCTCACGTGGTATCAGACAAGGCTATCCCTTATCACCCTTGCTCTTCATTTTTGTCATTGAAGGGCTCAGCCTCATGATTGCAGATTCCAGGGAACATGGTCTCATTAAAGGCATAAAGACTTCTTCTTCTCTTTCCCTTACGCATCTCCTCTTTGTGGATGATGTAATCCTGTTGGGCTCTAGTACCCTATCTGAGTTGATGGCTTTCAAAGTCATTTTGAGTACTTTCTGCAAGGCATCAGGGATGTGCATTAGCATGGATAAATCGTGCTTTCTCTTTAACAATTTGGATGTAGACATTGGTACTGACATAGCTCAGATTCTGCCCTATAAAATGGACCCTATTGCTTCTAGTTTCAAATACCTTGGCTATCAACTCAAGCCTCTGGGGTATAAGATCAATGATTGGCATTGGCTTATCCAAAAATTTGAAAACAAAATTCTTCACCGGTCGCACAAGCTTCTCTCACTCAGTGGCCGTCTGATCCTTGTTCAAGCTATACTGACAAGCATTCCTGTCTACTAGTTGGGACTAGCCCCCATTCCTGTATCTATTATTTATAAACTCAGAAGTATTACTTTTGCTTTTTTATGGGGCTCTTCAGGTAATAATCACAGGTACCATCTGTCCAATTGGCAGCAACTCTCTTGGCCAAAAAAGAATGGGGGGTGGGGTATCAAGAATTTACTTTGGTTCAGTATTGCTTTAAGACTTAAGAACTTTTGGATGGTAATTCAGAACAATGGTTTATGGCATCAGGTACTTATAAATAAATATCTGATGAATTCTTTGGTTGTTGATTGGCTTCGAGGTAAGAAATTCCATTCTCGTGGAGGTTCTGTTATTTGGAGGGGATTCTTGTAGACCCTTCCTTGGCTGGGTCGTGGACTAGCTTAGCAAGTGGGCAATGGAAATAACATCCTTCTTGGCATTGAACCTATCGTGGGTGCATCAAATTCGTTGTCATTGCCTAGGGGGCTTCTTTCCTACTTAAAATATCTGGAGATTACCACCCTAACCAGAGCACTTAATATACTCCCTGGGTTTCACACCTATTGGTACACTACAGAGGATCTTTGCATAGCGAGAGAGTGGAAAACATCTTGGGAATCTTTCATGCACAGCCTGGATTTGGGTGGTATACGTCTGTATGCACTATCAGACTCTCTTATTTGGTCTCACAATAAGTAGAAGGGCTCTGTTACTGCAAACTTGGTATATGATTCCATTGTCCAATCATCAAATACTTCGATTGGAAGCAATCTTTTCAATCTCATCTGGAATGGTACTCTACCCAGAAAGATTAGTTGTTTTGTTTGGCGAGCATTATTGAACAAACTGCTCACCTGGGATAATCTCCAGAAAAGGGGTTGGATTGGTCCCAGTATGTGTGCACTCTATTGTGCAAATGAAGACAATGCACGGGATTTATTTGTTCATTGCTCGATTTGGAAGAACATACTCTCTAATCTAAGTGAACAACTGTTACAGAGAGAAATTCCTATGGCTTGGGGTACCACAATAGCTTGACTCCAGAAATCAATCCTTTCCAATATGCAAGAGAAATCAAATATCTAACACTAAGGGATCAAAACTCGTACCTTATTCTAGACAGTTGAAGTAGATCCTCGTTGAGCTTTTCAACTTCAGCTTGAATTGATGAATCACTACCTCAACAATAAGTAAACAAGACAAGCATACTATATATATTGGTGTTAGATCTACTCTAGCATTTATAATCAACAACGTATAAGCATTTGAAATCATCCATGGATAAAATATGCATTCAAACATACATTGTTGGATAGGAAAAGATATTTCTATTAATATAGAATCAGAGATTACAATGAATACAACCTCTGTCGACACGTTTGCTAATCGAATAAACTGAATCCCCCACTTGGGAATCCACCGCCTCAATCCTCCATCTCTCTATAGCAAGCTCACAAGCAAAAAGGCAAGCTTGGGAAGAATGCTAAAGTGCTCCAAGGGACAAAGGGATGCAGACTCAAGCACAAGTTCCAGCAACAATGGACTATAGTTTCTTTGCTCTGAATTCTCTTATGCCTTCAATGTATCCAAAGGGTTCCTTATATAACTTTTCAATGGGGTAATGAAAGGTCGAATCCGAGCGATCTCAAGGCATATGGAAGGCCAAGAGACAAGTGAGTCGGATCCATGTCAAGGAAAACTCCAAAAGGATTTGGATTTTTGTACACATCTCGATGTACGCGGTTTTAGAGGTCAAACCCGCGTATATACGCGATAAAGAGTTTAAAAGTCGCATATATCCATTTTCACATGTTTTTAGGGATGGTCTAGGAAACATCAAAGGACAAAAAATGGTCCAAGGGGTCTAAGGAGTCTGCAGAGGGATAGGGGAAGGCCATACAAGTGTGATTCACCTAGTGTGGTAAAATCTGCTATAACAGATGCCCCCTAATGTGTGAGGTCAGAGGAGTCATACAATGGCCGAAATACATTATAAGTCCATCCCAGAAGTGGAGTGATGAAGAATCCCAAATGAAAGACCAGCCACCCAATCAGCATAGTACAATGATACAACTTTGCATATAAATGCAAATACATATAGCAGTCCCAAATACATAAGAGTACAATGGCCATGAATAGGCATGATACAAAACATGACATAAGTGGTCATCGCCACATACAATATACATAGATCAGAATCTCCATGATGAATATATACAAAGGATCATGATCTCCATAATAGCTGAAAATGTCTAACACACACTGGAATCAAGTCACGAGAGCTGAAATCTCATGAACACTGGCACGATCAAGGAGGTAGCATATAAGAGATGCCACCAATCTGGAAGGTCTTCGACACAAACTGCTACGAGTACAAGTCCTACTATGTGAATAGAGGTGTCGAGGTCGAACATAGTAGTCCATCATCTAATTACCGGTCATTGATGTATACCATTAACAGACGCGAGATCACCCACCGATAATGATAATGGGAATCAAGGTACTAGAGTGCAAACTAACAAGTGCGAATAGGTGTGTTGAGGTCAAACACTTGAGAGGATCCATCGATCAGGGGACATTGATGTATTCCCAAAAACTGTCGATGGCGAGAGAACCTGCCATTGATGACTACAAGTCTCAAGGCACTTAAAAATGACTCTAGACTCCAATCCCAAAATAAATGATCTGAAGTCGACGGAATGAAATCCATTGGAAGGAGGGCATTAAGGCATCCCCCATCATCCAACATGAGGTACTCAGCAAAGTTGTATAATGTGGAAGGACTCGATCATAAGGTGTACGAACCAGTAACTGTACCGGGAATGGCTGACATGCAAAGTCAAGATAACTGAGGAATGGCCAACTCAGGTTTCAAATTCCTTCGAACAAGAGCATAACGGCGAATGGTGACTGAATAAAGGCAGCATAGACTCGATATACAAAACTGGGACATCTCTGCGACACAAGAGCCATCGACAGAGGCTCCATGGGGACTGGAAGCTTAACCAGTCGGTGGAGATAAACTCAGATAAACGAGTACAGCTCCTAAAGTCAAACTATAAACCCAACCAACAGATGTGATATACAGTGCTTTGTTCGAAGGCGACAGGACTCGATAGCTGCCAAAGATAACATCTTTCCTTGTCCAGATTTTTGGTTTTTTTTTTTTTGGACTTTTTCAAATATTTAAAAAACTTGAAAAAGAATAAAACTGCTTTATAGTTATAGACTAGGAGGAGACGAGTGTCATAATGGGCAAACAAACTAGTTCCAAGTAGTGGAACATAGCTATGCTCAATGCAAGGATACATGTGTAGGATAGCGACACTCGGGGGAAATTCCCGTCCTGGTAAAAATAGGGAATCAAGCTGCAAAGGATATATAAAATGGCTCTGCATGGCTAGACATGAGACAAGCTCGGGCAATATGGCTGAAACTCAATGTCAGGGAAGCCGACGTAAGGCTCAATAAGGTAGGAAAAGCTCATGATAATGCAATTACAACTTGACATAAGGGATTCCGGAGGGAAATAGGCCAACAAAAGATCAAGAGGAATATGAGGCTCTTGTGAAATGTCATGGCAATACTATACAACGAACTCCCGCACCCTAAGGGACAAAATGTCAGCATGGGCACCAAATGCAAATAAGCCGCTAACTAGGGTACCCATGTAAGGTCAAGCTCTACCATTCACATAATGCCACTTCTAAAACAGCAAGAAAGTTACGTGACATAATAGAATGGGTTTGTACCTAAGGCTATAATGAAATGGTCATAAGGTCATGCAAAATGCAATCGGAGGTGATCCTAACCTATATGCTAGTTTAAACATCATACCTATAACAGATCAAAGCAACAGTCGAAACAGCGCTCAAAATGGTCTTCTACATCATAAATTAGTCCAAAAACGTTCCAAAAGGATTAGAAACGGTCTAAACTATAGAAAAGGGGGTAAAAATTTTCAAAAATTTGAAAAATTTCTATAAATAGTAAAAAAATCAAAACATTATATCACATTTGAAATTTTTACCCAGTTGAGCTCAGAACTTCAACAGTGAATTCCAGGAGATCCAGCCAGCGGAATCCACTACCATTTTTTCCAGGTACTTACCCATGCTCTACTCTTTCATTTTGATGCAAATTTGATCAATTTTCATGGTGTATTTAGGATTCTAGGCCCATCTTAAATGCGCGCCTTGGCCCACGCAGAAATCGAGGGTTTTTCCGCGTATAGGGCTGGATATACACAAAAAAATGCCCTCAAAGTCACGTACATATGCGGTTGTTTAGCAAACAGTCCCGTATGGAGCCGCGCTCAATGATTTTTAAGTATTCTAATGGATCAAACTTTAATTTTATGTGCAGGATGGTTCTAGAATGGAGAGAACGTGAGCACGGTGATGTAGAAGGGGCAATAAGGGCAGATGTAATGGCTCAACAAGCTTTGTGGTCATGCACGCTCTACAAGTTTTGGTGTCTTGGTGGTATACGGGCCAAACCAAGACTACTGCAGATGCTAGTAGACTACTAGGATCTAGACTCAGAGTCGTTCCAGATAGACAGGATGTCCCTCACCATAGAAGTGGAGGAAATATACTTTATTACTGGACTTTCCCGATGGGGGGAAGTGGTGAACCTACGCTCTCACGGGCCCGGAGGTGGCCTGACTATAGATGAGTACATTGCAATGTACTACTACCCAGACACGAAGAAGGTGGGGAGTCAAATCCCAACTAACTCCATACATGTGCTAGGCCTCAAGGCCATTTTACTGACACTGGGAAAGATAGCGGGGCTAGCCTCACTCCACCAGGCCTCACGGCCATTGATGTTCTATGTTGTGGAGTGCATGAGGCCCACAGTTTATGACTGGAGTAGGACATTGTTGAGCAATATGAAACAACAGCTCAGTGACTACAAGATGGGTAGGGTGTGAAACTTCGGTTTCAGCAGCATACTGAGCACATTCTTCTTCGAGCGTGTTCCGAGATTGAGCCCTAGAGTTGACGTTCCTCTACACAGGCTTCGAGATCCGGCCCAACATTGGGTGGAGGTAGGGTGTCAAATCCCTATCCAGCTGATTTCTTTCCATGGTGACAACGACAGATAGTTTCCATCGATGACTACCCCTATGCGGGGATAGATTTTCGAGGATACCCCGACATTCCACTACCACCAGGATCGGCATACGATGACATTGGTAACGAATCTTGACCCTCTTTTTTAAAATTTTTGAGTTATTTAATTTTTTGTGTTTTCTGATTATATGGAATCGAAAGACATGTTTTTGGGTGATAATACATAGTGACATCTACCATATGCATGTAGATGTGGGACCATGATGGCTTGAAGGCTTCCCTCGTCATAGATGGAGGGGAAGAGGAGACGACATCACGGGTGTGGATGCGGAGCGGACGCTCCAAATCATTCATACCAACTTCGTGAGACTGACACATAGAGTACCCATGGCGCAAGTTGAGGACTTGCCTAAGGCCATGCAACGCCAGGTGGTGGGTGTACCACAAGCATGGGTGCGGTTATTTCGATGGCTAGCTAGAGCCATGGTGACATTCCATGATGACAACCCCCCTCCTCCTCCACAGGCTTAGATACTTGGGAGTGATATATTTTGTACTACCGTGTATTATATTTTGGTGGCTCGAGAGCCCCAATTTTGTATTATGACACTATGTATTACCACATTTTGGATGTTTATAAAAACTTTTATGATGATCGATTTATTTATTTACATGTGTAAAAAATTATGTTTGTGATGAGCTTATTGTGTATGAAACAAATGTCAATCTAACACGTAGTTAGCATATGAGTCAGCAACTTGATTATTAATTCTTGGAACATGTATGTATGTTATATTGTCAAATTGTTGTTCTAACAATCTCACACGTAAGAATCTTCTTAATAATGTCGGATCTCTAACATGGTGCAAACAATTAAGCTATGACACTACTAACTCTGAATCAAGTCGTACCTCAAGAGAGAGAACACCATGTGAAATGGCATCCCGTAGAAGCTCAATAACAACACTATACTCAACAACATTATTTGAAGAGGGCCGTAAACATACACCTCCTGAAGACAATACTTAACCCATAGGAGTATAAATCACCCAAGCAGCAGAAGTTGAGTGTTGAGTGTGACGGCTCACACCATCCGTGAATCCTATATAGGTGGAAGATTCCATTGACATCTACCAAAAGAAACGGAAACTAATCACAAACCCAATCACCATAAGAAAAAGACCTACCTATGCAAAACTGTACAATAATATACAATAACTAGCCTTGGTTGAAAATCATGCATAGTACTTTTTGAGATAGAGCCCATTTCTAGCCTCCGCCAAGGTCGTTTGCTCATAATCCACTAACTCATAAGCGTCGTTCTCTAACACACGTTTAACGACTTAAGGACCATGCCACATGGGGTTAAACTTTCCTGCCCCCAAGGGTTCTTTCGGTTGATCCCACAAAAGGACCAAGTCTCCCTCACTAAACCTCCTTGGACGAACAGACTTATCAGACTGGACCTTAACGCAACGCTTATTCACTTCTAGACCCACCAAGGCATCTCGGCGCTGCTCATCAAGTTGCTTTAGGTGAACCAAACGCTCCTCCAACGAGGAAGTGTCTGGTAAGAGCTCTATGGATAGCTTCAAAGAAGGAATCTCGCACTCAACCGGTAATACCGACTCCACTCCATGTACAAGCTGATATGGAGAAAAACCCGTGGCAGTCTTAACAGTGGTTCTATAAGCCTACAAAGCAGGATATAACATAATGTGCCAATTAGTCTTGCTTTGTGCGATGGTTTTGTTGGAGAATGGATTTGAGTGATTTGTTCACTGCTTCTACTTGTCCATTCGCTTGAGGATAATAAGAAGAGGAATGCTCCTGCTTATATCCTAACTGTGATGCCAACTCTTCCATCATACAATTCTGAAAGTGCGATCCATGGTCGATGACAAGCTCTTTCGAAATACCGAACCGAGTAATAATCTGGTTGAATACGAAGTGCATGGCTGTCTCACCGTCAAATTTAACTGTAGGCATGGCCTCAGCCCATTTCGTGAAGTAGTCAACAGCCACTATGATATGATGATGCCCCCCAGTTGAAGCTGGGTTGCAATCCATAAAATCAAGCCCACACTTAGTGAAGGGACCGACGGTGATGATGGGATGTAACGGGGCAGGTCGCGAGCGCATATTCTGTGTAAACACCTAGCAAGGGTGGCACTTCTTGACCGCATCCACACAATCTTTAAAGATCAACGGCCAGAAATAACCCGCTCTCAAGATTTTTTGGGTTGTAGAAAGCGCGGATAAAGGACCACCACATGCCCCTCCATGGCAATCATTCAGCATAAGCTCAGCCTCCTCATGAGTTAGACAACGACGTAAAATGGAATCTACCCCATGGCGGTACAAGGTATTATCCACTATGAGGTCATTCTTGGATACGTGATGTAATCGTCGTCGTTCATCCTGTGAGAGGTGAGTGGGGACCTTCAATGTTTGTAAATATATAATAATATCCCCATACCATGGGTCCAAAGTTGAGATCAAGATGTGCTCATCGATAAACGTATCTTCACAAACCATCTCCTTGGCTTCGCTTGGGAAATCCGATATAAGCCTCGCAAAAATTAACGATTTCTTTGATTTTGCCGAAACAAACTCGAGGTCGAATTATTGCAAGATGACAATCCATTTATTATACTTTCCCCCAATCATCCTTCGAGTGAGGACGAATTGAAACGGATTGACATGGGCTACAACCAAGGTCTGGTGAAGGAGAATATAATGTCTCAACCGTTGAACCGCATGTACGGTATCTAAGGCAAGCTTCTCAACATGGGAATAACGGATCTCGACGTCAATAAGATTCTGGCCCAGACAGTATATGACATGCTCTTGGAGCTCTTCATCCTCTTGAACCAAAACCATACAAATCGTCTCCATGGACGCAGCCACATAAAGTAGAAAATCATGGCTATAGTCTGGGGGACTAATCACTGGGGCCGATGCTAGGGCTTGCTTAAGCGCATCAAAGGACTCCTGGGCTCGCTCATCCCAACAAAAGGTGGTGTCCTTTTTTAATAGATGCATAAAGCCTCTAGTCAAATTGGCAAAGTTGACAACGAATCTCCATAAGAAGTTTGTCATGCCTTGCAAACATTGAAGATGTCTAATGTTCCTCGGGGGAGACAGCTGAAGTATTGCCTCAACCTTCAAAGGGTCGACTCTTATACCCTCCTTGGAAACAATGAACCCTAATAAGCGACTAGACTTCACGCAAAATATGCACTTGTGAGGATTTAACCTGACCAAATAATGGCGGCACCTTTCGAATACTAATCTCAAATGATAGGAATGACGCATTCTCATATGAGAATGAGCAGCAAGGTCATCCAAAAATACTTCGATAATCGATTTGAGATCATGGAAAATCAAGGTCATAGCCAGCTGAAAAGTGGCTCCGGCGTTCTTAAGGCCAAAAGGCATTTTTCGATATGCAAAGGTTCCCCAAGGACAAATAAATGCAGTCTTATGTTGGTCCTCAGGTTTAATTTGTATCTGATTATATCTGGAAAAACCATCCATAAAAGAAAATACCTTGCTACCCACGCACTCATCCAAGATTTGATCTATAAATGGTGTGGGGAAATTATCTTTAGGACAGGCACAATTCAAGTCACGGAAATTAGTGCATATACGAATCGCTCTCTGCTTCTTATCTACCGGAACAGGATTTGAAACCCACTCTGTCAAGGGAACGGGATAGATAAAACCGGCTTTCAATAGTTTCTCTATCTCTGCCTTAATCGTGGGTGCTTTCCTAGGATTCACTGCACACAAGTGTTGTCGAATAGGCTTAGCATTGGGATAAGTTTTAATCTCATGTTCAACAATGCGAGGGTCGATACCTGGCATTTCATCATAAGACCACGCAAAGATATCACGAAATTATTTAAACAGCTCGTTGTATTCTTGAATCTCAGCATGGGAACATTCTGCCCCAATATAGACATTCTCAATCCTACCAGAATCGTGAGAGATATTGATAGGAATGGTAGGAGATATATTCTCCATGTTCCCATCAGCCATCGGACCAGGAGAGCTTAATGGAACCATGGGACTACCAATTCTCTCACTAAGAACCTCCCTAAAGTCCTCACGCTCCAAGCGGTCAAGGTCGGGAAGAAAATAAGATCTATGATGCAACTCTTCCCAAGGTGGCTCAACCCCTGACATGGCCTCAATAATCACTTTGTCTAAAGGAAAAACACTATCAAAAAAGTCATGCATGTGAGAAGACTGAATTTCCCATGCAGGTAGCACATATGGGTCCTCCTCCTCTGTCTGCGAAGAGGAAGGACTAGGCTTTGCATCACATCAAAGATTAGCTTGATAAGCTACCATAGTTGCAGGCAATGGCACGTCCGTCATGATGGGCTCACTCGAAGTATTCGATGTGGGAAGAATCCAAGGATCTTCCATATGACTAGTGCGAAAAGACATCGATCTCACAGATGTCGAAGCCTCACCGAAACTAGACCTTATCATAAGGATAGGTGCAGGACAACTAAAGCTTCCCATAAGGGATGGATACATGCCCACACCCACACTCCCAGTTGTCGGCTAAGAGTGATGAACAATCGAGATCAAAGCTCCTGAAGATGCGGTAACCAACGAATTCTTGAATGACATTTGATCAATCGTAACTATCTTCCCATTAAATGGAAAGCATACAACGCAAAATAGTGAAGAATCTACGGCTTGCATACTGTACATCCAATTCCTACCCAGCAAGAGATTATAGTCAAGGGTCACATCAACCACCTCAACCTCTATCGCAGCGGTCTTTCCTCCCAAATGAACCTTAAGGGAAGGAAGGATCTCGTGCGACCTAAACTATCTCCCATCAAACGCGATCAACATGGTACCAGATTTAGACAACTCAGGGGAACCTAAACCCTTCCAACACGATAAAGACATCACAGAAGCAGCAGCGCCTTCGTTAATCATATAGTGTGCTTGACGATCATGTTAAGACATTCTACATGGACCAAAAGAGACACATAGTAAGGCAAGCGAGGTTGAAGTCCTGCGGTTTCAAATTTAATCACAGAGGAAGAATTATCATCATTCACACCAACGACAGAAAGCAAAGCCTTCCTTTGTGAAGGACAACTCTGAAGTAATTCTAGTGCAGACATCGCACAAGGAGTGTGGCCCAAATCCTCGACAACAGAATAGTTTCTGGGAAGCTCGGGCAATAGGATTGTGCCCCTAACGCTTAAAGACTCCCTTAGGAATGTGAGGTGCAACTTCAGGTTTATCCATAGGTTTTTTAATACGTAAAGGAGTCCCTGGTGGATCAGGATCCTTTCCTGGGTTGGGTTGTGACGAACCATAGTTCTTCGCACGGGTCACAACCTTCGTAGCACGCACCATGTTAATGTAACCATGACCACTACCCTCCGGCAGATCTTGATCACCACTAGACTGATCATGGGTCCTCGAGTTCATGTTTTGATTGTGAGGTAAAGGGTTGATTAGTATAGCTGGGCCCTGCGATAAGAATCTCGAGGCTTCATCGATACGAGGGCATAAGTAAGTGAGGTGATCCTCCTTACATAACTTGCAAGGAAATTTAATCTTACATTTAGATTTCTTGTCCCCCGCAGCATTACGGGAGTTCTTGTCATTAGTATTAGCATTTTCATTCCTACTCCCACCCTTACGATTGTTCTTACCCTTCTTTCTATTCCTTCCGGGTTGCTGGTTACCCTTCTGGTCCGATGATTGCACCGAAAGCACACTCGCCGTTTGGATGAGTTGAGACGAAGCCGTGACTTGTCCCAAAGCAGATTGGTTGATTGACAATTGACTGACCTGTTTCACAACCGAATCCGCAGGTTTAGCACTTGCACAACCAACAATGACATCGGCATGTGGTCCAGTTTTAACTTTGGGGTCGAAACTAGAACGCGGAGCATTGGGAATGATCTCATATAACAAACTGGATTGAGCATAAATCAAATCCAGTTCTTGGGCCCTAAAAATGGCTTGTTCCTCATTTTTCACTCCGGATGTAGAAACATCCTTCGCTATATAAGGCAATAGCGACTTAAGGAACCATTCGAGGAGGAATTCCGGCGGTATAAAGGCTTTATTCAACCTCTTCCGTCTACGCCACTCTTGGATATGGTCCGAGATATGCATGGCTTTATCCTACCGAAATGTCGACAAGAGTTCTGTACCAACGTCATAATGCACTGGTAGCTGGAAATGGTTAAGAAAAGTCATCACTAGGTCATCGAACAAAGCGAATGCCCCCCTAGGTAACTCTATATACCATTTCGCGACAGGCCCTGTAAGGGTGCATTGAAACAGCCTTAAACGAATCAAATATTTGTGTAAGGAATTTGAAGAGCACCGTAGGTGAAACATTGTAACATGTTCACTCGGATCCTTTCTAGGTTTTCCCTCGAATTTGGGTATGTCTGAGGGAAGCTTAGTAGAGACAGTCGGCCAAGTCGGGTCATGAGATACAGGATCGTTCGTCAATCTCGATAGGTCAGGAAGATTTAGCGTTGCGAGGAAAGGGAGCCTAGGATGAGCAGGTCGATGCACCACTCCCTGATAGTTTTGATTCACATAGGTCTGATTACCGTAACCACCATGGCCTTGACCATAGTGCCCTCCTCCCATTTGACCCGTGTAGGGTGGCATGGAAGCACCATAATGTCGTGTACCTTGACTATGTGGGGCTACAAAGCCATAATTAGGAGAGTAAGTGGGTTGTTGATACTCATACCCATAAGGTGAATAACCCTGTCCATACTGCGTCCCATAATAAGGTCTGTAAGTCATCCCATGAGATGTCCCATGCGACACTCTGTAAGTAGGAATATACGCCTCGGAAGTAGGAATATACACTCCAGAAGTAGGAATATATGCTCCAGAAGTAGTAACATGACCTCTAGAATTATGAACATGACCTCCCGAAACAACGGGTGGCACTTGAACCTGAGACACAACTGGTCAAGTAACAGCAGTATGAACATGACTCGTAGCAACATTCCGGCCCAAAGGACCACGTGAATGAGGTGGAGGAACAACATTCGAAGAACAAGGAACTGAGGACGAAGGGATCTGTGAAACTATGTACGTGGTGTTCCCTATAGTCACTCGTCTTGGATCTGGTATCCTAATAGGATCACTAACCCTAGGCCTAGCAGGAATATGTGATGCAGCTTCCACCACCGGGATGGAAGGTGTAATGTGACTTGTGCTCCAAAACCTCTCCACATGGTAAGGAATAGGAGTGCCCCCAGGCGTATTGTTAGTCTCAAACTCTGACTCAACATGAAATGCCAAATCATTTGTGGGCATACCAGACATACCATAACTACCATAACTAGTGCTCACGGGCTCACAATAAGTCTCGTATTTCGGCATGCCATACTAGTGATGCGTCAATGGGGGACCAACACTAGAGTAAGTAGGTCTATCATGAAAAGTACCTATCTCAGAAATTATAGGACCTAACTCAGTCATATCAGGTGAAGGATCATAGGTAGGAGTAAACTCCACATCTTCCACTTGAATGGGAGAGGGTGGCTCAGGAATACCTTCTTCATGGTCTCCCATCGTGTGTGAATCAATGTGCGAAGTAGTCTGCCTAAATCGTCTGTTTCTCTCTCCTAAAGGAGGAGGAGATGTAGAAGGTGTAAGTCCTGCTAACCAATGAGAATGGCGAGGAGTCGCACCCGAATTCACAATGACTCAAAAAATGTAAAAGACTCTCTAATTACGCAAACCCTAGGAAAGCTAACGTGCACAAAGCATACACCAATAAAATCTAAAGCCAAACACAAGCAATCAAGGGTAGGATAAATGAGCTCCCGAATGAAGCAGGTATGTCTCGCCTAGGAGAGGCTTGAGACTCCCATACATAACAAGCGAAGGTACGTAACCAATTATTGTGGCCCTTAGCTTCAACGCGTAAAGCGATTGTGTTGTCCGACCCTAACCTGGCCGGGACACCCGCAGAATAACCCCTGCAAAGTACCCCCTCGATATCCTAGGTAAGGAAACTAAGGTCACCTCAATATAATCAATGCTGAGGCGGATAGTCGCAAGCGGGATTGACCGTATGGGCAGGGTAGCAAAGCCCGAAACTCCCAAAAGAGCTCCCAGATACTAATACAATCCTGGAAATATCTCTGGTGCTACTCAATTATGACTAGGGGTCATCCCAATGAATAACCGCTCACACTGCCTCGTGCTTAACTCCCTTTTGAGAGGAGGATCCTGAGAAACACCAAATATACCAAGGAATTCCACACTCTCACCTGGACAGACACATACATGTTGTTGTTTAGTGGTCTTGGAGAATTTACTCACAATGAACTATTCCAAGACCCTAAAACCTAATCTTGTTGGTGAACCCTATCAAATAAAATAGTGTAGTTCATTTTAATTAAACATTGATTTTAATTGGCTTTATTACTCAAAAAAGGTAGATGACCATGCAACCAATGGTGTTATGACGCAACATGAAACAAAATGCATACCTAACAATCAATGCAAATGCATTGTGTCCGTGAAAAACTGGGTATGCTACTACGTGAAATGCAAAATTTTCTTCAAATGATAAATGCAAGCTTTCCTATATGAAATCATGACTAATACTTCAAAGCAAATCTAGTGCAAGTACTATGCAAAATGCAAGATGCAACATAATGATAATCAAATATTTTGGAGTTTTTGAAATAAAAATGAGATACTAAAGCAAAAGAATGATTCTACAACCCCCAGACTCTGCAAGCACAATCATGCAGCACTAAAGCAAAGTACTAAGGTAAAAGAAATCTAATGCACTAATCCCAAAACAAAAAATCAAAAATGCAATGACAAGAACATTCTTCAAAAAAATAAATTTTACCCTAAAAAAAAACGTCTCTGGTCAGGAACAGAGGTGTATACAGACTCTAGCACTATCAAAGGAGACTCAGCAATCATCAAAATTCACCCAGCAATAATCAATCTTCCTCAAGAAGGCCAAACTAAGGGCATATGCGACTATTCGCAGTAAACCCGCGTGTGTACGCGGATATAGTAGTCAAAACCGCGTATATACGCGACTATGAGTTCAAAACTAGCGTACAGGAAAATAAGTGCATAAAAATAAAGGCAAACAGACAAGCTGAGACAAACTTCACACCAATCAGACACTACCAGGCTAACATGCCCCCAGACCCGACACAAAAATAGAGAAAAAAGAGCAATTCAAAGTCATTGAATGCTGATAGAAAACCCCCAAAGGACAACTACTAGGAACTCCCCAGTGGAGTCGCCAATTTTATTACGGAGATAAATTCCTATGGCTTGGGGTACCACAACAGACAGCTTGACTCCAGAAATCAATCATTTCCAATATGCAAGAGAAATCAAATATCTAACACTAAGGGATCAAAACTCGTACCTTATTCCGGACGGTTGAAGTAGATCCCCGTTGAGCTTTCCAACTTCAGCTTGAATTGATGAATCACTTCCTCAACAATAAGTAAACAAGACAATCATACTATTATATATTGGTGTTAGATCTACTCTAGCATATATAATCAACAACGTATACCCATTTGAAATCATCTAGGGATAAAATATTCATTCAAAGGGTTCCTTATATAGCTTTTCAATGGGGTAATGAAAGGTCGAATCCGAGCGATCTCAAGGCATATGGAAGGCTAGGAGACAAGTGAGTCAAATCCATGTCAAGGAAAACTCCAAAAGGATTTGGATTTTCGTACACATCCCAATGTACGCGGTTTTAGAGGTCAAACCCGCGTATATATGCGATAAAGGGTTTAAAAGTCGCGTATAGCAATTTTCACATGTTTTTAGGGATGGTCTAGGAAACATCAAAGGACAAAAAATGGTCCAAGGGGTTTAAGGAGTCTGCAGAGGGACAGGGGAAGGCCATACAAGTGTGATTCACCTGGTGTGGTAAAATATGCTATAACAACAACATCACACTACACCTTCCATTCAGTCTAATAATCTCGTTGAGTTTCTGGAAAAATGGATTGTCAGTTTTTCTAAGCACTCCATTTGCTGCTTTCTTCCCTTCCACACCATGTGGGTTTTATGGAAAGCAAGAAATTACTGTATATTTGAAGGGAAAAAGTTGTATGTGCTCAGTTTGATTCAGCAGGTGGGTTATTTCGCTCAGATGTATTGCCCTACAGCAAAGAAGAGGAAAAAATCAAGAGTTTTGGGACCTGGCCCTAAACTTGATTATCCTTGTGGGTTTTTCGATGGAGCATCTGCAAAAAACATTGGAGGAATTGGTTTCTTCCTGTACTTGAATGAGTCACATTCCTTCGAGTTTGCTGTGGGTGTAGGACTATGCACCAATACAAAAGCAAAACTGGTTGGGCTTTGGGCCCTTCTGCTTACCACCCAAATGATGGGGATTCCCACACTCAAGGTTTTTGGTGACTCCTCAGTCATCATCAACTGGGCAAAGGGTAATGCTACCCTTTCTCCACCTGAACTCCATTATTGGTGTCAGGAGACTAGAAAGCTTTGCACACGCTTTCTAGAACTGTCATTCTGCCATATCTACCGTGAATACAATCAGCAAGCTAACCATCTTCCTAAAGTTGCTCTTACTTTGGCTCCGGGATTTGGCTCATACTCTGAATTTTTTTATGGTCTTTTGACCTCTCAGGACAATTTCAAACTCTTCTGAGTTGGTGCGGGAGCTTGCTCTCCCTTTTTCACATTTTGCACCCTTTCTTATTATGTATGGAGCGGGCTCCTTTAGACTGTTGTTATGTGCTCATCTTGTACACGGTAGATATGGGGTGGATTGACAGCTTTTACTGATGGGTATATTGACATGTTGGATTAGCATGGGGCCCTCCCCCACAACACTTGTTGAGTTGTGACTCTTCTGGATGTTTGGCAGTGTGCCACATTTTTTATCATCTGCTATGATTGTCACCCATAACTTGGGCGGGCTCAACAAATGCCCTTTGATTCTAATAAATATCAAGGACAGCCTTTTTTCTTTCTGAAAAAAACCATAAACTAGCAACAAACCAAAACCAATAACAAAATGCAAAAAAAAAAATAACATAGATACCTCGCCCCCCTCCCTACGGCTCATTCGTCATAGAGCCCTCCAATAACGACACAGGACAACATTAATCCAACAAACTATGAGTATAACAAAAAGCAATAATGATTAAGCAACAAACAATTTTTAGTTTTTTAAATATCTCTTTCTAAACTTTACACAAATTTCAATGTTTTTAATTTTCACCTAGAAATTAATCCCAGTTTTCTGAATATTGACATTTACCAATGAAAAATACCATTTTACTAAATATTGACATTTACTGATGAAATAAAATATAATTAATCCCAGTTTTCTGAATATTGACATTTACCAATGAAAAATACCAGTTTTCTAAATATTGACATTTACTAATGAAATAAAATCTATTTATTTTTCAACGTTTTTATTAATTTTCATCTAGAAACGAAGCCCACTTTTCTCAATATTGACATTTACCAATAAAATAAAATATATTTATTTTCCAATAAGCTAAGAGATCATTTCTAATTATTATTTTTAAATAATCTCCAATCACTTTATTTAAACTTTATAGAGGTTTATATGTTTTTAATTTTATCTATAAATAACTTATTTTCTAAATATTGACATTTACTAATAAAATAAAATCTATTTATTTTTCAACGTTTTTATTAATTTTCATTGGAAACGAATACCACTTTTCTCAATATTACTGACATTTACCAATAAAATAAAATATATTTATTTTCCAGTAAGAAACGATTACCACTTTTCTCAATATTATTGACATTTACCAATAAAATAAAATATATTTATTTTCCAATAAGCTAAGAAATCGTTTCTAATTATTATTTTTCAATAATCTCCAATCACTTTATTTTAACTTTATAGACGTTTATATGTTTTTAATTTTATTTATAAATAAATTTTTTTAATATAAACGTTTATATGTTTTCCATTTCATTTTATTAAAAATAAAGTTTTTCTTTTAAATCTAAACATCTAAATAAAGCAAAATATATTTATTTTCGAATTAAGATATATATTAAGTATTTTATTTCCAAATTTGTAATAGTTCAATACCTATAAAGTTAAATATACCAGCTATTTTATTTTCTTCAAATTTTATTTCAAATTTATACATATTTTTGTGCATTTTATAGCGAGTATATGCTTCACCCTATAATGAATGTTTCCATATGTAAACCGTTTGTGCGGCGGTGTCCGTTTATGTTATTGCGGGACTGACGGAGGGGATGGGGACTTTGCACAAAAAGTCAATGAAAAATAATTATTTTATTTTTGTTGTATTTCATGAAAAATAATTATTTTTAATATTTTTAATGGATAGAGATATTTTTTTTTAATTAGTAAATATAAGTCAATGTTTGGTTAGGGATTTGAACTCAAGCCAAGAGAGTGTACATTTTACCTTCCTATTATTCAACTTGTTGAGTCTTAGATTATGGATGATGTTAACATTGTACAATCGAGTTGCATTAAGGGTATTTGATAGTGTTGAATCTATTTTGGCATTAAAAACAACAATTTCATCAATCCAAAAATAATATTTTTACAAAGATTGCCTTGTGATATTCCAAGTGATACCAAGTTGTAATACAAAGACATGATAGGAAAGCTATTAATCATAATAATATTGAAATGAAGGAAGATATTATCGCATCAACTCACACTTGATGTAGAAGCTTGTGTCTAGAGTAGCAAAGATTCCATAGAGAGCATTATATGCATGCACAACTTGTGTCTCTTTGTGAGTTGTTTTTTTCATTGTTCCAATTTTCTTCCTCTTCCTTGTCTTCCACCATAGCTATGTCAACAAATTCCTTCTTTACCTCAAAAAAGTATGTAATTTTGGGGAATAAGGTATTTGTCGCACCCCTACAAACCTTACCCAAGAAAAGGATCTCCACCATCTCTTGCAGGTATGTAACACTGCCTAGACTTCACCTTCAGGGACGTGGTTAGCCTAGTGCAAAGCCTAACAAATTATGTCTTCCCTAATTTAATCCTTATGTGTGTATCTTAGTTAACTTAGTCGTAAGTATATATAATAGAGTCACACAAGAAACAAATATAACATACACATAAAAGGACAATACATGTACAAGCGACAACACCTCAATAAGGTGCACCCAAAATATATTATAGAGGTGAACTTGATTACAACAAAGGAAGGATGCCACAAACTTGACAACCTCTCCTAAGAGTGCATCCAACAACTGCACCTTTGTCTAAAAAATTATAACCAAAGTATATGCAATTAATTCTCGCCCCCTGTCACAATTATAACCAAAGTATACTCAGTTAATTCTTGTCGCCCTATTGCCATCCTATGTGTGCTTCATCACACTTTCCTCTTGGTTTTCACTTTTCTTCTCGACTTGTAGTTCGAGCTCTTGTGCCTTGTTTTTCTTTTCATTATCTCAATGCTTTAGGTATATCAGAAGGCATGTGCCTTGGCTCACATGACGCCCCTCCAGCTCTACGAATGACTTGTGAACTCAATTAACTCTTTCCCAAGAAGTGGTATGTGGCCTCACTTCCTTGTGGAATTATTGTCCAAGTTACCCCATCATTGGGCTCCTAACTTTCCTTATGTAGGCTTCATGTCAGACACACCCTCCTTGGTGTGGACCCCTAGAATTTCGCCACAATAGGGGTGTGACATCCTTTGCCGCCTGATTTGTTGGCGTCCCAAAAACGTCTTCTAAATTTCCTCATAGGTAGTCCTTGAGTATCCTCGAACTTATGGGTATTATCTTCTTGCCTCCATAGCGATTTCTTCCTTTCCTAGTTGTTCTCTTCTTCCAACGATTCCTTCCATCTAACAAAGTACTCTTAACAAGTTGTCCTCCCATGTTTGACATAGCATCTAACACCTTCACTACTTCATGCTCCAATCGGTTTGTAATCACAACAAGTTCCCTAAATGGAAAACTCCAGCTTGGATTGTCCTCATCGACTTGGTACGCCCTCAACTAGCTTACATGGAAAATAGGAAGAAATATGTCTAAGTGTTTTGGTAGCTTCATCTTATAGGAAACCTTTCCCACCTTCTCAATAATCTCAAATGGTCCCTCAAACCTTGACATCAATGATCTCGTCATGCCCAATGGTGGCTTCAATTGTTCCTTGACAAGATTGAGAAGCACTCTATCCCCAACCCAAAAATCTACTTCATGCATTTCATGACCTTCCTGCTTCTACAGATAAAAATGATACAACACCCTATTTACTAGAAACAACTGGAAGGAGGCTACGAACCCCTGATTTATCATCTACTACTGAAAAAATTCTTCGACACCATATTCATCAGCTACCACTAGAAGGAGGCTACTACCCCCGTGCAGGCATGTTGCTTTCCCTAGCGCCTCCCAACTACCCTGATATGATAAGTCGATATCTGACTTCTGTACACCTATGGATCTCTTAATAGAATGTACATAGTCACATATTTGAAAGTTTAAAGCACTTTTTATATACCCTCAAACGTACTCTTCATCTAACAGTCACGCATCTTCATCGTGACTTTTCACAAAAAAAAACAATTTGAATTTACTTCTCTATTTATCATTCTTAACTTTGTTTTAAATTTATCAGTCACGACTTTCAGCGATTGCCTTTCCGCTTTTTTCTTTCTGCAAACTGTCTTTTTGCAGTTGACCTTATGCAATGATCCTTTCCGCAACTATCTTTCCACAATTAACCTTCTACAACGATCTTTCCGCAATTTGCGAGAACTCCTTCCTTCCGCAATTGTGGGTTGCAAATTGCGGGTGTGCTTTTCAATGACTTCCGCAAATCTCTTTCACATCAGTCTTCCCACAGTTTTAACAAGCTTGTACCTTGGCATTGCAGAAACTATTCTAGACCATTGATCTTTCTCTCTCTTATGATCTAGGTCATCCAAATCTTCACTTCATAGAAACTTAGCACTATACTGCTTCCAACTTTCACTTAGCCAATTGTGTTATTTTGGCTTCTACAAATCTCTTTGAACTATTTAATCAACAGTCTTTTGTTATTCCTTTGTCATTACTGAATTCCTTTGACATCAATGACAACCATATTCAACCAATTCGTCTTTCGCAACACTTCTTCCACAATTTTGGATTGCAGATTGCAGGTCTGCTTTTCAATGTCTTTCGCAAATCTCTTTCGCATCAGTCTTCCCACAGTTTTAACAAGCTTGTACCTTGGCATTGCAGAAACTATTCTAGACCATTGATCCTTCTCTCTCTTATGATCTAGGTCATCCAAATCTTCACTTCATAGAAACTTAGCACTATACTGCTTCCAACTTTCACTTAGCCAATTGTGTTATTTTGGCTTCTACAAATCTCTTTGAACTATTTAATCAACAATATTTTGTTATTCCTTTGTCATTACTGAATTCCTTTGACATCAACGACAACCATATTCAACCAATTCGTCTTTCGCAACACTTCTTCCACAATTCTGGATTGCAGATTGCAGGTGTGCTTTTCAATGACTTCCGCAAATCTCTTTCACATCAGTCTTCCCGCAGTTTTAACAAGCTTGTACCTTGGCATTGCAGAAACTATTCTATACCATTGATATTTCTCTCTCTTATGATCTAGGTCATCCAAATCTTCATTTCATAGAAACTTAGCACTATACTACTTCCAACTTTCACTTAGCCAATTGTGTTATTTTGGCTTCTACAAATCTCTTTGAACTATTTAATCAACAGTCTTTTGTTATTCCTTTGTCATTACTGAATTCCTTTGACATCAACGACAACCATATTCAATAGATTTATTTCCAAAGGATCCTCTCAAAAAGAGGGAGTTGATTACAATGAGACATTTTCTCCTATGGCTTGATATAATTCCATCAAAACCAGTATAGCTATTTCTTCATCTATGGGAATGAAGCTACATCAGATGGATGTTAAAAATGTCTTCCTCAATGGTGTAATCGAGGTAGAAGTTTATATTGAACAACCAAATGGGTTTGTTGTCCATGGAAAGGAGTCTCATGTCTACAAGCTTAAAAAGGCTTTATATAGACCCAAGCAAGCACCTTGTTCTTGGTATGGACGAATAAACAGATACTTAGTAAGCTTGGGATTCACCAAGAGTGATTCATATCCCAATATTTAGTACAAAATTGTGGAACATGAGCAACTTATTTTAGTTGTGTACGTCGATGAATTATTTCTCACTAGAAATAAGAAACGGATTGCATGGTGTAAGAAGAAGCTTGCCTCTGATTTTGAAAGGAAGGATCTCAGATTGATGCATTACTTCTCGGGATTAGAAGTATTGTAGAGGCAGAAGGAAATTTTCCTAAGTCAAGGAAAATACACCATTGATATACTGAAGAGATTCAAAATCTTGGATTGCAAGTCCATGGCCACTCCGATGGATGAAAACCTAAAGAAGCTAAGAGACTCTGCTTCAGATTCTGAATTGATTAATCCCACTATGTATCGCCAACTGGTTGGATCGTTGATGTATCTGACAAACACCATACCAGACATATGGTTTGTTATGAATGCTCTCAGCCAGTTCATGAGTGAGCTGAGGCAGATTCAATGGGTTACTGCAAAACATGTACTCATATATTTGCGTGGCACCATGGGATAATATGGATTAAGATATGCTTCAAAATGTGACTTGAGATTGCAGGGATTTTCATACTCAGATTAGGTCGGATGCACCACATATAGGAATAATACTTTCGGATGTTTCTTCAGTTTGGGTCCTACAGTTATTTCCAGGTGCATCAGGAAGCATACCTTAGTAGCGCTTAGTACTACAAAGACTAAGTATATGGCTAGTAGTAGAACAGTTCGAGAAGCAGTATGGATTTGAAAAATCCTTGTAGATTGTTTGGTGAGATTTCAGGACCAACTGTGATTCACTTTGATAACCAAAGATGTGTATAGATGTTTGTGAATCTTGTGTTTCATGACAATTCGAAGCATATTGAGATTTAATATCACTTCATTCGTGATATGGTGTAGAAAGGTGGGGTCGACCTATAGTACATGTCGATAGATAACCAGACTGCAGATGTTCTTACCAAGCCTCTTCCCAAAACAAAGTTTAAATATTTTCATGAAAGACTTGGAATATTAAAAAATTTAGAGTGTTAAGCACAAAATTACACTTCCCCTCATATTAAATTAAAATTTTCGACCAAAAAAAATATTCTCTTACCTACACACTATTCAATAAATCCAATCCTCTACTTAAAGGATGCAAATGGTTCTAATAGGCCTCCACCCACATTCTGCACAATCTAACAAGTGGTTTTACATTGTTTGTAGATAAGTGGTGTCATAAATTTGACATCACGCATAGATTCCATCATACAACTCGCCAACGCCATCTACTAACATTATTCATACAAAAGGTCAAGCATAAATGAAATTGTTACTCATCCATCGTAGTCGATATAACCATTAAAATTTTGAATATTTAACTATATTCATTATAAATAAAAATTTTGATGAAATTTTAATTTTTTATAAATGTATTTCCATCCCATTATAAATGAAACTTTACTTAAAAATAAAATTCATAATTTTTCATGTCATGTAATATTGTTTATTTTTAATATAATTAAAAACGTGTGTCGCCCCAAGAGTTAGCTCAATCGGTCGAGTACTCATAGTTAGGCCTTCCAGCATGTGAGGTCGCAGGATCCATTCTCATCGACTCTCTTGGGGTTAGGCACGCAGCGGCCGCGGGTGTGAGGCCCCTTCGGGTGGGTCCGCCAGAAATTATTCTGTGGATGTAGCCCGTCGGTCAAGCCGACGCGTGAACCACATTGAAAAAAAAGAAGAAAAAAAACATGTGTCAAAGCACTTAAGACCATGTTCATTGAGATTCAATACTTTCACCCTACCACACCTTTCGATGAGGCTTAGAATAATTTTAAGCCACTTTCATATTCTTTTGTATGAATTGACACGTTTCTTCGTAAGCTCCCAAACTTTCTTTTATTTATTTATTTTTCCACCACTTTATTCAGTGACGCAATCATTCATATAGTTTAATCATGACATAAACCTGAAAATATGCTCGCTTGTGTTATTTATTCTGCAATCAATTTATTACCGTTTTATTTCTTCGTCAACCACTTTACTTTCTTTACAAACTTTAAACCTATAGCTTGGAACATTTGGCTCTCCATGAACAAATTTATTTTTGAGCATCATAAATCTGTTATAAAAGTGACCATTTTCATAATCTTGGAGTAGCTTCAGTTTTATAAGTAAATGTTCGTTCCAAACACAATAGGAACTTGAGAAGTATGAATCAGGGTGTGGTATACCTTATAGGTTTTTTTTTATGGAGCTTTTGCAAACAAAACGTGGTATACTTTATAGGTTTTTTTTATGGGCCTTTTGCAAACAGAACTCGAGGTACTGGTGTTTATCTAATGATAAGCAAGGATCATATTTATTGTATTAAGATGGGATGCGGCCAAAGTACCAACACCCGTGCAAAACTCCTTGCACTCTGGGTATTGCTGGCTTTTTCTAAATGAAATGGGCTTCCATATTTGCACATCCGAGGTGACTCTTCACCTACCATCAACTGGTTTAATGGACATGTTGAACTATCTGCTCTTGAACTTGAGGGTTGATGCAACAATATCAGAAATCTTCAAGCTTCCTTCTCCCAACTCAAAGCCACCCACGTTTACAGAGAGTGCAATGTCAAAGCAGATAGCTTATCTAAGGAGGCACTTGGATTGATTTCTGGGTACCTGCACTTTTTGGAATTCACTGAGGGTGAAAGCAGTGAGAGGGGCACCTTTCAGTTCTATTAGTCATAGACTTTTTTATCAGCCACTTTGGCTTGATTTGATGACACACCCCTTGGTGTTATAGTTGGAATAGTCCACTATTTATTACGACTTTGGGTGTATCCAGAAGTGCCTCCTTAGCTAAGCGATCATGTTTTGATGTGTACCACTGTAGCTAGGTGATTTGGGTTTGGATTTGGATACTTTATTGGTTGTTTAGATTGACTTTATGACTTCCTATTGATGGTTATTTGTGTTGAGCAATGGCCAAGACTATGGACACTCCATGTTTATGTAAACCTGATGAAACAAATAGGTTACCTTTGATTCTCATTTGAATAACAAGGAACTGCTATTTTTCTCCTGGGAAAAACCTATTTGAAATTTTATATTTTGTTTAATAAACCAGAGTCGCAAAGTGGCATCATTTTTAATGAAGATAATTGTTGTTGCGAGATAAGGGATCAATGAGAAAGGAAAGAGGTGGTTTATGCAAAACATAGTTGGTTCTATGACTAGATTACTATAATTGCAAAAGGTATATGATTTTATGTTAAAATAGTGAAAACAACTTTAGTTGTTTTTATAAATTTATATTCCACAGTGTAATGATATCATTAAGCTTATATTTCATTTTGAAGTCTATTTTTTTAATATCCAATATTATTAAAAGTGGTATTAAGAAACTAGTAGCTTACTAGCCACAACGAAACCATACCAAAGGAATCCCCACTTGAGCAATTACTTTGTCTTCCCAACCTTATGATTGTATTTCATCACATCCCTCTCTCTTTCTTGAGTATTTATTGATTCAAATCAATTTCATTGTATTATTTCAGAAATCTAATAAGCATTTTGTGGCTTTAGCCCTTATGAATTTATCTCAAATACATAAAAAGAATTCAATCCATTGGTAGTGATTCTTAACACAAATCAATTTAAATAACAAGTAACATCCCTTAACCTTTAGAATTATTCAAAAATTCATTCACAACCATGTGAAAAGATTTGTGAATCAATAATAAAATACCAATAACTAAGCATACTTTTAAATTTTATTGTATATTTGGAAAATTTCAGAAATGCCACAAAAATCTAGAAACAAAATATATTTACATTGCACAAAAACTAAGCCAATACATTAAAACTTGATAGTTGAGGAAGGGTGTGGAAAGAACTAATTGCGATAATTGTTGTTGAAAGAATAGTAGATAATGGAATATTTATTTATGACATGGAATATTTATTTATTTATGGAATATTTATTTAAAACAAGCATATTGTTAAAGGAGTAAACTACTGAACCGACCATTTGCACCGATCGGACGACCGGTCGCGTGTGACCGGTCACGTACGAGGTTGTCGATCGTCCGATCGGTGCAAATGGTCGGGCAAATAGGTCCCGACTATTGTTAAATTGTATAAAAGAGACATAATTTGTTGTATGCATCACATAGGAGCATTGATATCGAGAAAAAATTATGTTTGTTTCGTAAATCTCACAAGCCATAGACATATATACTATCGAAATATCAATGACAAAATTTCAAAATTGCCAAGGAGTGTATCCAATAGATGCCAGCAATAGTTAGTTAAATACTATATAGTGTCTATAACATTTTTGTGCTTGTTTGTTGTGTCAAGAAAGCAAAAAAAACAAGGAAACTATAGATGGGAGACAAAATGAAACTTAAAAACAGTTTTTTATGCAAATTATAATTTTATAAATCTTGGTTGGGAGCACTAGAACATGTTTTCTATTTTTTTTGCAAAAATGCTTTTTTTTTCTTTTGATTTAGTTGTTTTTCAGTTTGCGTGGATGAACAAAGGATAATTGTTCATCCTTAGAAGCAACAATATGGTAGGCATGATCAAAAGAATAGTTGATGTCAAAGTCACTGGAATTGTAGTGATTCTTGCAAGCAACTGTTCTTGTACATTGTGTACAGACTATAGTCAAATCACTAAGCAAAAATGAGAAGAACAAAAGTATTTGCAAAATTGTAATCAATAGTTTTGATCATAATAAAATTAAATACAAATGCGCATTGTTTAGATTGTTATATTGTATTTAGAAAATGAATAGTTGGGCATGAAATCTACATTGTTGTAGAGGACGTAAGTGCTACAAAAGCATTAAAAATTGAGTAGTGATCAACTGTGAAAAGTGAATTGCAAAGAAAATTGTTAGGTTATATCATAGAAAGCAAGAGCCTAAGTGAAAATATAAATTTTCCTTATCAAAGATCGATGTTACAAAGTAAAAGCCTAACTAGAATTGAAAATGCTACAAAAATCAAACATGCCTTGTAGTTAAATTACACTATTGTCAATAAATCATAGTACAATGATAAAATGCATATGTTTAATGGTTAATTGGCTTGGGCATTGGCAAGAGACGCAACTGTTCTTAAATGCAACTAAGTTGCAATCACTATTGTGTTTATGTGTAAGTTATTGCCTTGGAATAGTTGGACAAGAACAATTGCATGTTGTCATTTGTTGATTGCACTCATTGCTATTCGTTGCAGGCATATCAGCAAAATGTATGTCTAATTGCTACTGTCAAGATGGACTAGATATATCCCACTAGGTATAGCCTTTTGTAAGTCTAGGAACAGGCGTGATGCAAATAAGGATTTAATAATAGGAAAAAGAAGGTCTAAGACTTCAACAACTATTTTTTATTTCTTATTATTTGCAATGGTGTTATAGTAAAACATAACATGGTAGAAATGTGTAATACCGAGTCCCATATTCACTTAAAGGTTGGGAAGCTGCCCATAGCATATCTTCGAAAGAGACCTATAGAAAAATATCAAATATTAATTCTACTTAAAATAACAAAGACAAACCAAGACAACTACATAAAAAATGACTTTTGGGGCATCATGCTTAGTCTATGCATATCCCATGTACCTAGGAGAAGACATTTGATATAATAATTGTTTCTAGAATTGAGTGCACTACACATTACCTTACTTAATGAAGTTAAATATCCAAAGCTTCAACTCCATGTGTGCAAAGGATTTTTTGTTATTGTTTTTGTATCATCTTTAAACAAGACAAAGCAATCTTCCCTAAGACCATGAATGTGTTGATGACTTTGCTCTTTTTTTGCAATATGACATTACAAATGTGACTAATTTATCCGACTATTACAATTTCTAGCAATCAACACAATTAATAAACTCATTGTGAAGAACAATGGTACCAAGAATTTGCATGATTCAAATGTGTTGCTCGCCTTTTATTTTTTATACTAATCCTTATATTTCGAAGAACATATTTATATGCCACAACAAAGAATGTGCAAATCCCTACAACTTTCAAGAAAACTGAACATAGTGCCACATAAAACTTTGCTTTGTTGATGAGGGTGTAGCGATGCAACAAAATGAAAGGAAGAGAAAAAGATAGAATATTGGAATTGTAACCACATCAACAAGATAGGATTTTACCTTTAAATCATGAACATGTAAATGAGCATTCGGTGCGGACTTTATTTTGCTCAAGAAACAAGTGTAAAGAACAATTTTATTCCCAACCAAGAATTTGAGTACATTGTTTATCAACAAGGAGTTCAAAGTTATTTATAAGTTCTTGTAGATGACTCTTTGCTAGCTCAAATTACAGAAAGTGGACAAGCTAAAGATTTAGTTCAAAAACTTGCATGGCATGCAATGGATACTAACATTGACCCACTCACTCTATTTGCATGAGCCTATCCAATTTAGTTTGTGTATGCAATAACTAAAGAATTTGTTAGATAGAATTCATAACTATCTCCCACTAAGAATTTATTGATGTCACAATCACATGACCCAAACAATGGCATATAACTACTTGCCATAAGAGTGTATAATTGCATTGTATCATGAAAAGTCTTTCAATCAAAATAGTTAAGATAATCATGCTGTATAAGAAGTTAATAACTCCCAAAGGGTAATCCAAGGCACTTGTTTTGATCTTGAAGGGATGATGCAAAATAAGAATTGCAAGGCCAAGATTAAAGCAAAGGTTTCTCTTCAACTCTTGAACGCCTTGTGCTATTTCTTATCCATTTAAAGGTCATTTTCCATTTGGAAATCACTTCATAAAAAATACTCAAAACAAGTGTGTTCATAGACTAATAAAGATTATCACTATTTATATATTTTTATGCATGCTTATCTGATTCTAGATTCCATCCAATTCCCTAATGCTAAATTAGTTTGTGATATATTATAGTGAATTGTAATCATTATACTCAAGATCATATTTCTAATTATGCCTCAGTATACCCACTTTAAACTTGAGCATCTTTAGTTTTTAGGGTTGCACATGTGCAAGCATATGACATCCTACTCAACTTAGAATTGTGCTCTAGCATAGTTGAAATTGTTTGTTGTACAAATACTTCCACTATATGCACATGTCTTCCAAATACCCAACTAGGAAGAATCTTGGTTTGAATTTTCCCTAAGATCAATCCATTGCACAAGTGAAGTCGAAAAAAAATCTAAGGAGCGTAGGACAAGCTTCTCACAGTCCTATGTTCGTGTTACTATGAACATAAGACATAAGGTGTACGCTTGAAATCTTATAATGACAATGGCATGGTCAAATTTCAGCAATGAATGACTTCAAAGCCAATGAAAATTCACTTCGAGCAGAATTCGCTTGGCCTCACAAGCATAAACACAATCCACAAAAAGGAAAAGAAGTTTATATTCAACCCGACAATGAAAAAATATAGCAGGAGAAGCATAAATATCCATTCACAAGCATCAACCTTGGCACAATTCATCCTGAGACAACTTGTGAAGGAAAATTGTAGCGGCGAAATTTAGCCCATGAGCTATTTTTGCATGTTAAAAAAAACATATTCGCCAATTTGCATTTTTTGAAGGTTTGTTTCGCCCAATTTTGATGGGGTTAAAATTTATCACTCTTAAAATTGCCAGATTATTATATCAACTATATATAATCCTTAGAAAAATATCGCCAAATATTTTATAGTTGAATTGGCAAGAATTGGTAAGATTCATTAAGCTTTATACACTTTTAAATAAGTATGGATCCTTAAAATTTACCATGTGACTTGCCACCCAAAATCGTGGATACCAACACATTTTAATTTTCATATATAGAAGAAATTATGCGTTTATAAAGAGTTTATCTCAATTACAAAAATAAAAATAAAAATTTGTCAAACAGAGGAACTAGGAAACACAAATATTTTTCCAAATAGAGGTAAGAAATTGTCATACCAGAGGGAAGAAATTGTCCAAAAAACGACCGCGAAATGCGTTTTTTTTTTGGGAAGCACAGGAAAGAAACTACCACACCTAGCCAAGAAGCTTGAAACACAACTTTTTTTAACTACAATAAAGAAATTGTTGAACACATAAACCAAGAAACACAATGTTTTTTAAAGTAGAGGAAAGAAATTTCCATACCTAGCTAAGCACTCAAAAAATAACCAATGCACAACACACCAACACTCAAGAAAACAACCACGAAAAAATTACCACACCTTTAAGGCACAACACACCAACACTCAAAAAAATAATTGTGCCCCAATCTTAGACACTGGCACCACAACCTGACAATGACCATCACCCAAGAACCAGTAACGGACCTTGGACAACCCTTGCAAAATAAACCTCCAACACAACGCATAAAAACTCCCAATCAGAACCATAAACTAACAACAAACCAAAACCAATAACAAAATGCCCAAAGAAAAAATAATATAAAACCCTTGCTCCCCTCTAACAAAATGGCCAAAGAAAAAATAATATAAAACCCTTGCCTCAAAAAGGCCCTCCAATAATCCAACAAACAACGAGTACAACAAAAAGCAATAACATGTAGCATATCATGGCACACAGCATTTAACCCAGCCATCCCAACACACCCAAGATGTTGATGCAACTCCATCGCCACGTCGCCTTGCCCGCTGCAAATCAAATCGTATCAAATACACCTAAATAATAAAATGATTTAATCAAAAAAATAAATAATCCAAACTTCAAATCATAATCACAGATTATTACACCTCTCCAAACGCTCACTAATACAAATCATCGATTGCTATATGTCAAGGGCGTTAGCTTTCCACCCGACCAACCAATCGGACAACCGACAATGTCGGATCTGACAGCTCACGCAAGTTAGGTCGTCCTATCAGTGCAAATAGTCAGGTTATGTCAAGAGGCCCCCTGTTGAGAACTCACTTTCTAAACTTTACACAAATTTCAATGTTTTTAATTTTCACCTGGATTCTGAATATCGACATTTACCAATGAAAAATCCCAGTTTTCTAAATATTAACATTTACTAATAAAATAAAATATAAAAGAATCCCAGTTTTCTGAATATTGACATTTAACAATGAAATAAAATATATTTATTTTCCAATGACCTAAGATATCGTTTTTAATGATTATTTTTAAATAATCTCCAATCACTTTATTTTAACTTTAAAGCTGTTTATATGTTTTAAATTTTATTTATAAATAAATTATTTTTTAATATAAATATCTAAATACACAGATTTATATGATTTTTTAATTTTATCTTATTATATATATATATATATATATATCGAAACATCTAAATACAGCAAATATATTTCTTTTCCCATTAAGGGATAGATATTTATTTTCAAATCATTAACAGTTTCAATACCTATAAAGTTAATTATATTAGATATTTTATTTTCTTCAAATTTTATTTCAAATTTATACATATTTTTGTGCATTTATAGCGAGTATATGTTTCACCCTATAATGAATGTTTCCATTTGTAAATCGTTTATGTGGCAGTGTCCGATTGAGTGGAATTTAATTCAAGTTGTTTGAGAGGTGATGGATTCTATCATTTTTTTTAAATAGTAATATAAGTCAATGTTTGGTTGGGATTTGAACTGAAGTGAAGAGATTGTACCTTCTTATTATTCAAGTTGTTGAGTATTAGATTATGGATGATGTTAACATTGTACAGTCGATTTGTACTAAGGGTATTTGAGAGTGTTGAATCCATTTTGGCATTGAAAACAACAATTTCATCAATCCAAAAATAAAATTTTGACAAAGATTGCCTTGTGAGATTCTGAGTGATGTCAAGTTGTAGTATAAAGACATGATAATGATCATAATAATATCGAAGTGAAGGAAGATATTATACATCAACTCACACTTGATGTAGAAGCTTGTGTTTAGAGTAGCAAAGATTCCATAGAGAGCATTATATGCATGCACAACTTGTGTCTCCTTTGTGAATTGTTTTTTTGGTTGTTCTAATTTTGTTCCTCTTTATTGTCTTCTGTCATGGCTATGTCAACAAATTCCTTCTTTCCCTCAAAACAGGATGTAATTTTGGTGAATAAGGTATGTGTCACGACCCTACAAACCTTTCCCAAGAAAAGGATTTCCACCATCTCTTGTAGGTATACGACACTACCTAGACTTCACCTCTAGGAACATGGTTAGCCTAGTGCAAATCCTACCAAACTATGCCTTTCCTAATTTAATCCGTATGTGTGTATCTTAGTTAACTTAGTCATAAGTATATATAATAGAGTCACACAAGAAACAAAGACAACATACACATAAAAGGACAATGCATGTACAAGCAACAACACCTCAATAAGGTGCACCCAGAGTACATTATTCAGGTGTACTTGATTACAACAAAGGGAGGGTGCCACAAACCTGGAAACTTCTCCTAAGAGTGCGCCCAAAAACTGCACCTTTGTTTACAAAATTATAACCAAAGTATACTTAGTTAATTCCTATCCACTATCACAATTGCAAGTCTGCCTCTTGTGGGGTGTATCCACTCTATCGTTTAGGTTTCCATCCTATGTGTGCTTCATCACACTTAAACTACACACTTTCCTCTTGGGTTGCACTTCTCTTCTCGACTTGTAGTTTGAGCTCTTGTGCCTTGTTTTTCTTTTCATTGTCTCAATGCTTTATGTAAATGAGGAGGCATGTGCCGTGGCTCACACGACGTTGCTCCATCTCTATGAATGACTTGTGAACTCAATTAACTCTTGCCAAAGAAGTGGTTTGTGGTCTCACTTCCTTGTGTACTTCTTGTCCAAGTTACCCCATCGTTGGGCTCCTAACTTTCCTGCGGAAGGCAGGACACAGAAACCAAAAAAGGAAAAGTTGGACAAGGTAGATTATGGCATTTCTGCACCTCAGGATCCGCAGCGAAAGGTGGGAGGCGAGAGAAAGAAGTTTAAATCCAAGAACAAGTGTGTTTTCTTATTTCCGAAGTCCGAGGTCGGAAAGCGGGAGTCGAAAGTGCAGAAAAAGGTTAAGGCTGAAATTCGTTCTCCCAATTTATGAGTTCCATAGCGGAGGCGAAAGGTGGAACGTGGGAGGTGGGAGAAAGATGTTTGATCAAAGCAGAATCCATAAAACATACGAGGCATAAACTAGCAATTACAGGGACAGTCATACACAAGTAAACCTCTACCTGGTCATCAACAAGCATTCAACATGAGCATAGCAATTCATCATATTCATAAGCATTCTATATGTTAGAATATAATCCGTCGAGATTATATATTGTAAATAAATAAATAAATCTGAATAGTAGGATGCCGAAAAGGCTGGACGGAAGGTGAAACACAACCGTCACATGAATGTATAAATGAATTAATTAGCATTGGAATAATATAGAATCGGGAGTTATACCTATCAGTGGTATCAGAGCTTGGCTATTTGCCTGCCATAACTCCTGGCTGCATTGCATGCCTGCCATTCTGCCTGTGTTATCAGACCTTGGCCGCAACTCTTGCCTGTCACCAGTCTGCCCTCTGCTCTTCCCTCCTGCCATATGCGTTTCTCCTACCAGCCTGCGTGCCCTCAATTTTACTGCTTTCTTTCATTACATATGAAGTATCTGTCTGTGTAATTGTATAATCACCCTCGACCTCTAAAGAGAAAATGGATTGGGCTAATGCTTCCTGTGAGGCAAAAGTGAAAAATGTCAAGAATATATGGTGTGCCCATCCTATATAAATCTACATCTCTCTGGCACTTTGAAATGCCTCTCTGGAGAATCTGCAATTAAATTCCTTGCTTGCTCCTTCCTTAAGTTCTTCTGTTGTGCCTCTAATTCACAAGGAAATAATGTGAGATCCGGGC
This sequence comes from Pseudotsuga menziesii, assembly GCA_001517045.1. Lineage (NCBI taxonomy): Eukaryota > Viridiplantae > Streptophyta > Pinopsida > Pinales > Pinaceae > Pseudotsuga > Pseudotsuga menziesii. Next base: position 244,309 of record LPNX010904728.1, read on the forward strand.
AGAGTGAGCAATCAAATGCTGGGTCGGGTGAAAAGAATGAAAGCAGAGCTCTCTCAAAATCACGCGAAGTTCTGATTGTAATCGCTTGAGGAAATCTTCCTCATACGACTGTGTGTATGTCTGCCTGATCACCTTGCGTTGTGGTGTAGACCTGCTTGTCCCTTTTCTCAAGCTGCGTGAAGCTTGAAGACATTGTGAAGAGAAGACTCCATTCTTGTGAGATTGTCAATATATATATTCCAGAATTGTGACTGCGTGAATTGAGACTGATATATTGCGTTGATATATCACACATATATTGCATTGGAAACTGATATATTGCGTTGATATCACACATATATTGCGTTGGAGACATATATTGCGTGAAGGAGAATCGATGTTGGAGACTGATATATCACACATCTATGGTGTTGAAGACCGCATGGTATAATGTATGCTGAAGACTGCGTGACCATCGAAGACTGCATTGGTGACTGATATTTACTGTGCGTATACCTTGCGTGAAGACCAACGTGGAGGGTGAAAACCCTAATTTTTCTGTATGGAGACCCGTCACCATTGAAAGCTTTTGTCAACTGCGCACTATTGTTGATAGAACGTGAAGCTGTGAAGACTCAGTGCATAGAGGTAATTTGTTATGTTGCTTGGTGAAAATCCAAAAACCCTATTTTTGACCTAATTCCTTGCATGGAGTGACTGCGACCTCTGGCGCCGAATGTTTGAAGAGACGTGACCTTCTGTTGAAGTGTATATGCTGTGTATTGGAGCTTCCCTTCTCTGACTGCATGGAGGATCAGCTGTGAATTTGAAGGGTCAAATTGCTGCAAAAACGCTGGTGTTCTTGTAATTATTATGCTGGTGTTTTTGTAATTATTATGCCAGTTAGGGTTGGAAAACTGAGCATGAGCCTGAAGCTGAGTCTGCCTACACCTCTCTCATGGGATATATTGTGACCTGATATATATATGCTAACTAATATATGCTGACTGATATATGTATGCTGCATTGAAGAATAATGTATGCTGATTAGTGCACTAGTGGAAGTGTTGTGTGTAAAGAGTGCCATCTCTTGTGATCCATGTAGAGCAAAATCCTTGTGTTTCACACCATTACCAATTGCTTAAAGACCCTGAAGGCTGCGAATTGGTACTGAATTTCTTCTCCTTGAATTGCTGCGAATTGAAGCTGTGATACTGTCATTGTATCACTTTAAAACCTGAAGTTGAGATTGTAAATCACCTTGGCAGAGACCGTAGACCTGCAAGGTTATTATTTTTTCTATTTCTCTTTGTCATATCAAGTTCATTATTGTAAATTACACTAACAGTTGTAAAGATGCAATCTTTGGCATCAATAGTTGGTGCCACTCTCCCTGGCAAAGAGAGAGGCAGAGGAAGAAGAAACTCCAGAGGCAGAGGGGGCAGAAACAACTTCCCCAAAAGATCAGATTTGCAGTGCAAGCATTGTGGAAAGACTGGGCACACATCAGATCAGTGTTGGGATTCATGGGACTCCATCAAAGACAAGCATAACCAGAAGAAAGATGACAATAAAAATCAAGATGCTAGTAAATCTTCCGATTCTGTTCATTATATTGTTGCACATTGTAATCTTGGAATTAATGAAATGACTTCACTTTCATCTTACAAAGATTGTTGGCTGCTTGATACTAGTGCAACATCACACATGACATTTAGAAAAAGATTGTTTTGAAGAAATTAATGAAACAATAGATGGCATAGTTTACTTTGCAGATAAGTCAAGTCTTAAACCAAAGGGAATGGGCACCATTCGACTGAAGATGCCTGGATTCCCTGATTTCTTGTTGAAGAATGTTCTCTATCTTCCAGAGTTGCAGAGAAGCCTGCTGTCCTTGGTGGAGATTCAACAACAAGGCCATTCCATCCACATGTTTGATGGAATCGTAGAAATAAGAAAGTCCTCTGACAACCAAGTCATCATGACTGGATACGAAGATGGGAAGCTGCTGAAGCTAAAGGGTTCATCTCCAAGAGTTCATAACTATGCCTACCTCTCTTAGCATGGAGAAGGTAATTTGTCATCTAGTTCATTGTGGCATGCAAGATTTGGTCATCTAAATTATAACAGTCTTCGTTTGTTGAGAAAGAATGGTGTATTTGGTTTTCCCACCATTCCCAAAGAGAAGAACAAATGTGATGCATGTATATTAGGGAAACATAGTAAGCTGCCATTCCATGAGTCTAATTTCAGAGCAAGTAGGAAATTAGAATTAGTGCATTTTCTAATTTATGTGGCCCAATGCCAACACCTTCAGCAAATGGGAATAAGTATTTTATGACATTTGTTGATGACTACTCAAGAATGTGCTGGATTTACTGTTTAAAG
>LPNX010904728.1:248098-294144 GCA_001517045.1 Pseudotsuga menziesii
ACAAGGAAAAGAATTTGAAGATGTGATCAAGTATCGACAACTTGTAGGAAGTCTTATCTACCTTACAACAACTAGACCAGATATTTCTTATGTTGTTGGCATACTTTCAAGGTTCATGCATAAACCTTGTGAAGGACACTGGTCAGCTGCAAAAAGAGTTCCGAGATACTTGAAGGGGACTCAAGACATTGGACTCAAGTACTCTAAAGTGGATGACTTCAAACTTATTGGGTACTTAGACTCAGATTTTGATGGCGATAAGGAGACAGGAGTATCAACTTTCGAATACACTATGAGTCTTGGATTAGCAGCTGTCTCATGGATATCACGCAAACAGTCAGTTCCGACAGATTCAACAACAGAAGAAGAATACGTGGTTGCAACTGAAGCAACGAAAGAAATAGTATGGCTCAGGAAGATACTTGAAGATTTGCAAGAAAACCAAGAAAACTCCACTCCATTATTGGTCGACAATACTTCTGCAATCAAGCTGGCTAAGAATCCTAGATTCCATGATCGAACCAAACACATCAACACAAAGTATCATTTGATTCGACATCATGTAGAGGCCAAGACAGTCCATCTTCGACATTGTTCCACAAATGATCAAATTGCAGACATCTTCACCAAAGCACTTGGACGAGAAAAGTTTGAAAGATTCATAAACATGCGCGGACTTACGAACACCCCTTCTGATTAAGAGGGGGATTGTTAGAATATAGTCCGTCGGGATTATATATTGTAAATAAATAAATAAATCTGAATAGTAGGAAGCCGAAAAGGCTGGACGAAAGGTGAAACACAACCGTCACATGAATGTATAAATGAATGCATTAGCATTGGAATAATATAGAATCGGGAGTTATACCTATCACTATACAACCAGTATAGTCATTCATAAGCAAATACATGGCATAAACAGAGTAACAAATATACTTATCTTGATGATTAAGTTGTTCCGCAAATAGCTATGTCAATGAAATGTTCCACCCAACCATAGGCTAGTGTGTTCATTAATCTCTCAACACACTGCCACCCCCGAGCTGGGCATGATATCCACAAGGAACTAGGGAACAATAATCTTACACATAGCCAACACACGTTAGAACACAGTCAACCAACTAACAGCTAGGTGTCACGGACTATCTAGCCAGACCAATAAGCAATTGGGATTCACAAGCTACTAAAGAAACAAGCCAAAACACAACAGGACACAACTAAACCATCTAACAATTGGGATTATCAGGCTACTAAGACAATGGATAGGTAGAAGTGTTGATCTAGTGAGCTCAACCCTAGATCTAAGGATACCTACACTAGATTTGTCTTGGTCTCCATGAATCCACCCCACCCTACAGAAGGAAGTATTTTGTTCTCCGCTTATACAGTCCTTCAGGCCCTACCTTCCCTCTAGTGCTCATGCGGGTGTGTAGGCCAGATTTACTAGCCCCTTTTTTGTGTGTGCTTTCTCTTTTTACTAGGCTTATCAACCAATTCTGGATCTACTCCACTCCTAAACCTTCAAACCAAAACAGGGATGCACTACATAACCATCCACAAGGAAACACAACAACAAAGGCCTTCTCACTCTGTAGCAGAGAATCCCACTATGGAAATGCCTTCCATGACTGAGGAGAGTGAAATTGAACCGTCTGAACCATGAAACCTTGCTCCCTTGCTCAACAAAGGAAAATACTTACAGATAACTTATTCTGCGGCTCCAGGTAGTGAACCAACACGACGACGGGATCAGGGATGGAAAATCACAAACAAAAACCACAGTTCTACAACATAGGTGAACACACAGTGCACATGAGTAGCCTAGAGAGCTCGAATGGTAGAATCCCTCAACAACAATGGAATGGTTCCAATGAATGAGGAGGAGTGAGTAAAACCCAAATGCAATCTCATCTGACAGATAGGGCACACATCACATGCTTGCTTCCTGAAGAAGAAAAAGCGCGTCCTCCCCCAGAGTGTAGGCCTACGTAGACTCTAGTCTGCCATGCCCTGCACTGCCCCATGCATTAACTGTCTCAACCACCTTCTGGAAAGAATAAATTATTGAGGACGGAGGACAAAAGATAACTGAGGGTTCATAGGTTCTCCTATTGACATATGGCCTCACCCTAAGGCTCAGAGGTTGACTCAATCCCCACCCTATGCCCTTGTGGAATCATGCCCACATCTCTTTCACGTTGCAATTCCATAGCTAGTTGTGGTATTTTATTAATTTGTACATTTACATGATATATAGAAATATATATATACTGTTCTTGGCTTAACAATATCACCATAGGTATTATCCTTGATCACCTATCCACAAAACATTCATCATTGGCAAGGCCTTGGCCTTGAGTTCCTTGTCATGATTTTCATACAATATTTACATTATATACAATTAAATGCCATGGGGTCAAAACTGGGGTATTACAATCACCTCCCCCTTCAATCAACACTATCCTTAGTGCTTTACAACTTAAACAAGAATGTTACACCGACACCGCCCTCAGTGCTCCACAAAATTGAACAAAAATGGATGTTCCAATCGCATGGCATCCTCTAGCTCCCAAGTAGCCTTACCAGGACCATGGTGCTCCTTCTGCACCTTTATCTGTCCAATGGTACAATCTGGAACTCTTCTAGGACCTACTTGGAGAATCCTTCTCCACATCTTGGAACATCTCCAACGTCTTTGGCAACCAATAGTACCTATGCTCAATCCCCAAGTAATGAGTCAATTCTCATGTTAGTTTCACAATATTTTTCAAAAGTCATGGATGAATCACATGCACATGTATATTGACATAAAATAAACAAGTAATTCAAATAATTATCTGCATAAGTATCTTCTTTTGGTTCCACAGGTATCCGACTTGGCTTTATATAACCATGGCACCCACAAAACCTACCCCACCCCTCGCAAGGGTGTGCATTAAAAGGTATCCAAGTTTCTGCAAGCCTCGGATCACCTAAAAATATCTCTCAACCAAGGCCTGACAGCTCTGCTTTAGAGCTTAATACTTCCTCTAGGTGCTCACCAAGCTCAGGTGCTTCCTTTTCGTACACCACATCAAATTAATTTGCATGTCAGACTCATTCCTTTAGGATGCAATCTATAACATTACTTTCAAAACTATGGTTGCATCATATGCTCATGTGTATTTTACAGAAAATCAACAACAACAAAAGTTGCAAAGTAAACCGAATACTTATATGTATAGCATCTCTCAACCGAGATCTGGTAGCCCTGCTCCAAAGCCTAACACCTCTCTGGGTGTTGAATGACAACTCTGCTTAAGGGCTCAACACATCCTCCCAGTGCTTACCAATGCTCAGGTGCTTCTTTTTTGGACACCATAATACCTAAGGGTTATTCTCTTCAGGGATCCCCCACTCTCGTGACAGTCCCCTTACGGCATGAATGTGTGTGGAAATAAGTCTATCCGGATGTCTTACACCCTGGACGTCCCCGGTGACGCATACTGGTGCCTAGCTGGCTGGGGGGTGAAGCAATGTACTCTTGTACATCCTTCCAGAGGAGCCATCTTTCTCAAACACATCCTCCCAAGGAGCTATGTACTCCAAGTTCGTACTCCCATCATCTCACCTAGGTTACATACTAGCAGGCAGGTCACATGAGATGTCATCATAAAAATTTCAATCATAGATTTTCAAATCTATTTTGTGCATGGATAAATTTCCAAATATCAAACGATCAATAACATTGATAGTCAAATCAAAATCTGGATTCATAATTATGTTTCCTACAGAAAATCAGATTTTTGCAACCATGCGGCTATCCTCATATTGTTTGGCCTTTGCAAGTGGGAGCACTCGTCCCCTACTTACACATACGACCCAAAACCTAGACATTCACATACAACATGTCAACTTGACATCATTTTAGATCATCCAAATAGTCAATTAGCAATCAACAACAAAATTTTAAATCTATTCTGTTTAGAAGTTAGATTTTAGTCATGAGATCCTTCTCATAGCACATGGGAGTTTCATTCCTTGGTTTCATTGGGTATAACCATAATACTATGTTGAGGTCATTCTTCTTGCAGTCTTTAGGAATTTTTGATATGATGGAACTACAAGTTCACATACATGCTTCCTTAGCCTATACATAGGGCCCCCCACTTTACCTGCAAAATATCCTTAAATGAATCCTCTGTAATATCCTGCAAGTCCTACAAAAATATTACATATGTCATCTTTCTTAGAGCAAGCCAACTCATAATGGCCTCAATCTTTTTAGGGTCTACAAATATTCCTTTATCTACGATAATGTGACCCAAATAATGGATTCTATCTTCATAGAAGTCACGTCTACTCAATTTTGCATACAACTTATGCTTCCTGAGTAATTTCAAAATCAGCCTCAATTGTTCTACAAGTTCTTCCTCATTCTTCGAATAAGTATGAGTGTCATCAAGAAATACAAGAACACACTTGTCCAAGTACCTACTGAAAACATTATTCCTAAGGCACATAAACGTAGTTGTTGCATTTTTGAAACCAAACAGTACCACTACAAACTCATAAGATCCATACCTTACTTTGAAGGTTGTCTTATGAACATCTTCATCCTTGATTCTTACCTGTTGGTAACCAAACCTTAAGTCAATCTTGGAAAACACCTTTTCTCCTCTCATTTGATCAAAGAGGTCATCCATTCTAGGCAAAGGGTATTGGTTCTTCTCAATGACTTTTCTTAGTTGTATGTGATGAATACACAACTAGAGTGTACCGTCTTTATTTTTCACAAACATAGCTGGTGCTCCCCAAGGAGGGAACACTTGGTCTGATGTACTTCTTCTCCAACAACTCTTGCAGTTGCATCTTCAGGTCTGGCATTTATGGTATGCTCCTCCTATAGGGTTTCTGGGACATTGGTGTTGCTACAGGCACAAGTTTAGAGGTAAAATTAATGTCCCTCTTTGGGGGAAGCCCTGGAATTTCATCAAAAAAAACATCCCTGAATTCCTGCAACACATGAAGGCCCTCCAACCTAGGAGTATCATTCTCTGCTTCCTCCAAAACATGAGATGCATACCCTCTACAACCTTTCCCACAGAACTCCTTCAGCTGGATTGTTGAATACTGCCTTCGAGAGATCAATTTTGGAATGCCTTTCACCACCTTTAGTTTCCCATCTTCATCTAAGCACTCAAAAGTCTTGGTTTAACAATCAAGCTTTTCTCTATGTGCTTCCAACCAATCCATTCCAACGAGTATATCATAGGACCCAAGTGGCAACACATTCATATTCGCACAAGTTACTAACCCATCCATGACCAATGGACATTTCCTTACCAACTCACCAACCTTCTTCGTGGTTCCAGTGGCTAGTTGGACTAACCATGATCTTTTATGCTTTGAATTATTCAAAGTAAACATCTCAACAAGTCCAGGGGTGATATAGATGTGAGTGGATCCAAGGTCAGTCAAAACAGAAACAGTCTGTTAAGTAATCTCACCTTCAACTTCCACCACAGTTGAGTTATGACCTGCTTGGTGGTCTTCTAACACTGCACAAATTTTAGGAATGGTCCCTGCTTCCTAACCCATAGTTTCATCTTCTTGGGTGTTGTGGAGTTGACCTTCCTTCCCATTCTCAAGTGGACAATTCTTGTGCAAATGGGGTCCTCCACATCCCCAACATTGGATTGGTTTCCTTGGATTTTCCCTCATCACTTTGGCTGGCTCAATCATAGCTTGTGATGGTTTCCTTTTTTGCTTCAGGAGGTGAGAAGGTTTAAAACCTTTCTTCATTGGGTTAAGCTTCTCATTCTTCTTGTGGGAATTTCTCCTACTCCCTTATATATATGTTAGCTGATGCCCAGAGTTTATCTTCCTTTGGCGATCTACCAAAATCTGTAGCATGATTGTAGTCAACTAGTTTTTCTCTACCAAAGCCTTGATTATCCTTTTATTTTATTCTTTGCAACCCTGCACCTATACCCTCAGGCTTCTTATGGTAGCTGCAACATCTGGGGAATTCTCTTGTTCCCTCTCCCCATAAACTTCAGTTTCATTTTCTTGGATATTGTAAGTTGTCCTTACATACCCTTCCCCATGTGGACAACTCCTGCGCAAATGGGGTCCTCCACATCTCTAGCATTGGAGTGGATTATTGTTCTCTTGTGGATCTCCTAGATTCCCCCCCATAACATCTTCCCCATGTCCACAGGGATCATGTGCATCATCCATGCTGTTAATATTCTTGGCACTGATCTTCTTTGACCTTGTTGGTCGGACCAAGACCAACTTTTCAATCTGCACTATGACTCTGCAAAATGTGTTAACAACACCATTTGTTAGATAATATCAGAAATTCAAAAATTAATTACCAACTCCTTATTCCAGGCATGAATGGCCAAGATCGTAGTAGAATCCAGATATTCGGTCAAGGTGCATTTTGTTGGGTTGGCTAAGTTTAGCAATTCTGCTAAATATCACTCTTTCTCACTGTAGTTTTCTTTCTGCAACTAATTATCTTGGCACATGTATACCAATGCTACAACCGAAAACTCTATTTAACCACAATCCTGGGTAGTCTTTTCCATTTTAACTGTTCAACTTGGCCCATTTAGGCCCTAGTGCTGCAACATTACTCTGATACCATAATGTAACGTCCCCATACCCATAATGCAGATAAAGTTAAAAATTTGTGTCTCAAGAACACTTGTTCTCTTTTCAAACACTAGGCATGGATGCTAACTCACACTTCCACCTTCATTTCCACACTTAGGAACCCCTATACACCACTGTAACAGTGGTTTCACCCTTAATAGATCCCTTCTACGACCGAAATGACTTCTTCCACTATGAACCTGTCTTTCCATAGTCTGCATTTCACACTTCCTCCTTTCTCCTTCCGCACTTTCTCTTTCCACCTTTTGAACCTAGAAACTTGAAAATCCGAAACTCAAATGTGTGACGGAACATTCAACGTCCTTTCCGCTTTTCGACTTCCGCACTTTTACTTTCCACCTTCCGCACTTCAGAACTCAGAAATCAGAAACTCAAATGTGTGACGGAACATTCAATGTCCTTTCAACCTTCCTCCTTCCGCACTTCCACTTTCTACCTTCCGCACCTTGGAACTTGGAAATCGGAAAATCAAATGTGCGACGGAACAGTCAATGTCCTTCCCTCCTTCCGCACTTTTGCCTTCCGCCTTCTGCACTTCAAAACGTGGAAATCAGAAACTCAAATGTGCAATGGAACATTCAACATCCTTTCCGCCTTTCGCACCTCAGAACTTGGAAATTGGAAACTCAAATGTGCGACGGAACATTCAAGATCCTTTCTCCTTCCGCCTTCCGCACTTTGAAACTCGAAAATCAGAAACTCAAATGTGCGACGGAACATTCAACATCCTTCCCTCCTTCCGCACTTTGAAACTCGAAAATCAGAAACTCAAATGTGCGACGAAACATTCAACATCCTTCCCTCCTTCCGCACTTCTTCCTTTCGCCTTCTGCACTTTGAAACTCAGAAATTAGAAACTGAAATGTGCAATGGAACATTCAACATCCTTTCCGCCTTTCGCACCTCAGAACTTGGAAATTGGAAACTCAAATGTGCAACGGAACATTCAAGATCCTTTCTCCTTCTACCTTCTGCACTTCCGCTTTCCTCCTTTCGCACTTTGAAACTCAGAAACCAGAAACTCAAATGTGCAACAGAACATTCAACATCCTTTCCCCCTTTCTCCCTTCGCACTTCCGCCTTCTGCACTACGGAACTCAAAAATCGGAAACATAACTTTTCGACGGAGTCTTTTAACCAGCGTTCGGCATTCCGCCTTCCATACTTCGGAACTCAGAAGTTGGAAAACTATCAAATGACTAAACCTCTATCATCGTTTCCACCTTCTGCATTTTTCCCTCCAATGTGGAACTCATGAATCAAAATACCAAATCTTTACCTTATCCTTTTTTCAGATTTACACCTTTCGCCTTTCTCCTTCCACACGCTGATCCCGAAAGTCGGAAATCCCACATTCTACTTTGATAAAATTTCTTTCTCTCACCTCCTGCCTTCCGCCTTCCTCCTCTGCTGCGGAACTCGGAATCAAGAGAACGAATTTCGGCCTTAACCTTTTTCTGGACTTCTAACTTCCACTTTCCGACCTCGGACTTCGAAAACCAGAAAACACACTTCTACTTGGATTTAAACTTCTTTCTCTTGCCTCCCTCCTTCTGCTGCGGATGCCAGGGTGCAAGAACGCCATAATCTGCCTTATCCAACTTTTGCTTTTCCAGTTTCTGCCTCCCCCCTTCCACAAGAGGATTCCAAGGGGAGGAAACACTAAGTCAAATGCATTCTAACCTCTTTAACTGACTTGTCTAGCCTCCAAGGACTTAAGCAAAATGCATTGAACATACAGGCAAGCATAACTTAAAAATGCATAAAACATACAAGGCATGAACTAGCAATTACAAGGACATTCATACACAAGTAAACCTCTACTTGATCATCAACAAGCATTCAACATGAACATAACAATTCATCATATTCATAAGCATTCTACACAACCAGTATACTAATTCATAAGCAAATACATTGCATAAATATAGTAACAAAGATACTTATCTTGATGATTAAGTTGTTCCGCAACAAGCTATGTCATTGCAACGTTCCACCCAACCATAGGCTAGTGTGTTCATTAATCTCTCAACACATTGCCACCCCCGAGCTGGGCATGATTTCCATAAGGAACTAAGGAACTATAGGCTTACACACATCAGAAAACAATCAACCAACTAATAGTTGGGTTTCATGGACTGTCCAGCTAGGCCAATAAACAATTGGGATTGGAAACAAACCAAAACACAACACGACACAACCAAACCATCTAACAGTTGGGCTTATCGGGCCACTAAGGCAATGGATAGGTAGAAGTGTTGGGCTAGTGAGCTCAACCCCATAGCTAAGGATACCTACACTATATCTAGCTTGGCCTTCATGACTCCACCCCACCCTACACAAGGAAGTATTCCTTTCTTTGCTTATACAGTCCTTCAGGCCATACCTTCCCTCTAGTGCTCACGTGTGTGTGTAGGCCGGATTTACCATCCCCTTTGATCTTTTTGTGTGGTTCCTCTTTTTACTAGGCTTATCAGCCAATTTTGGCCCTACTCCACTCATAAACCTTCAAACCAAAATAGGGAGGCACTACACAACCACCCACAAGGAAACACAACAACACAGGATTACTCGCTATGTAGCAGAGAAACCCACTGCGGAAACGTCATCTGCGACTCAGGAGAGTGAGATAGAATCGTTTGAACCACGAACCCCTTCTCCCTTGCTCAGAAAAGGAAAATACTTGCAGATAACTAATTCTGCGGCTCTAGGAAGTGAACCAATACGATGACGGGATTAGGGATGGAAAACCATAGACAAAAACCACGGTTCTGCAATACAGGTGAATGCACAACGTGTATCAGCAGTTTGGAGAGCTCGAATGCTAGAACCCCTCAACAATGATGGAATGGTTCCAATGAATGAGGAGGAGTGAGTTAAATCGACATGCAATCTCATCTGACGGGCAGGGTACACATCACGTGCTTACTTCCTGCAGAAGCAAAAACACGTCCTCCCCTAGGCTGCAGGCCTGCGCTGACTGCAGCCTGCCATGCCCTGCATTGCCTCAGGCATGAACTGTCTCAACCACCTTCTGGAAAGAATAAATTATTGTGTAAAGAGGACAAAAGATAGCTGAGGGTTCATAGGTTCTCCTATTGACATCTGGCCTCACCCTAAGGCTCAAAGGTTGACTCAGTCCCCACCCTATTCCCTTGTGGAATCATGCCCCCATCTCTTTCACGTTGCAGTTCCATAGCTAGTTGTGGTATTTTATTAATTTGTACATTTACATGATATATCGAAAGACATATACTGTGCTTGGCTTAGCACTATCACCATAGGTATCAGCCTTGATCACCTATCCATAAGACATTCATCAATGGCAGGGCCTTGGCCTTGAGATCCTCGCCATGATTTTCATACAATGTTTACATTATGTACAGTTAAATACCATGGGGTCAAAACTGGGGTATTACACCTTCCTCAATTCCAACTTTCATAAAACCTTGTCTTTTGCTAACTTGTCGAAGCAATTGGCTGCCAACAGTAATAGATGCATGTTCTTCACTATCCGCATGTTCAATGCTCAATAATCCAAGAAAAGTATTAACTATTGGGTGTCCTTCTTCTTTTGGAAGATGGAAGATGCACCATATGGGGACCTTGAAGGTCTAATGGAGTTGACATCAATTAATTCTTCCAACCACCTCTGCAACTCCTCCAACTCCGGTCCTAATAGCCGATAAGGAGCTTTTGCCATGGGCTTAGACCATGGTTCCAATTTTATGTGACGATCCACAATGCATCTAGGTAGGAGCACTTTTGGGAAGTTCTTTGGAATCAAATTTACATTTGCATCCAACAAGTCGATAGGATACGAATGTACTATTAGAGGAAACTTGGGAAAAAAATGGGCCTTCTAAGGAAAATAATAAAATAATAGTAGAGAGTGTGTAAAAAAACCATTTCTCTCTCGTATTTTCAATTTCTCTCCCCATAGGTTTAATTAAATTTGAAGCAGGAGCACTTGTTGAATGCATAATTAAATTATGCATCCGATGAGTACCCATACTACATACTTTCAACAATATCCACATTACGAAAAACTAAAATTAATACATAAAAAATGTGTTTCTAGTGAGAGAAAACACTTTTTTGTATATGTAATTGTAGTTTTTCGTGCACCAACGGTATTAAAAGTATGCAATATGACTACTCATTGGATGCTGAATTTAATTCTGCATCCAATGAGTCCTCCCTCTTGAAATTTGAGCAAACCTATAAGGAGAGTGTAAGGAGATAAGTTGAAAATACAATAAAAAAAACAATGGTTTTTGTTATTTCCCTCCAATTTTTTATATGCGCCTTATTCGAATTTTAAAGCATTTTGATTGGCTAATATGTGATGAAAAGGAATTGTACTTTAGGGTTAAAAGTCCCATTTTCACCCATATTTCCTCTAATTTGCAAGCATCCACGTTTCTTTCTTTGTCACTTGTGAACCAAGTTAACTCTTACCCAAGGAGTGGTCCATAACCTCACTTCCTTGTGGGCATCTTGTTTGAGTTGTAAACCTTATTGTTGGGATCCCGACTTGTCTTGTGTGGGCTTCATGCTAGGCACGCCTTCCTTGGCATGGAATCCTAGTGCTCAACCACATTAGGGGTGTGACAATATGCTTATTCTTAGTGTACCTAGGGTCTTGAATGAATGTTTTAGTGAGGAATTTTCCATCCTTCTCCATTAAGGTTTAGACTCCTTCTTTGGTCCTATTATTTACCTCTTCTACCCTTTTCACAATTATCTATGAGGCAAAATCACTTCCATCCATAGAGTGAAAGGTAAAAATTCAGTAAAAAGGGTGGCCACCATACCTTAGGTTTCAAGCCTCCATTGGAAATAACATCTTAAGAGAATTTACATTAGGAAAATAAATGAGGTCATCTTTCTTGGAGTCATTGTGACCTTTTAAATTATCAATGATTCCTACATAACATTTATTGTCATTGCATAAGTTTGCTATGTTGTAAAGATGTAAAAATAAGACTTCCCCTATCCCAACCCCTCTCTCATTAACACCTTCACTTACCTTCAGTTCAATGGCACATGTGCCAAAGGCACACCTTCACTTACTCATTTAGAAGAGCAGTCCACCTGCAAAACCTCAAATCAATGAAAATAGCGTTAACTATATGATTTGTACAAACCAAACCAATCGAGTATGCTCGATCGTCTAATGTTAGTGCTCAGGAAGCCTAACCTAGTCTGTATTGTGCCTGTGCAGATGGTGTTTAGAATAAAAATGCAAAGCAATTTGACGTTCATAAATTTGCATAGAACCTAAATTAAAAGGCATGAAAAATACAAAACCATCATCAAATTTTGTTTTGACACCCACAATAAATTTGAAATTCCACGCCTGGATTAACGTCAGAGAGTGAACCTAGAACGAAGAACTAGTATTAAGTATACGAGGGAAGCACTATAACAGGAAGCACATAACATAACATACCACTATAGACTTGGCTTATCACAATTACTAACACATAGGCTATAGTGTTGGATAGGTATTAAAATGTTTGGTGTGAAATATTACAAATAGATGTCAAATTGACGTTTTAACTATTTTATTACTTTTCATTAATGACGAATTTGTTTTATAGCTTCCTGTAAAATACGTTTATAAATGGAAAAAACCTCTTGTAGCACGTCAAATTCGAGGCCTATTATTATCGACAACTATTCACTTTCTAATAGGGACTCTTGTAATCGGCATGTCGTCGTTTTAAATACTTTACACATAAATCAATATATCTTTTAGTCTTTTAAACAAAGTTTAGATGGACAAAAACATGAAAGAGGTTGTTTTCCAAGACCCAACTTTATTTTGACCATATAAAAACAAGGAACCATCCTTTAGTCTAGTAAGAAACTTCGACCTCTTATTTGGCCTCATATGGAGGCAAGGGGCCAACTTTTCATTTCAAAAACTATGGTTTTTGAAATATAACGTATGCGTTTGTACTTCTCTGGGAGTAATGCTACCAATATTGTTAGCATTAATTCAACACATTAAATGTTTAACTTCACTGAGTGTGATTGCCCAAGTTTTTGGATCGACATCATTCTATGCCAATTTCTTATAACCAGCAAACACTTTGGCTCCAGCTGCCACCGTAGTATTATCTCTTGCATGGACCTTTACTGCCATGTGTCAAGGTAGGCTTCCCCTTGTTATCTATATCCCCATTGCTTGCGGGAACAATTCCTCACCTTCATCAAACTTGTTCTCGATCTACGACTACTCTGGGGTATGAACATTTTTTAAATTTCTCTTTGAAACTCTGTGTTCTACATCAGCAATTTTTTCCATGTAGTGTTACAAGTTGCACGAAGCTACTGTTCCTACTCCTGCATAGTAGCTTGTGTCCTTGATCATCTCTAAAAATATCAGGCATCTCAAGGATCTGTTTTATTTCAGAGCTCTTTATCTCAGATTCATAAATATCAATCTATTTAGATGTTTGCATTAGAAAATAGATATATATATATAAGCTTATTTCCTAAAAGAAAAATTGAACATCATGTTACAAATTACAAATGCTAAGATTTATATGAGCTAGATGTCTATAAAGTCCGAAATTTTTGTTACTCCATATTACATTACAATTTTATGGGTAGAACAAAAAGACAATTTGTACGCAGTTCAACAAAACAATAATAAATTGTATGCATATCATTAGTTTATTACCTAAGATTTCACATGAAAAATGACAAATCCAAAATCCAAACCTATCGTGAACCAGGGTTGGATCTCACCTCACATCTGACAAGAAAATGGATTACCAGACGTGTGCCGCATCAAAGGGAAAAATGGGCACTCAGTTTGTCAATAGTGCAAATTGCGTCACGGCTGACATTGATATTGGGGTCAAGTACCATTTGTTGCCTTTTTAATCAGATGTGATTGGAAGCAGGATAGAAGGGTACATGCACTTTATCCGGATTCTGCGTCAGTTTCATGGCGCGCCATAAATATACATGATGATGTTTCATGGCGCGCCATAAATATTGTGTTTAATAAGCGTAACGCAAAGATGGTCAAAACAGGGGACAATTTTTTCTTTGTTTACGGCTGTTTCTGTTTTTTTTTATCAATTTTTGGTTATAAATTTTTATGGAATTTTTAAAATATGCAAAAATATAGTTACATTTTATAGATGGTGGGCGTTGGGTACCAGTGTCATGTTATTTCATTTCTGTATTTAAAATTGTTTAACAAACCATAAAAATTACAAATTTTGTATCTTAAATTTATTTGATTTTGACCAAAAATCAAGCTTCACTATTTGATAAAAAAATATTTAAAATTTAAATATAATAAACCTCCAGCAATATGTAGTAGTGTATATATTGGGATATATAAACAAAGCTTTATCAAGTACTGAGATGCTTGGTTGAGACTATGTTATCAAATCTGGCAGCTGGAGGTGTCACATGGTATTACATGTGTTTCTCCACTTAATGTAACCTATCTATGAACAAATTTGGCAGCGTTTTCGAGGTGTCACATGGTATCACATGTGTTTCTCCACTTAATGTAACCTATTTATGGGATGATTGCAATGATGACCTTTGATTCTTAATAAAATAAGAATAACAAGGACAGGCTTTTTTCTGTTTCTCCACTTAATGTAACCTATTTATGAGATGATTGCACTGATGACCTTTGATTCTTAATAAAATAAGAATAACAAGGAGAGGCTTTTTTCTTCCTTGAAAAAAAAACAATCCGATGTTTCACATACCGTCATTGAAAATGATGTTTCATTGTTTTTTGTTTTGTTTTAATGATATATGAAGAACTCAGCTTTAGGCGCATTCTCTTAAGTTCTGGCGATTGAGAATTATTGCAATCTATTAGATATACCCAAATTCCATTTTTGCTGATGATTGAATTTGTTTTCAAATGCTTTATTGCGATTAATATCTGGGGTAGCTTATTTAATGCTGTAGTAGCAGTGTTGAAGAGAAGAAGTATATGTGTTAACCAAATCGCCCCGTACTGACTGGAATTGGACGGAAAAGGAATTCCTGAAGATGAGATATTTAGTGTTCAATTCAGGATTTCAACATTTTGGGTCGTTTTAAAATGCTATATTTAGCTTGAACTTAGAAATTGTGATTGCAAAATTGCATAATAAACCAATACTGAAATTCTCACTGGTAATTTTAACCTTATTCAATCACCCATCCACACGAGAAACCTTATTCAATCACCCATCCATAGGAGAAACGAGCCCTTTTGGTTGTTTTTTATCTCCCACTTGCTGAAGATTATTGAAAACAAATGTTTTACTGCCATTAATTTCTAGCCTGCTGCCGGCCATTTAATGCTCTAAAGATCATTGAAAACAAATGTTTTACTGCCATTAATTTCTAGCCTGCTGCCGGCCATTTAATGCTCTAAAGATCATTGAAAACAAAACAAATGTTTTACTGCCATTGATATCTAGCCTGCTGCCGGCCATTTAATGCTCTATTAATACTAAAAACCATTGGATTTCAACCTCTTTGAATCTCAAGCTCGTTGAGATCTTAAACCATCGGCTTTCAAGCTCGTTGAGATCTTAAACCATTGAATGTCAAGCTGGTTGAGATCTAACACCATTGGATTTCAAGTTCTTTAAGAATTTCAAGCTCGTTGAGATCTTAAACCATTGGATTTCAAGCTCGTTGAGATCTTAAACCATTGGATTTCAAGTTCTTTAAGATCTAACAGTACCCAGCATTACTAGAAAAGTATTAAATGGATTAACCACAGGCTAGATTGTAATTTTTTTTTTCTTTCAAAACTGAGCTCTATAAGCCAGAACCCTTATGTAAATCTATCTGATTCTAACCTATTTTACAATGAATCAAAATCATTGTAATCCAAAACCCTTATCTAAGTCCCTCAATCTCTGGTATAAATTCCAATTTTTTCGCTCAAAGAAAATGGGTTTTGTCTGCCGATTAACTTACTCGAAGGGTTATTCATCACGTATTTTGTTAAATACCAATCGACAACCATATTCTCCTGCAAGTGACGCTCAGACATTTGAACCAAACAAAGTTGTTGTTCACCTGGAGTGAAGTAAACCATTGTGCAACCCGGCTTGAACAGTTTTTTTCTGAAGTCCTGCAGAAGAAAAAAAAACCGATTTTAGGACTAAGACACAGAGATCAAATCTTCCAAGGAGAAACATCCAGAATCCAATGATGATAGAAAGAAAAAAAACTCACAATAATATCCGTCTGGATGCAGAGAGTGGAATTGAAGAATCTGATTTAGCCACATGTAAAGAACAATCGCAGGGCAACTCTCCTTTGGCAGGCAATAGAGATGGAGTAGTTAACTGCATCAAATCTAAGAACAATTCCCGGCAAAAGGAGAGTAATCCTGTGATTCTCCTGCATATTAACTTCTCATCCTGCCATGGACTGAGAGTGCTCACAGCGGAAGCCAAGGAAGGAACAGTGTGAGTAGTGTGGTGTGGTTTCAGTGGGGTAGTGCTCATTTTTAAAGCAAAAGTTATTCAGTGTGACACGGACCTAACTGCGCATTACGGCTTGTGTCGGGAAAAATGGATGCCACTCTGAAGTGTACATTCATGATCGATATTACGTGTAAAGAATGAATTGAGAACATATGCAGTGTTTGAATCTTAAAATTGCATATTTCCGGCGACTCGGCGAATATGATTCTTTTATATATATATATTTTTACTTTCTGGTCAAATTGTTAGAATGGTAGGTATAGGGGTTGGAATTGCATAATTGGGTAGTGAATTCATTTTTCGGGTGAAAAAAAAGTAATTTGAATCATGAAAATATTTTGATTTTAGAGAAAAAAAATTTAATATAATTTTGTTTTTAAGGAAAAAATAGTATTTTTGTTATTCATTAGAGTTAAAAAGTTCATAACACAGTATTCTGGTGGTATTAGGATGAGACAAAAAAACGGTCCAAAGGAACTTTTTGTCACCCTACAATAAGGAATCCACGGACACAATTCAACATAAATAGGATCACTAAGATAGACTCATTATAAACATAACATAGAGGCAATTAAACTAAACCTCCACTGCTATCAAAAAGTAAAAAAGACACAAAAGTAAATTATCGACCCGCTATCAATAGCCACCACCATCATCAAGTTAGATACCACCATCATCAAGTTAGATAGAAGACACAGCCTTTATGTTCCATAGATCCTTCCACACACCATCATTAAGTTAGATAGAAGACACAGCCTTTATGTTCCATAGATCCTTCCACAAATTCCTACTAATGGAGAAGACCTTTAGCCTCTACAAGGACCTCCTTTGAAAGAGAATCAACTACAACAAAAGTACGATCCTACAAGATAGGATCAATATTCTGATCATAAAAAGATGCCAAAAGAAACTTAGTCTTCCAACAACAATGATAACTTTTTTCGCCTAGTTCACAATTACCATAGAGTCCCCATAAATTCTCAAAGTATCGATACCAAGAGAGGAGGCAAAGTTTACTAGGCACCATAGTGCCATTAGTTCTGCTTTAGTATTTGAACCCATCTCACAACTGATCTTCAATCTGAAATAGTGTTCATCATTATTTTTCAAAAAAATACCAGCACCACATCTACCCCCTTAAGCAACACCATAAAAAGAACTCTAAAGCTAGGAAACAGGAGGATCATGTATCTATCCCATTCTCCTCTTTTTGACATCCATTATAGAATAATCTTTATACATGCTAACAATTCTCAGGAAACTTGCATACAAGTTTAGAGGTTTATCTTATAAAATTGCATAATTCCTAGTCTTCCATATATCCCAATAGATGAATGCAAGAAGAAGTTTATGTTCATGATTAGTTTTATGCCATGACAAGAAATTCCCTTCTACTAAATCATTCCCCAAAAGTTGTGAAATATTTAAGGTATCACAGACATAATTCCAAAGCTACAAACTCTAAGCAAGTTTCACAAATATATGATTTATTATTTCACAACCATCCCTACAGAGAAAGCATAGGTTTGAACCAACCCATCATCTATGCAACAAATTATCCCATGTTAGCAAACAATTTTCAAATGACAACCATAAGAAACATTTTAGCTTTAATGGTAAATTCTACTTCCATATTTTTCCATACCACCACTTTGGAACATCAAAAAAGAAATTATTTGTAATTGTTGAATATGTTGACCTTGCACAAACCTGTCTCGTAGACTGAACCATGGGTGATTTTAGGGGCGAAATTTTGCCCATGGGAGAAATTAGAGGGGTTTCAAATTTTCTTTGGCAAATTTGTTACATGAAGAAGTTTTTAGGGTCAATATTAAATAGCCCATTATTTATTTTCTAGAAAATATTCAAACATAGTTATCCCAACAAAATAGGGTTGGAAATTATTGCAAAAACGATTTTCACCCTTTGAAATTTACCTTGGATCCAACATTTGTCCCCGATTTCCAACATGGATTTCTTCTAGAGCTCCTGTTCGCCCTCAATTTCATGCAATGGTCGTTTTGGTAGTCCCATTCGCCCCCAATTTGGTTTCAGAGCCCCTGTTCGTCCTTGAATTCAGGCAATGGTAGTTTTTGAACCCTCATTCGCCCCCGATTTGGCTTCTAAATCTCTCGCTTGTCCTCGATTTCAGGTGATGTCATTTTTCGAAGTCCCATTCACCCCCAATTTTGAGGATTTATTGTTTTTAGACTCTAGAGCCCCAATTGGCACACGATTGATGAGTTTGCTTAGTTTCTACACAATTATTTAAGGCCAAAGAACATATATGGTGACCACATTGAATTCGAAAAGCATTTGTACTAGATTTCTGTGCCAATGAAGTTCAAACTGAGTCTTTGTTGCATCTGGATTCTATGTGTTAACCTTTATTTCACACGGCTCTAAGTCTTTGAGTTATAGGTTAGTCTCTCTCAGTTCATTTTTTGGGTGCTCAATTTGATTGAATATCACAGTTGAAATTAAATTATTTTGGCTTAATGAGCTAGGGTTACTGTTGCTATTGAGTTGATGTCTTGGGTTTGTGTTGCTCCTGGAATAAAGCCTAGGCCCTAGGCCATAACTCTCATGTTGCTAGTTCTAGCAAGTCGTGACATCTCTATGCTTGTCTGGGCTCATTTGTGACTATTTTGATGCTCTTGGGATAGGCCATAACTCTCGCGCTGAGGGGAATCACATGTGGCTCCGCATTGTGGAAGCGTCAAGTGTACGGTTTTAAATATAGCTTTTCTTTAGTTTTGTCTCATGCATGAAAGTATAAAAATTTTGATTTTTTCTTTATATCAAACCCGAACAGTGAACCTAAACAAAACTTTAACAATTAGAGCCTGGAAAAACATAGTAAGGGGTACAGATTGGAAAATAGTAAGAGGTTTCAAAGGTCAGAAAATGACCTTCAACCCTTAGGTCTGTAAGTAAGCGATAAGGTCTAAGATCCATGTTATCATCAAAGTTGGAAAGAATATGCTATCCTACTCTGCTTTCATTAATAAGCTCATGATAATCCAAGGTCCTCACACTTGGGAGCTTGCCTTGGAGGTTTTTGCCTTAGGTGTCCTCAATAATCTTGATATCCTTCAACTCCTATGGCTACTCAGTTGTTGATTCTAATTTATTTCCTTTTCTATGGTCCTCCTTTTAGAAGTTGGAATGATGTAGGATTACAGTGATAAATCTAGAGTGGAGAGAAATTAGCTTTCCATATTCATCTCCTGCATCCTTAGTCTTTCTCTTCTTAGAAAATGACCTTCAACCCTTAGGTCTGTAAGTAAGCGATAAGGTCTAAGATCCATGTTATCATCAAAGTTGGAAAGAATATGCTATCCTACTCTGCTTTCATTAATAAGATCATGATAATCTAAGGTCCTCACACTTGGGAGCTTGACTTGCAGGTTTTTGCCTTAGGTGTCCTCAATAATCTTGATATCCTTCAACTCCTATGGCTACTCAGTTGTTGATTCTAATTTATTTCCTTTTCTATGGTCCTCCTTGTAGAAGTTGGAATGATGTAGGATTACAGTGATAAATCTAGAGTGGAGAGAAATTAGCTTTCCATATTCATCTCCTACATCCTTAGTCTTTCTCTTCTCCTTTTCAAGGGGAGGAGAAGACTTACTCTCTCTTTCCACATTTTGTCATCTCTATCACTCTCACCTTCTCCTTGATATTTCCATCGGGCGTTGCTTGCTCGAATACCTTTTCTCACGTTAGATGACTCAAATGGTTAGATGTTGTGCTATGTTATTAACAAAAATTTGCACTCTTGTTCAACTTGGCTTTCTTAGTTGGCAGACTAATTAGAGTTTGAAAGAGAGATACGAAACTCATTCAACTATCTGGAGGGTAATTTGGGATGATAAATGATGAATTTTTTTTATGTTTACATGAAAAGAAAAAAGATTGAGCAGATATGAAGGATCCAACCTTGACTCTCAATCACATGCCAAATTCCAAAGAACAAAACAAAATAGTGAAGCAAGTTTAAGATGCAAAAAATGGTTAAATCTAAACTGTAAATTTATATAATCCAATCTTCTCACATGAAGAGGCTATATATTACAAGATGACTCATATGGGTTAGATGTTGTGTTATGTTCTTGACAATAATCTACAATATTGTTCAACCTAGATTTCTTAGTTGGAAGACTGATTATATTTTGAAGGAGAGAACAAAACAAAAGAGTGAAGCAAGTTTCATTAGAGAGAATTTGAGGTCAAAAATGGGCCTCAAAAGGACCAAAATGTACTATAAAAATCAACCAATTACATTCTAGTAGATGACATCATCCCCCATGGTTGAGGTGGCATTCCATGAGTTAAGAATGCTTATTTGTCACATTTTCTATGGTGGATGAAAATCCATAGTTAACCAAGGTAGTGATACAAGTACTTCTAAGTCATAAAGTGAAGTACTCACAATAAAAGTCATTTCACACTTTCTCATAAAATAATATTATTGTTATTTTCAAGTAAAGTACTTACAATTCACTTTCTCATAAAATAATATTATTATCATTTTCAAGTAAAGTACTCATAATTCATAAAAATGTATTTTCACATTTTTTTTTAAAATAATATATTTTCATTTTCATGTTTTTTAATTTTAAATTATATATTCACTCAATTGTATTTAATATCATAATGTCAAACTAATATATATATATATATATATAATCTTGTACTTTTAAAATAAATTAAATTCATGAATGATATTTATATGAAAAAAAATATGTTAGTTATGCATATAAATTAAATTCATTTTTGTTCAATTTTATTTACAAGTTCAAAACAAATAAATGTTAAAGAACAATCAATTTTTGGGAATTTACAATGAATCTTAGTCACATCATTCTAGAGTTATTTTATTGAGTTTATTTATAGTCAATTTAGAAAAGTAACTCAACCATGGTTATTTATATTGTGCATAAAAAGTAGTGTAGGAGGTGAGTTGTCATATATACCTACCCCATAAAACCCTTAACTCATAATATTTTAATATATCTTATATTTTTGTAGTACATCTCTTAGGAGGCCCATTTTTTACCTCAAATTCTCTCTAATGAAGATGCAAAAACTAGTCAAATCTGAACTGTAAATTTCTATACAGTTAAATTGGAAAACGCCATGGAATATGTATAACCTCTTCATGTGAGAAGATTGGCTTATAGGATGATCCTTAGTAATTATGAAATAATTATAATGTCAAATAGAGGTGACATAATGAAGTTTAGGAAGCTCATATCAGTTTCTTTGGCTCAACTACATTAAGAGGAATACCATAACTATCCCAAAACCTAGGAGTGTCTAACTGACCCTTCTAAAAGGCTTGTCAAGATTATAAATTAAGTTCAAACTTCATTCTTTGTGTTCATATTGACATGAGAGAAGTTCAGATCTAAATATTTGTCAGCATTAGAATTTTGCTTAACAAGCTAGGGTTACTGTTGCTTGGAGTTGATGTCTTGGGTTTTTGCTGCCCTTAGAATAGGGCCTAGCCATAATTCTCATGCTGCTAGTTCTAGCAGGTCATGACCTATTTATGCTTGATTGGGATCATCTGTGACCATTTTGATGCTCCTGGGATAGGCCAAAACTCTCTTGCTGAGGGGACTCATGTGTGCCTCCATGTTGTGGAAGTGCCAAGTGTACAGTTTTAAATCTAGCTTTGCTTTAGTTCTGTCTCATGCATGAACGCATGAAATTTTGATGTTTCTTTATATCAAACCTAAGCCTAACCAAAACTCGTTACTTAATGATGGACCAACTCTTCCATTATCCATAGGTATGCCAATTTGAGGTACCGTATAAAATTCTAACTCCCCTACGCACTAACCAGTTCCATATCACCTTTAGAGTTGGTTTAGTGTCCAAAGAAGCACATCCCATGATCACATATTTCCAAATATCTATATGTTTTCCTTTACTAGGAACCCAACACAGGTTGTCTTGTATTATTGAGTTTTTTTCCTTGCATAATTTCCAAATGTTAGAACCTATGTCATTTAGATTGTTTATTTCAATGCTCTCCTTCGAAGGATCTACTTGGACGGGTCATTTCGGTCCTTGAAATAATTCACCTGGATAAAGACTCTCTCTTGGGATAATATCAATATTGTTCCTTCGAAGTCCACTATTAACTTTTAATTTAGGGATCTTTACTCATCATAAAGAGGAGGTGGTCATTATTTGCTCTGAGCTTTAGCTTCCTCACAATATTTGATTGGCAATCAATTTGTAGGTTTGGGGCTAGATTTGTTGAAAGAGGCAAGGGGTGCTCATGTGTTACATAAATCAGAATTGAAGCATGCAAAATATCATGCTATTAGTGAATTTAATCAAGGGATACAAAGTCTTCTCCCTTAGGTAATTAAAGCATTGCCACTCCTCATAAGGTTGAATAATGAAACTCTATTTAAATTCGAGAGGATTTAGGGGATGAGCCAAATAAATGTCCCTCAAACACTTGTTGAACTCTAACAATCTTGATTTGTTATTTATACAAGATACAATGGGGATTGGGGATTCAATAGTACTTGTATCAATTAAAAAAAAAATTGCAAATTCAGAGTTTTTTTCATTGGATGCAAATGGTTTCTATGGAGGTCTTGTTACATGCGACAACTCTTTGATATCTCTTATAAAATAATATGGTACTTTTTTAGGAATCTGTACCATTTTTCACATTCTCAAGATGGACAAATCTTGGTAGCTTTTGAATCTATATGGTCCATATGAGGGCCATGAATATTTTTGGACCTCCCTCCTAGAGAAATCATGTATTGAGCCGAAAAATATGGTCATGGAAGGTGATATAACCCTCACACAAAATGGTGGAGATATTTGGGATCCATCAACTCAAGTTGACCAATTAGTTGGGTTCTTTCTCAACAAATTCAAGGATTTGGATTTTGCGGACATTGAACCTTTTGCGGACACTGAACCTTTTGTGTTTATCTTTTTCATTACCCTGTATTTAGCCAGCAAAATGTTATTTAGTTCTTCTTGTGCTTTCAGAATTTGTTAGATATGTCACCTCACCCGATCAGATATCTCTCTTATGGGTAACTGTCATAACCAAGTTTCCGCAATTGCATGGGAGGGTGTTTTAGTACCTTAGATATGCGCCAAGGCTTCTAGCGAAGATCGAGGAGGTGTATTACTTGTATGCACAATATTTCAACACTAAGCTATGATCCAACTCTTCTTTATGTGCCTTAAGTAAATAAATAGTGAACATACAACATAATCATATTCATCAATATAATGTAGCTTTCGTACATTTATCCATTTGCAAACACAACAATCAACCAGTTATTTAACACAACATTCACACATCTATCTAAGCTACTTCAATATTCACACATATACTCGGGATATAACATGGAAACCCATCCAGTCGAAAACCACAAGGTGCTCTTAATCTTCCATGAGGAAATAGAAGCACCTTTTGTTTGCGCACAAAGTTGCAGAATTTGTTCAAGATCTTCTCTTCTTATCCTTACAGACTTTTCCGCCTTCTCATGCTCTCTAATGTTCTCTCTTTCTCTTCCTACTCTACTCCTACTGACGATCCAAACATAGCCTGTATCGAATCAACCTTCTCTACCCATCTACACACTGAGCTGCACAACCTCTACTTTGATGTACTCAGTGATACAAAGTCCTTCACCAAAATCCTACCTCAAGTCTAGCTCAAGCGTATTCCCAAGAGTCTAGAGACTACTTAGAGGCTAATATCGGCTACTCCATTAACCAATTAACCCATCTACGTCTTGAGTTCCTTCTTTTATATCCCTATTACAGACTCGATATAGTTTCGATACATGCTTTAGAAACTCAATATTGACTCTAACAGACTCATTTCCTATCGCTATCTCAACCGAATTACTATAGCCAGCCAATAGGCTATCTTTCCTATTCTAGCAATACATAACAAGAGGCACTATCAGCCTGACTTACAAATATTCCTTCACATGTGTGGCTTCCATCGGCTCTAGTCGAGCTTGTACCCACGATCGTTAAGGGTTGTCGCTTTCTCAACCTTTATGCCTTACAACCATTTTACAGTCGTTACACTTATTTACATGCCTGCTTTTGCTAATATTCTACCATGTCATCTCGTATCTATTTCGGTTCTTCTGTTGTATCTTACTCTTTTAGCGCAACTTCCTCTTCCAACTCCTTCTCTTTTCCTTCTTCTTCTCTTTCGCTTCTTCCGTCACATCATCCTTTCCTATTCTCTTTATGTGTCTTCCTTGGTCATAGATCCTTCCTCTTCTCCTTTATGTTCTTCTTGTTACTTAGGCATAAATCTACATGAATTTTTCCCTACTCTCCCTAGGCCCAACAACCCCCAAACACTCACCTATGGCTTGTATCAAGCCACACTAACTATTGTTCCATGTTTTGACTTGCACCGAGTTTGTTCTGAAAATCCTCCACGATTTTCAGCAACTTCTTTATTTCTGCGCTCACTTCTTCCTCCGCTTTCTGCATGTTATCCACCAGGTCAGAACTGATGTGTTCTGGCATGTCTCTTTCTACATAGGCCTCTACCTTGTGCACCTTTTGGTGTACAGGATGAATGATGCATGTAACTCTTTCTTCTTGTGCTTGCAACTCCTCTACTTTTTCTTCAGGTTCTGATGTTGTGTGCACAACACAATCATTTATTGCTACAGCTTCTGCATCTATGATGCCTTATCCTTTTTCTAGGGCATGGGTAGTTGTTTCATCTCATTTCTTATATGTGTTATATTTTCTTCAAACGGAGTGAGCTCACCTACAATCCTCTATGATTTCTCTTTGTCTATTACGGATTCCCAAGTCTGAGAGACTTGGTCCACAACCTTAGCACATGTTTTCCATGCTTACTCTATTCACTTCACAGCCTGGGTTGCTGCATCTCTTCTGCTTTCCAGCACTTCTGGAGGTGTGTTGGGTCTCCTTTTATCTTCCAACGTTGTCACTTTTCTCCTAAGGTTAGCTGCTATCTTACCTAGTTGGAGGACCTTTTCCTCTGGTGGCATGTCTTGTGAAATTTCAACATCATCAAGGTTTGAACAAATAAGATTGATGACATTTTTGATATTTTCTTACTTTCTTCCTCTTGACTTACTTCTTGTGTGGTTCTTTGCAGCTTTTCCTTGAATTTACTGATAGCATTTTCTGAGTGCTTCACCTGCTTTTCAAAGGTATTTCCCCTTACACGAATTTCTGCAACCGCTGCTTTCTGTAAAGTGTGCACATTCTTCAATCGCATCTTTGAGAAATCTAAGAATATTTGGCTAGCAGTTTTGTTCACCTCACTAGAGTCTGGGGTTTCTAGTTCCAACATGTCTTTGCTTAGTTGTAATTTGTTGGGGTGATCTTCTCCGGGTCGTAGGGTTTCCTGTGCTTCAAGGTACCTGCGATGCACGATCTACTGCAATTTTGACTTCCACAATTGTTCTTCCCAGGTCAGTTATCCTGTTTGTGATAGTAATAATAAATAGATTATGTTGCATGTTGAATTCATCGAAACTTGTCTGGGAAGCTTTTTGGAGGGATTCTTCTACTAATGTGAGACTTCCACATCATCCATATCACATCTATTGGATTCCTTGTTAGCATTTCATTTCTTGCGTGGAGGTTCTCTTTGTACTTCTTCATTCTGCGCTTCCTGTTTTTGTTGATCTAGTCGTGGCTCATTCTGAGGCTAATTATGTCGAGTTTTGTCTGGCATTGTGGCATCTGTATGTTGCTTATTTTGTTCTGTCATAGTTGGTGGTACTTCTTGTTTCCATTATTATGGTCAATCACTGATAAAGGTTTCTATATATTCTTCCGTGAGTACATATTGGGTCAGAAACCACTGTCCCTGGGAGTCTCGTTGTGGTTGGATGGAGACGTAGTGCAATCCTATCTGAAAATTGACAGTTTGTTGAAATTTGGACATGGTAGTTACACTAATTCTTTCTTGTTGCTTTACAAAGTTCTTTAAAACTTCGTAATGGACAAAAATCACTATTGCTACTCAGCTCTCGGTTTTTATCTTGCGAGAACCACAAATTCTGGTATCTCACTCCTCTACAAAGAATTGGTAAGTTGAACGGTTGATAATCTGTTGGCTCAGAACACATAGTAAACAAAATTAAGATTAACAACCAAGTATAATGGAAAGGCTTACCTTCTTCCTGTGTTGAAGCTGCATCCTGTAGCAATTCATTAAGTAAGAACTGAGACAAATTGATTTGCACTCCTTCTGCACATAGTGCAGCCAACATTACTATTCCTATAGTACATTGCTTTGGTCATGATACACACAACAGTTTGTGTGTTAATGTCATTGTTTCCATATGAGTAGCAGGGTCATTAATGGATGATATTAAGAACTCTTTTCCATAACTGATCAGGTCATGTTTTTCCTTAACTTTTGCAATCTAGGTTGGGTTCTTTCCCATCTCGAAGATTATTAGTGGTTCTGACCCCTCTCTCGACAGTCCTGTGATGGCTGAGATCAAGTTGACATCCACCGAATACATATTTTCTAACCAAAGGAAACCTGCATGAAATACTACCAGCAACTGTTTTACATAGGTATCCACCTCTGTGGTCCTGCCAAAGTGCGAAATGAGTAGTGATAGTAGCCCTAACTGCTCTAGTCTATTTTCCCATTGCATTGGAACAAACTGGTTTGGTGACTCTAATGTATCTTTAACCAGCTTCATATAATTCTTCCTATATAGGGCACTGAGTTTACTGTTGTATGAATCTTTAAAGGGTAGCTTTGCTAGATGAAGTAGAATGTCATGTAGTACTTTCATAGATTTCAATTTTTTAGGTGCTACCAAGGTAGCATAACCCTTTTTAGGGATGCTAACTAGTGGTGCATCCATGCTCCTTGGTGGAATGTATGGTGGTAGTAAATTCTTGGCTTCGTAGTCTTCTTGCTCTTTCGGGTCCTGCGGTGTTTTTGTAGCTTTCTCCTTCCTTGACTCCTTCATCGGTTGCTTCGCCTTAGGAGTTGGTGGCGATTTGTGTTCCTGCATTCTGCATTTTTCTGAGGATTGAGGTGGGACTTGGCCAGCACCTGGTCGAGGTTGGTCCCTTGGGGTTCTATGTCCTGTACCATGTTCCATGGAACATGTAGTAGATACAGGTCTCACAAGAGGGCTAGCACTTACTATCGTAATCCAGATAAATTGGTTTTTTCTCATTATAAAATACTCGCTCTTTATTTCTCTAGGTACAATGATTCTGGATATAGTAACAATGGATACTAAGAAACATCGGGTTCTTGACAATTGTCTCTCACATGAGTAGATTGTACTTAGAAAGTACATGATCATTTGAAACCTTGGGTCGATAATATGGGTTATTTAAGGAATATTTTCTAGCACGCTGCCAATTAGCTGGCACCAATAAAGACGATTATTTCTATTTATGGTGGACACAGTCCCAAGGTATGCCGCCCGATTCTGTCAACATTTCCAGGTTAATGACTGACAAGTATCCTATCAGTAATTTTCTTAATTACTGTTCCAATCATGGCATCGTTTTATGATAGTGCCATGTTTTGTGAAACTTTCTCTCTTTCTTTTGAGCTCTCCCAGCCTATTGCTGCACTCCTTGCGACTGGATTTCCTTCCTCACAGTGTTATACGATGGTAGTTTAATACCCCCCCTCTCCCTTTTTTTATCATATCTAGTAGGGTACTGTGTATTTTCAAACGTGTGAACTCTTTCCACTTCGTAAATTCCTTTTGACACAAAAGGGTTATGGAGACTGGTTCACTATCATCTCGATCTTCCATGATATTATAACACTGTATCGAGTCATGTATAGCCATGCTGCAATGATGGGAGTTCATGTCTACGACTGGTGTTTCTTCGAAGATATTCTCCTTTATTACATGCAATGCAGCATCTACTGTCGAGTGTTCACTTGTGAACTCAAGTGTCTAGGTGAAGCTTACGGCCAAGCTTTCCCATTCAGCAGTTCATCGACGTAGCTCCATCGATGTGTACCAACTTCTTGGTACCATTTCCAAAGTGTGGATGAAGCGATGAACCCATTCTTGTCACGGATATTCTTGCCAATTCCCACGACAATTCTCAATATGTTCCACAAGATGCGTCAGTCCTGTATATTTCTGATCAAAACAATCGATTTGTTCTCCAAATATGATCTCCATCAATATTCTACACTGTGGCCATTCGAATATAGAATGTTTGTGTGTACCTCGCCATCTAGCAGGCGTAGCTTTCAACACATAGTCCAAAGCAGAGTGTCGTTGTGATTCTCTGACCTTTTCTTCAAATTCTTCTAGAAAAGATGCAAGGTTAGGTAATCCTTCATATGTAGGAAGCACACTTGTTTCAGCTCTTACTCTGTGGATATCTCTTGTAATTATTGCACATCTTCTCATTGATACTTCATGTAGCCTATTCTTCCAATCTTCAAGGGCATCACCTGAGTTAGGCATGCATGAGCTTACACTCCGCCAACTCAGGTTTCCATTAGTTGTTGGGTTGATATAGTTTTCCTTCGAAGACATGATGTTGTACATTTGATATAGACAATTGTATTTCCCTTCACTATGTATAGGCTCAACATATCTCGGTCCTTCTAGCGGATCAATTGGCGCAACCACTCTTATCTCAGGATCTTCGAAAGACAAGATCATTTTTTTGAAGTTTATAATAGTTTGGTTTTATATTTCCCAATCAATTCCTATAAGTGAAGGATATGGGTTCATATCATCAACAACACCAATAACTTCAAAGTCGACATATGTTCTTAAACCTTTGACTTCCACAAGTACTTGAGTTAGTCTACCAATTGGTAGAACCTTCGGTTTGTTCACAAGCCTTAGTTGAATGGGAGACGAGTCCAGCCATGAATTATTCATGTTCTCCCATGTTTGTCTTGTCAATGTTATAATAATCAGCCCATATTTACCCATATTTGACATTAATTAATGATTTTTGTCTTATTCCTAGATTCCTCACTATGCTAATTGGATTCCACTTGCACCTAGAAGTCAACACATTCTAAAATTGGGTCATGGAGTGCTTTGGAATGATCCTGGAAACATTTTTAGAAATTTTGCTTTTATTCCTAGTTTGTAAAAGTGCATTTCTACTTTTTTTGAAAGCTGCCTTGCTTTACAACAGTTTTAAGGCAAAACGGAAAAGCTAGTCTAGGAGTAACTGCCTTGTTTTTTTCCCACATCATCCTCCTTCCTTTTCTCCAAAAAAAACATGGATATGATCTCTTTCCATCACTTATTATATGTACTATCTTTTTTATCCAATTCGTGAGCATCTTCATATATTTGGAAAGTACTTTATGTACCTATGGGGGATTTGACTAGTTTTAGTAAGCTTGCTTTTTGACCAATTCAAAAATCATCCTTATGATTTTGAATATCTTATGTAATTTTATATTTTGAAAGCCTATTACTTAATTTGGTTGGCTTATGTACACTTATTCAATACAGGATTGTGTTATGCTCCAATTTAAGTCTCTGTTTGTGTAAATTTTGCATGTTTGATTAGCAATTTTGTGAGTGTAATTGTTCTACCACTTGGGTTCAATTTCCACATGGTATTAGAGCCTTTGTATATCAATGTATCTCCTTCCATATTTCTATTTCAGGTTCGACATCTTGACTGGGAGTGCATTCTACTTACTGGAGGGCATAATTGCTAAGATATGGACCAATCTCAAAGGATCATCATGACTCCATTCAATTTATTTGAATGGAAAGCTGAGATGGAGAAATTGTTGAGAGAAAAAGATCTCTATAGGGTTACCATGGAAACTGAGGCAGATCCCAATGCAGCTGCAGATAAAATTAAATGGCATAACATGAGGGATGAGGCCTATGGTCTTTTGTGCTTGAGCATTTCAAGAGACCTCATCTTTCATCTTGATGCATTGACATCACCTAATGAGGTTTGGGAGAATCTTGAAGAGATTTGTGGAAATATAGATGAGATGAGAGGACATCAACTCGAGAATGAACTGTTCTCCTTGAGTCCCAGGAGCTTCGAATCATTACAACTTTACTTTTCCAAGTTTAAGGCCCTCGTTTTGTAGCTAAAACAGTGTGGAATAAAAACTAAGGATGAGAAACTAGGCTTGACGATACTCTTGAAGCTTGTTCCTAAATACTCAATGTTTTTTTTGGCCTTCCATGCCACCAAGCTAACACCACGAGCTTGGAAGATGCCTAAGCTTGCAGAGTTCATGGAATCCCTCACCCAAGAGCAAGATAAATTGATAATGATGGGCACCATCAAACCTTCCAAAGACCAAGATTTGGTTGTTGGAGATTCAAGGGTGGATTCAAAATTCAAGAAAAAATCCAAAAATCCACCTGAGAAAAAGAGAGACAAGTCAAAGTCTCAAGAGGAGCCCCAAGGCTCCAAGAAGAACTTTAAGAAGAAGAAGAATGAAGGAGAAATGAGCAAGTGCACATACTTCAATAAGGGCTATCATCCTGAGAGCTCTTGTATGAAAAAGCAAATTGACATGTTGACCCAAATCTTGGAGAAGAACAACATCTCCTTTCTTGATTGCTCAAAGAAAAGGGAAGGAGGATCAAATTTAGAAGACAAGGAGAGAGTACATGCCTTGTTTGTTGGCACCTCAAGCTCTCCTATCTTCATCATTGATTATGGAGCTTCCAAAAATATGGTTTCAATAAGGGAGTCTTTCTCCTCCCTTGACATGTCGAAAGGTCCACCAATAGTTTTGGGAGATGACTCTCTGACTAACAGTATGGGGAAGGGTAGGATTGATCTTGACCATGGTAATTTCAATAATGTGTTGTATGTTCTAGGTCTTGCCTCTAATCTCTTGTCAGTGTATCAGATGAATCATAATGGGTCTCCAAATAAAGTCATCTTCTCCCCCAATGAAGTTGAAATCACAGAGATTTCGAATGGTAAATTCATAGAAAAAGGTGTTGTAGATCACACTTCGAAGGTATACAAGTTTTCCCATTTTCTACCCTACTCAAACCCCTCTGCTCTTCTTACTCATGCTAATGAAGAAAGAAAGCTTTGGCATGAAAGATATGGCCATCTTAAATATAAGTATCTTCCTGATTTGATTGATAAAGATATGGTCATAGGGTTACCAAAGATCAAGTTTTCTAAGGGAGTCTATAAAGGTTGTATCCTAGGAAAAAACCCAGAGCTCAAGTATGAGAGAGCTAGTCACGAGAGAACCTTTGCACCTCTTGAGTTAATCCACAGTGACATTTCAGGTCCATTCCCTCATATGTCCATGAGTCAAGCCAAATATGCACTCACCTTCATAGATGACTTTTCCAAGTATTGTTGGGTCTATTTCCTAAAGCACAAGTCTAAAGTTTTTGACCTCTTCAAGGTCTTTCAAGCCTTGGTTGAGAACTAGTCTGGGAGGAGACTGAAGATCCACAGGTCTGAAAATGGTGGTGAGTATGTCAAGTCTGAGTTCATCCATTATTGTAAATATGCAGGTATCCAGATGCGTCATTCTATTCCTTACACACCACAACAAAATGGTGTTGATGAGAGAAAGAACATATCGCTCAAGGATATAGAAAATTGCATGATGGAGGCTAAAGATTTGCCACCAAATTTTTTGGCCAAGGATATAAAATGTGAATCCTATATCCAAAACAAGGTGCCACATAAGAATCTTGATGGTGTTACTCCTTTCGAATCTTGGAGTGGGCACAAGCCAGATGTGACCCATTTTAGGATTTTTGGCTCAAAGGCTTGGGCTAGAATTCTGTAGAATACCCGTGATATCTTAAAACTATAAAGTATTCAGGAAGTCTGCAAAATAAAAATTTTGATAGTCCTTCCACCAATTAAACATTTATAATGCATTCCTAACCATCATGTAACAAAGAAATACACCAGCACAACAAAATAATAAAGAGAATGAGACAACCATTTCACGTGGTTCACCTCATCCACGAGGCTACGTCCACCAATCATTTGCTAGTTTCTTTATTTCTTTGATCTGTCAAAGGTTTACAATTCTGCAGTACCCAATCTGCAAACTATTTACACAATCTCTCTCTTGTAGAGGTATTTCATAACACATAAGCGCCTTACATCAAGGCCTACCAATTGAAAAGGGGGGGACATGCCCACCCAACAAAAACACTCACAACTTAGACCAGATCATCTCCATTTTATACACTTTAAAATACTAAGGTAGTATGGGATCCTCCCCACATTTGGGGAACATTTAAACACGGCACTAGAGCTCATCAAAGTGAGCAGCCAGCCGACATGTGATCAGCATTCCATTTTCTTTTTAAATATATAAACAATATATATATTTACCAGCACTCCTTTTTCTTTTT
Organism: Pseudotsuga menziesii; assembly: GCA_001517045.1. NCBI lineage: Eukaryota > Viridiplantae > Streptophyta > Pinopsida > Pinales > Pinaceae > Pseudotsuga > Pseudotsuga menziesii. The sequence continues at coordinate 280,620 of LPNX010904728.1, forward strand.
AAAAAGCATAAACATATATGTATATACCAGCATTTCATCTTCTTTTTAATATATAAACATATATGTCTTACCAGCATTCAGTTTCCCTTTTTTAAATATACAAACATATACATATTTACCAGCATTTCCCTTTTAAAATATATAAACTTATATATTTTTACCAGCATTCAGTTCCTTTTTAAAATATATGAACATACATATATTTACCAGCATTTCCCTTTTTAAAATATATGAACTTATATATTATTACCAGCATTCGGTTTCTTTTAAAATATATGAACATACATATATTTACCGGCATTTCCCTTTTAAAATATATAAACTTATATATTTTTACCAGCATTCGGTTCCTTTTTAAAATATATGAACATACATATATTTACCAGCATTTCCCTTTTTAAAATATATAAACTTATATATTATTAGCAGCATTCCGTTCCTTTTTAAAATATACGAACATACATATATTTACCAGCATTTCCCTTTTTAAAATATATGAACTTATATATTATTACCAGCATTCGGTTTCTTTTTAAAATATATGAACATACATATATTTACCAGCATTTCCCTTTTTAAAATATATGAACTTATATATTTTTACCAGCATTCGGTTCCTTTTTAAAATATATGAACATACATATATTTACCAGCATTTCCCTTTTTAAAATATATGAACTTATATATTTTTACCAGCATTTCCGTTCCTAAACTATGTCAACGGCACAAGCATCCTCATCTTTCTGCTAGTCTCAAAGTATGTGCGACAAGCCAGTCTCAATTAACAGTACAAGACGAGAAAACTTCCACGGTAGGGAACAGTTATTATTTTTAACAATTAATGGGTGGCTTCAATGATATCCATGGTTAGCATGGTTATTCCAGTTCTGTCATTTTCTCTGGATTTGCAAAATGCAGGATCCTTTCAGTCATCTTTTTTATTTTCCCCATATTTAAAATGAGGAAACGGTGGGTGAAGTAATCCTTAACTTCCTAAGGTGATGCCAAGTTTAGGGGACAGAAAAAGAATCGAAGGCAACACCTGCCCAATTCTATTGGAGGCGACTGCATTAGTTTTTTTTCATCTATAAGGTATTTATATATATCTATATAATACTTACTCCAGAATCCACTCGATTCATTGTGTCATGCTTAGTCCAAACGTGGCCGAAGGTGGTAATCCATTTTTCTGATCGAAAGGTTCCAAAGTTAATTAAGATCCCACGTAGGCTTGCAAAGGCGCTGCAAATTGCAGTATTATGAACCTTTTCCAATTTAAGTTCCAGAGTTGCTTCAAACGTTCTCATTAAATATGGAGACGAAACAAGGTTAACACTGGACACGGCCTAAGGTTTTGGTAGGTAGCATGTTATACTTATTCTCTTGACCGTGATATACAGCATTACAGTCAGCGTGGCTACTTGAACATTCCGATTGAATATGAAAAGCAACCAGGATTTAACGCTTGCCATCGGCCTGAGGTTTAGGTAGGTAGCATATTTTACTTTCTGAGGGAAGGTAATTGGTTTTGTTAAGATCCGAACTGGTTCCTCAGTTCCTTCAAAAGGAAAAATAGATAGATTAGCCATTTGGGTTAACTTCTCTGTTCATTACCGCTACAAAACATCTCACACAGGCGTCTCGATATTTCTACTTTCTGACTAGTTTAACTTTGCCCAACATGATGGGTTCCAAACCAAAAGGACTTGGAATCAACCAAAAGTACGGATTCAGCTTATTCTAGGGAGAGAATACACACACAGACTAGGAGAATCAATAATTCAGATGCAATCGCAGAACATAAATAGGCACGCCCAATCTCAAACGGTTAAGGGTCTTACCTTCACAGGATGCGAACATGGGAGTTATAAACAATAACAACAAAATCCTGAATATCGTGCCTAAGGACAGATCTATTCAATGCATTCTTGGTTACCCTAAATCATCGCCTTCAAGGTAAAATTCAGAGCCCAGTACTCATAAAAAACATAAAGAAATAGAATGATGGTAAAGTAACAGAACCTCGTTCGCATCACACAAGAATTGGGTTCTGTCAAATCGCAGATCGAACATAGAACTGAGTCGTATGCTTGCCATTCACATGCAAGGTCTCCCAGAGTTGAATACCATACCAATAATGGACCCGCTTTATGAAGCCGTGAGCATCAAAATACAAACCTCAACTCCCAGTCATAGGAAAATAGAACGAGGATATGTAGATGTGAGCATCAAGGAAAGACAAGCGGTGACCATCAAAGAAAGACTTCCTTCCCGCGTAGATCGCACCCCCATCTCCCTTTTTGCCAAGGGCCCCCGTCCATATATAATGGTTATCTGTTAAAAATAAGGCCAGAAAATGCAGCGGCAAAAAAAAAATACCAGCATGCCGGAAATGCTGAGAGTGAATTTAATACCCATGCCAGAGCAGAATTAATTCGTCCCTCATAAGGCGAATCTCCTGTCATATGGCTGAGCAGAGCAATTAACGTTGCTGCTGAAATGCCAGAAATTGCAGAATGCCGCAATGCTTGCTGCTATTGGTGTAATAGATATTAAATTAGGTAACGCTTCCCTAATTCATGACTTTCAACAGTAATTATTTAGTAACGCTTGCTAGATTCAAGTCTATAACTAGGTAGTCGTTCTATGCCAGTTACTCAAGGAAATCCAATATTAATATTCGTATTTTCTGTTTTGTAAACACTACAATATATATATATTTACATTTGTATAATTATCTTCACTATACAATTCCAATGTATATATATGCATAAAATTCCATTCTACTATATAATACTTCATTATTATATACTGTGCCTGAAAATTTTAATAGGCTCCACTACTCAAGTTTATTTTGCTAAGATGCTTCCACTATAGGGAATTCTTTTCTTGCATATAACTGCATATATATATATTCTCGTTATTATGCATATGTAACGTTTCATAATATATATGTCTTCTTTAATATTTGGATTGTTTTCTCCTTGGGTTCTTTCTTTAACCCCTCAACCCTCTCGTTTCAGTTACTAGGATTGAGTATTCTCATAAGGCGTTAAGATTTGGGATGAGTTTTTATCCATTAGTTAGCCCTTTGTTAAGTTGTGTCATTGCATTTTTATCATCTAAGTATTTTCACTTAGACCGTTAACCTTTTAAAAGCCACAAGGTGTTGTCTTGGTGGGGCCTTGGCCTTGAGCTCCTCACCGAGACAAGTACAACAATATGCAAAATTACAAATATTCCAGGCATAGGAGAGGGATATTACAAATTCCAACTGAAAAGAGGAAGGCTTTGCAAACCCAAAGCCAATATTTCCTATTTTTTGGGTATTCTGAAGACTCAAAAGGGTATAAGCTAATTAAATTGATCACAAACAAATATTTCAATGAAATAAGTGTTCAATTCGAAGAAGAGCCTTTAGCAGCAGTTGAAGTTGGAGAGTCCTCTTCATCACCACAACCACTAATTGTAAGTGAAGAGACTAATGAGTTTGATGATTCTGATATGTCTCATAATGATTATTTAATTTCATATCCTAACAATCCTACAAGACCAAAATGGGAAGCAAGGACCATTCAAGTAGGTGGGGAACTAGCTGGAAATCCTAGTGACACTAGGAGGACTAGATCTCAATTTGAGAGTGCCCTTTGTGTGAAATATCCTCTCTTTGCTGAGAAGTGATATCTGATGGTTGAATAATATCATCATACATATGAATATGCATCAGATGATACAAGATGGAAAAAATCCATGAAAGAAGAATTCAGCTCACTCCAGAAGAACAACACATGGGAACTAGTTGATCTTTCCCCGGGGAGAAAGCTAGTACGGTGTAAGTGGGTCTATAGGACTAAGTTTGCTGCTGATGGTTCACCTTTGAAATATAATGCAAGACTGGTAGCCAAGGGTTACTCACAAGTACATGGTATTGATTACAATGATACCTTTGCACCAATGGAAAAGATGGACTCCACAAGGCTAGCTCTAGCAATTGCAACTTCAAGGAAATGGGAAGTACATCACAAGGATGTGAAGTGTGCTTTTATAAATGGAGATATTAATGAAGAGATTTATATGCAGAAACCTGAAGGGTTTGTGTCTAATCCATATTTAGTGTGCAAGTTAAAGAAATCATTGTATGGGCTCAAGTAAGCCCCCGGGGCTTGGTATGCCAAGATTGATGGCTTTCTATTGTCATTGAATTTTGTTCGATGCAAGTCTGATCCAAATGTCTATTTGAAGATGATTCATGGTTTTTTAATAATTATTGTTTTATATGTGGATGACCTATTGATTACAGGAAGTTCAAAGAAAGAGATTGCCTCCTTAAAGGATGCAATGAACCATGCCTTTTCCATGACAGATTTGGGATTGTTGAGCCAATTCTTGGGTCTCAAAATTGCTCAATCCCAACATGGAATAAAATTTCATCAGTCCAAGTATGCTTCATATTTTCTCACCAAGTTCAACATGAAATATTGCAAGCTAAGCAAGACTCCATTCCTCTCAGGAGTTAATCTTGAGGATGCAGGTTCTTCTCCTTTGGTAAATAACACACTGTATAGGAAGTTGATTGGGCATTTGATTTATCTTACACATAATCGAAATGACTTATCGTATGCAGTTAGTGTGGATTTGAGATACATGGATCAGCCTCATGAGGTCCATTGGAGAGAAGCCAAGAGGATCCTAAACTTTGTTCAAGGAACAAGAAATCATGGGATTTTCTATAAAGCAAAATCCAACTTAGATTTAGTCGGATTTACTGACAGTGATTGGGCAGGTGACAACACAGATCAAAATTCTACTTCAGAATATGTGTTCATGCTTGTAGATGGACCAATCATTTGGTCAATTAAGTAGCATAGTGCCATAGCTCTCTCATCTACATAAGCAGAGTATAGAGGAGTTGTGAATGCAACTACTCAATGTTTGTGGTTGCAGGGGATACTTGGAGAATATGGTTTCGAATCAGATTTTTCTACTGTCATCTATTGTGAAAATCAAAGCACCATTCTAATCTCCATTGATCCAATTCAGAGATAGCGAACCAAGCACATTGAGATCCATATGCACTACATCAAGGGGCTTGTGCATGATGGTACCATTGCTCTACTCTACTGCACATCTTGAGAGAAAGTAGCAGACATCTTCACCAAGGTATTTTGTGAGAAGACATTCAGTAATCTCAAATAATTGCGAGGGATTTCTAATCATGTGGTGAAGCATGATTGATGAAAATATTTCCAAAATTTTGTTTCATGTCCATGTTTAAGGGAGAATTTTTTCCACTGGGTTTTTTCCTCTTTCCTTGGTTGTATGGATAAGCAGTATGTAAAGGGTGACTAATCCTTTTTGCTAGGCCCTATAGTTTTCTGATATTTACTCATAAATTCAGCATTAAGGGGGGGTGTTAGAATAATCAATCCATAGTTACCCATATTTGACATTAATTAATCATTTTTGTCTTATTCTTAGATTCCTAGATTCCTCACTATGCTAGTTGGCTTCCACTTGCACCTAGAAGTCAACACATGCTAAAACTGGGTCATGGAGCGCTTTGGAATCATCCTGGAAACATTTTTAGCAAGTCTAATTTTATTCCTAGTTTGTAAAATCATAGTTCTGCTTTTTCTGAAAGTTTCCTTTCTTTACAGCAGTTTTAAGGCAAAAGGGAAAAGCAGTAACTGCGTTGTTTTTTTCCCACATCATCCTCCTTCCCTTTCTCCAAACAAAAGCATGGATATGATCTCTTTCCATCACTTATTAGTTTTCCTATTTGATTTATCCAATTCATGAGAATCGTCATAGATTTGGAAAGTACTTTATGCACCTATGGGGGATTTGACTAGTTTTAGTAAGCCTGCTTTTTGAATAATTCAAATAGCATCCGTATGCTTTCAAATATCTTATGTAATTATATATTTGGGAAGCCTATTACTTGATGAGGTTTTCTGATGTACACTTATTCAATACATGATTGTGTTACGCTACAATTTTAGTCTCCTTTTGTGTGAATTTTGCATGTTTGATTAGCAATTTTGTGAGTGCAACTATTCTATCACTTGGGTTCAATTTCCACAGTTAATATATTGAAATTTGAACCTATATATAATATTATATAATCCATATCATAGCCTCCTATCTGCGCAGCCATTCGCAGTTCTCGACATATCTTCAGTTTTCTCCCGATGTGGTTAACTCGTTTTCCAAGTCGTAGGTTTTCTGTAGTTTCTTCTATAAGTGCAGTTAGTTTTGTGACAGCATCTTTATCATTGATTAGTGATAAATAATTTTTGAAAAATTCTTTAAGCTTAGTAACCTTTTTCATTGGCAGCTTCCTGATTAGTTGTTCAAATCCTTTAGTCATATCTCTAACTTTTCCAGATGTCGATGGCTAATTGGTATCAGTGAATTTTGGTCACACCTCCAAGAAGACTTCTTTCTCTTATTGGACATCTAGCGGAGATTTATTCTATGTCGTAGGGCGCACCTACGATTGTCCTTGTTGTGTATTTTGGTCTGCTCCTCTCGCAACACCTCCTCTTGTAACTACAACAATGTGGGGTTGTCTTGGTTCAACAGAAAACATATGAATATTATGGTTGGGATTTAGATTTAGATTGTGCATCGGGAATACAAATATTTCTAGCCTATCATTTTGTAATGAGTTGCTGATATTGTTCGACAGTGCGATCAAATTCTTTCCAATATGTACAATTTTCAGCAAGACTTTGAAAATATTGGGAAAAAAATGTCCTGGTTTCCCACAATTATAACATACGATTTGGCCACTTCCTTGACCAAATCCTCCTCCCTGTTGTTGTCCTCCACCTCTAAAATTCCCACCCTTTTTGCAGAGGGTGTTTTTTGTTGTTGAGGATATTGATTCTGTTGATATTGCGGTTAAGGATATTTTTGTTGTTGGTATTGTGTAGGATGATATTGAGGTTGCACTCGTTCAACATGGATATGCTCATCAGTTTTCATTAAGTAGGTATCCATCGAATTTTCTTGCAACAGTTGAAGTGCTCTGCAGTCTTTTTCATCATGGCCTACTGATCTACAAAATTTACAATACAAACTAGGTGGTGTACTTACAATATTTTGTAACTATAGATATTCCTCAGACTTGTGGCCCCTAGTCTAGCATATTCTACACCAAGGCACTCCTTGGGTGTTGAATGAGTTCGACTCACCTGTTGTGACATAGTTCATCAGCATCGAGAAATTATCCTTACAGTGTCCATCAGCTCTGCATCTTGTACACCATAGTTCTTCATGGACTTCCTTTCCTATTTTAATTTCCTAGAGTTGCACCATAATATTGGTCAGCTGCGACTGAATTTGCATCATTCCTGAGCCAGTGTCTCCAACAGGTGATACTTCTAACTTCATTGCTATTTCCAGAGCCTCTATAAGTGACACGAGTTTCTATTGCATCAACAGAATTCTGATGTGTGGTAGCAAGGCGACAATAACCCATTCCTTGTGCTACACATCCGACATTTGGAAACTCACTTTGGCCATTAATGTCCTAAATATTTGGTCAAAGTCCCAAATAGATTCTGGAGGTTGTTGCTTAATCTATTTGATTTTAGTGATGCATTGTGATTTAGACTTCGGCTCTTTGAATTCATCTATCAAACCTAGTCAAATCTTGTTGAGTGTTTTTGGGACAACTCCTACTGGTACTATGGTACTATGGACAACGTCGTGATCATATGTGCTTTCTTTATATTCTCATCCTGGATCTGCCTCATTGTCCATACATATTAACAAAGAAACTGATGTTGTTCTGGGTCTTCCAATTGATTTCCATTGAATATTGACAGCTTAATGTCAACTCTAGCCATTGTATTTGTTGTTGTTATAGTCCGAAGGACTAGTCAGAATTCCTTGTCCGCTATTTACAGCGTTAGTAATACTCATATTTACAGAATTACTTGGAGAGAGGTCTCTTGATCTTACCTCTAATACTGTAGGTGAGTTGTAAGCATGTTCTTATTTTGGGGCTTGTTGCAGCTGCAACAATTTCCCAAAATTCCAAAAAAATTTAGGGCCGTCCTTTGCTTGAATTAGTTTGATTTTTCTTCTTGAAATTGGTCTAAGAACTTTCAAAAAGACTTTGCTGACGCTTGGATTGAGCTACCCATTGGGTTGATTTTCTTCTTTGGATACCGGCAATAATCCACTCTTTGATCTAGCTTTATTGCTGCCCTTAAACACATTTGAAGCATGTCTAAATCGGAAGTTATATTGGTTTTAATCGTCCGTCGTTGCGGGTGGAGTTTTGCTTTGGTCTTTCGCCATTTCGGATCGAATTTACTTCCAACTTCTGACCTTTTGGCTTTTTCATGTCGGATGCTTTTTGTTTCCGCATCGGAAGTGTTTATTTTCTTTTCTTCCACCGTTGCGGGTATTTTCTTGTTTGACTTCGATTTCTCTCTGCCCGTCCTGGTCGAAAGCTTTTGGGTTGTGATGCGATTGTGTCTTCCGTCGTTGCGAACGGAAGTACCTTTCCTTCTCCCGATTCGAAAATCGTCCGACGTCCGACCTTATGGTTCTTTTCTTGCCATACGTGGCTCCACGGCTGGGTATACGTTTTGACCGTCCGCCGTTGCGGAAGGGGGATTACTTCCAGTCCCGATGCTAAAACTCTCCGATGTTCGATATCTTTTCTCCTCGCACGTGGGAGCGAATATATATACATGGGGACGGTGTATTGTTTTTCCATTGTTATTTTAATCGACAAAGCACTGTCGCCTTTGAGCTGTCATTTTCTTGAGCCAGTGAAGGACCTCGTTGTCAGCGTACTAGCATCCAGGTGGCCAATCGTGGAAGCCTGACCGTCATCGACCCGCTCATCTTCCTGTTGATTGTGTTGCATTTGCTAGGTAGGCTTCTCGTTGTTTTTCCTTTGGAACCGTTAATAGTTTTCCACGGTGGTTTTGTGTCCCCGGCTGTTTTCTTTGTCCCGCTGGGTTATACGGCTATATAAGTAGGGTTTTTATCTTCTTTGACCACAGGATGGCAGTTTAACCTTCAGAGTAGCCTTGTTTTTTTCCATCGCCTTTTGTTTTACTACCTCGTGCATCAAGGTTGAAGCGTTTCGGTGCAGACGGTCGTTACGCCGTCTGCGCCAAACCACCCTGCATGGTCATGATAGCTAAGATGGTAGGTCTGCCATAGACTGCTGTGGGGGTTTTGGGGATGTTTATCCTATGGCGCGTTACCCATATTTGAAATCCCTAGCTATTTTGTACCTATGAGCTTTAAGCTGCCCCATAGAGCTCAGCAATCGAGCCTCAGCCTGAGTGAGGATTTTTATCTATATTCTTAGTTTGATTGACCAAATGGGGCGTGGGTATGGTTTTGCTAAGACGTCATTAAAACCTGCGTAGTTTTTTTTCCCTCGCAACGAAAGGATCATGGCATGTATAGAGAGCAGAAATGGGTGGCCTTTGGATGTAGTCTCCCTTGTCACTTTGAATATGACTGATATAATTCTTCAAATATCATACAGCAATAGTAAATTGCTAATTTTACTATATGTGATATATTTGCATTATGCTAGATATAGACAAGGTCATTTCAGGCTGCACTTTGCTTGTAACAGTTCGGATTAGTTAGGTCATTGTTAGGCTATCCATGCATACATGTATCTCTCTAACAAGTTACTGTCATAATACACATTGAAGAAGTAAAACGCTGCACACTGTCATGTAAATGTCTACAACTTAAATTGCTTAATGCCACAATGTTATACATGGCAGGAAGAACTCACAATGTCCAAGAGACAAAAGAAGAAGGCCCCAGTGGTGGAAGAAGGGCCATAAGTAGAAGTGGTAACAAGGACATAATATATATATGAGGATACGAAGTGCATTTCAGGCATTGAACCCGAATATCAGTGGGGAGATATCTATAGACTAATCACTCGAAGAGAGGTGCCTGATATAGGGCTGGAAGAAGAACCCATCTACGCCAACATCGAAAGATCTGCACTGATGAAGGTCACTACTAGGCCAGAGATCTTCCCATGTTTTGAAGTCATAGGATGGATTTTTCCTTGGGCGGATGTCTCAACGATGATCCTTGAAGATGTCAACAAACAGGGCTATGCTGCATATAGCCCTGGATATGTAGCCCTAGCTTACCACCTACCAGAAGCTGAAGTGTTTGTGTCTGACAACTGGTTAGATAACGTAAAGATGGATCTTATAGAAACCTTGAAAAGAATGATGTTGACCGAAAAGCATTTTAGAAATAGAGTAACAGGTGAATATGATACAGCTACTCTACGAGTTCCATACAGATTCATAGCTTTAATGCTCAACAGAATCTTTGGAAGAGCTCATGGCAGGCTCTTCAAACTAGAATGGGTCCCAATCATCTTTCAAGTTGCCACCCAAGGGACGATTTTTAATTGGGCCAGCCTGGTCTCAAATAGTCTCTCTGCTTTTCTAGCTGCAGCCCTAGGAGGAGAGGCCCGAAAAAAGTTTGAGTTTTACATGAGCTCAATACTTATAGATTGCATATTGTGCCACCAGCCCTTCCCTGGTCTTAGATGCATCTGGGACAGGGAAAGAATGCCTGTTTATGCTGCATATAAACCATTGTGGGCTCACCAGTACCACAGCCATTACAGAGAAGTGTGTGAGCATTTCATTATGCCACTCTACACACTCATTTTCCAGAAAGAGTGCGACTGTATGTCAGAGGGGGCCATGCAAGTAATAGAGTATTATGCGGACTACTTCCTGACAGAAAATGGCATGCATTTCAGAATGTTTGGTGGTTCAAAACCTTCTTCTCTGCTGCCTAAATATGCAACTGATTATGTTATCCACAAGGAGGCAGTCAGACAGGTGTTCATAGATGGAATAGACAGTTTCCTGTTTGAACATAAGAAGACTGCATACCCTCCTTTGCCATTCAAGCTGGGAAGCTGCAGATTCGCTAAGGTAAAACAAGCTGAGGAATTCGTAGAAGAATTAGCGAAGTTTCATTTTGGCAGAATGCCATTTCATAGGAGCGACTCCCAAGGTAAGGTGGTGGAGCATTATAAAGCACACAAGGTTCATTTTGAGTATAGTCACCACTTTGATAAGGAAGAATCTGTCTTCTGAAGTGCCCCTAACATGACAGCTCTGAGAAGAAGGTTCAAGCCAAAGATCACCACTAAAGGTGGAAAAGGGGCCGAGCAAGCCAAAGCTGAAGAAGAGGCCAAGAGGAGACAGGAGGAGGCCCAGGAAGCTGTAGAATGGATTCATAGCGAAGAAGAAGAAAAAAGAAAAGCTGCCCAAGAAGCAGCTGAGAAAGCTCAAGAAGCAACCAAAGAGGCAGAAGAAGCAGCTAGGAAAGCAGCTGAAGAAGCGAAGAGAAAGCTAGATGAGGAGTTGAGAAAGCAGGAAGCAGAAAGGCCAAAGTTGACAGAGACAGGACAGTCAGCTGCTGAAGGACCGACCCAGGAGACAGAAAACCCAGAAGTCCAAGACCCACAAGTGCCTGCTGCCAACACACTTGTGGTCCCTACGCTCAAGTTAGTTCCTTTTGTCCAGGAAAAGGGAAAGGAAATTCCTGATTTCAACACTGTATATTATGATAAAGCAACGAAGAGGATAATGAAGAGGACTGAAAGAAGGGTTGAAGTAGAAAACATGTCTGGGAAGATGATAACAGATACAGCTGTCATGATAGGAACAGATTGAGATCCTAGGTTCACTCTGAGAGCCAGGGCTGCAATGATCGATGCCTCAGAAGATAATATAAACAAGGTGATGACTAAACTGGAGTCATCTAAGAAATCCTTGGCTCAGCTGAAGGATACCTTGAGGAAAGAAAGAGAGGAAGGAAACAGGTTAAAGCAAAAATTTGAACACTTACAGAGGGAGATGAAGACTGTTGAAGCTGAATTGCAGTCTCTACATGAAGAGAGACAGTCTCAGGAGACTACACAAGAACGCCTTGAGCAAGTGCAAGAAGAATATCAAGAGCTGGAGAAGGAAAAGGATCAGTTGCTGGGAAAGGTGGGAGAACTAGAAGAGCAGCAAAAGATCCTCTTGCAGACCAATGATGTACACACCCAAGAAATGAACAAGAAACATCAAGAGAAGCTTGCCTCTCTGACTGCTGATCTGGAGGCAGCAAAGGAACAGCAAGTCAATCTCCAGCCATTTAAAGAACATATCCTGGCTCAGAAGGCTAAAATGCTACAGCTGCAGATTGCTCTGGAGGAAGAAAGGTGCAAAGTCCTTCAAATTGATAGCCGGTTAGAGGAAATCATGGAAACATCCTCCTACTTCATGGACAGATCCCAGGATGTTCTCGAAGTCTTGAATGCCAGAATGGCAAGACTGGAAAGTAATGTAGAGACTCCAGCAGAGCTGCCAGTCAAGGACCATCAAGCCCTCAAAAGAGATCATGACCTAATGGAGTTTGCTGTCAGCACCACTGAAGACTTCAAGAAGGCTATCAAAAGGACACAGGGAGCATGCTCAGAATAATTCAGAAGGCTCCTTAACACATACAACTGGTGTCAGACAGAAGCTGAACATAAGCTTGATGAGTTCCCAGACCATGAAACATTTATAGGAATATTGCAGAGTAGATATCAAGATGCAGAGGCCAGAACGCAATAGATCAAGGCCATTGATGAGCTAGTTTTGAAGAATGAAGTAGGCCACCCAATGGTCAATGTGCAATTTTTGGAAGACCAGCTTCGGTTGAGCCCAGGGAGGATAGAGGCCATAAGGAACCAAGTTGCAAAATTTGAAATCAATATTCAGTTCTTGGAACCCTGCGCCTTTGAAGGTATTGCTGCTGAAGCGTCGGCACGGAGGAAGTTTTTAGATACCCAGGCGGGACCCTCCTCATGAGGGATTAAGCCTATTTTGTATTTTTGTATAAATTTTGTAAGAACATTTGAAAAGTGAAGCGTTGGGAAAACAAAAGGTTGGGAAGCCCAAAGGTCACTTTGGGCAGCCCAACCATTTTACCTTTTTGTATAAAAATAGGAAGCGTAGAAGAAAACAGGGCTTTTTTCCCTAGTTAGACTGGAAAGGTTATTGTAATAAGAACTACTTCTCTTTGCAATAAAGGATTTGGTTTGCCTGTTGAAGAAAGATTGGTGGGATTTCCAAATGTTACGCTATGGACTGCTGAAAGATGAACTATTTTGTTTTCCATTTTGTTCATTTATCGTGAGATCGTTCTAACTCTATGACCTATGTCTTTGTGGAATGATTTCTGATGCATTTTATGGAATTGATCACCATGAGTAATGTATGCTACTTTTTATAACAATTAGCTAACTGATTGTTAGAATATCTTCCCTAGTTCATGTGTTTAAATATGAATATCAGCTATCTGTAATTCTGTTATAATGCGTGAATAATACACATTACTCATAATTAAAATTACTTTTGGCTCCCCGGGGATAGGTAGTTAGATAGATAGATAGTTAGTTTATTTCATAGTTGCACAGGTGATTCTGATGCTTGCGGGCCTAAGACGAGAGGTA